>OY759164.1:0-461467 GCA_963662125.1 Diplazon laetatorius | reverse complement strand
CTACAAACCTTTTGACACCCAACTCTATAAGATAAACGCATAAAAATCGATTTTCCTGACCCATCATTTTTCCCCAAAAAAAAATTTTTTTCCGTCAAAATAAATTTTTTTTTCATAAAAAAATCATTTTTTTTCCTACTACAAACGTAAACTCGATTACCAGAGACATATACGAGGGTATCTGGATGGGAATCAACCGTTAGATCACCCATACAGAGCCATAACCATGTGAAAGAACCATTTGAACCGATTTTCGTGAATTTTGGGGGTCTAAAAACCTTTAAAAGTCCGAAAAAAATTCTTTCGGCTTGGATACAACAAAAACGACGTTCACTACAAACCTTTTGACACCCAACTCTATAAGATAAACGCATAAAATCGATTTTCCTGACCCATCATTTTTCCCCAAAAAAAATTTTTTTCCGTCAAAATAAATTTTTTTTTCATAAAAAAATCATTTTTTTTCCTACTACAAACGTAAACTCGGTTACCAGAGACATATACGAGGGTATCTGGATGGGAATCAACCGTTAGATCACCCATACAGAGCCATAACCATGTGAAAGAACCATTTGAACCGATTTTCGTGAATTTTGGGGGTCTAAAAACCTTTAAAAGTCCGAAAAAAATTCTTTCGGCTTGGATACAACAAAAACGACGTTCACTACAAACCTTTTGACACCCAACTCTATAAGATAAACGCATAAAAATCAATTTTCCTGACCCATCATTTTTCCCCAAAAAAAATTTTTTTCCGTCAAAATAAATTTTTTTTTCATAAAAAAATCATTTTTTTCCCTACTACAAACGTAAACTCGGTTACCAGAGACATATACGAGGGTATCTGGATGGGAATCAACCGTTAGATCACCCATACAGAGCCATATCCATGTGAAAGAACCATTTGAACGAATTTTTGTGAATTTTGGGGGTCTAAAAACCTTTAAAAGTCCGAAAAAATTGTTTTCGGCTTGGCTACGACAAAAACGACGTTCACTACAAACCTTTTGACACCCAACTCTATAAGATAAACGCATAAAAATCGATTTCCCTGACCCATCATTTTTCCCCAAAAAAAAATTTTTTTCCGTCAAAATAAATTTTGTTTTCATAAAAAAATCATTTTTTTTCTTACTACAAACGTAAACTCGGTTACCAGAGACATATACGGGGGTATCTGGATGGGAATCAACCGTTAGATCACCCATACAGAGCCATATCCATGTGAAAGAACCATTTGAACGAATTTTTGTGAATTTTGGGGGTCTAAAAACCTTTAAAAGTCCGAAAAAATTGTTTTCGGCTTGGCTACGACAAAAACGACGTTCACTACAAACCTTTTGACACCCAACTCTATAAGATAAACGCATAAAAATCGATTTTCCTGACCCATCATTTTTCCCCAAAAAAAAATTTTTTTCCGTCAAAATAAATTTTTTTTTCATAAAAAAATCATTTTTTTCCCTACTACAAACGTAAACTCGGTTACCAGAGACATATACGAGGGTATCTGGATGGGAATCAACCGTTAGATCACCCATACAGAGCCATAACCATGTGAAAGAACCATTTGAACCGATTTTCGTGAATTTTGGGGGTCTAAAAACCTTTAAAAGTCCGAAAAAAATTCTTTCGGCTTGGATACAACAAAAACGACGTTCACTACAAACCTTTTGACACCCAACTCTATAAGATAAACGCATAAAAATCGATTTTCCTGACCCATCATTTTTCCCCAAAAAAAAATTTTTTTCCGTCAAAATAAATTTTTTTTTCATAAAAAAATCATTTTTTTTCCTACTACAAACGTAAACTCGATTACCAGAGACATATACGAGGGTATCTGGATGGGAATCAACCGTTAGATCACCCATACAGAGCCATAACCATGTGAAAGAACCATTTGAACCGATTTTCGTGAATTTTGGGGGTCTAAAAACCTTTAAAAGTCCGAAAAAAATTCTTTCGGCTTGGATACAACAAAAACGACGTTCACTACAAACCTTTTGACACCCAACTCTATAAGATAAACGCATAAAAATCGATTTTCCTGACCCATCATTTTTCCCCAAAAAAAAATTTTTTTCCGTCAAAATAAATTTTTTTTTCATAAAAAAATCATTTTTTTTCCTACTACAAACGTAAACTCGGTTACCAGAGACATATACGAGGGTATCTGGATGGGAATCAACCGTTAGATCACCCATACAGAGCCATAACCATGTGAAAGAACCATTTGAACCGATTTTCGTGAATTTTGGGGGTCTAAAAACCTTTAAAAGTCCGAAAAAAATTCTTTCGGCTTGGATACAACAAAAACGACGTTCACTACAAACCTTTTGACACCCAACTCTATAAGATAAACGCATAAAAATCAATTTTCCTGACCCATCATTTTTCCCCAAAAAAAATTTTTTTCCGTCAAAATAAATTTTTTTTTCATAAAAAAATCATTTTTTTCCCTACTACAAACGTAAACTCGGTTACCAGAGACATATACGAGGGTATCTGGATGGGAATCAACCGTTAGATCACCCATACAGAGCCATATCCATGTGAAAGAACCATTTGAACGAATTTTTGTGAATTTTGGGGGTCTAAAAACCTTTAAAAGTCCGAAAAAATTGTTTTCGGCTTGGCTACGACAAAAACGACGTTCACTACAAACCTTTTGACACCCAACTCTATAAGATAAACGCATAAAAATCGATTTCCCTGACCCATCATTTTTCCCCAAAAAAAAATTTTTTTCCGTCAAAATAAATTTTGTTTTCATAAAAAAATCATTTTTTTTCTTACTACAAACGTAAACTCGGTTACCAGAGACATATACGGGGGTATCTGGATGGGAATCAACCGTTAGATCACCCATACAGAGCCATATCCATGTGAAAGAACCATTTGAACGAATTTTTGTGAATTTTGGGGGTCTAAAAACCTTTAAAAGTCCGAAAAAATTGTTTTCGGCTTGGCTACGACAAAAACGACGTTCACTACAAACCTTTTGACACCCAACTCTATAAGATAAACGCATAAAAATCGATTTTCCTGACCCATCATTTTTCCCCAAAAAAAAATTTTTTTCCGTCAAAATAAATTTTTTTTTCATAAAAAAATCATTTTTTTCCCTACTACAAACGTAAACTCGGTTACCAGAGACATATACGAGGGTATCTGGATGGGAATCAACCGTTAGATCACCCATACAGAGCCATAACCATGTGAAAGAACCATTTGAACCGATTTTCGTGAATTTTGGGGGTCTAAAAACCTTTAAAAGTCCGAAAAAAATTCTTTCGGCTTGGATACAACAAAAACGACGTTCACTACAAACCTTTTGACACCCAACTCTATAAGATAAACGCATAAAAATCGATTTTCCTGACCCATCATTTTTCCCCAAAAAAAAATTTTTTTCCGTCAAAATAAATTTTTTTTTCATAAAAAAATCATTTTTTTTCCTACTACAAACGTAAACTCGATTACCAGAGACATATACGAGGGTATCTGGATGGGAATCAACCGTTAGATCACCCATACAGAGCCATAACCATGTGAAAGAACCATTTGAACCGATTTTCGTGAATTTTGGGGGTCTAAAAACCTTTAAAAGTCCGAAAAAAATTCTTTCGGCTTGGATACAACAAAAACGACGTTCACTACAAACCTTTTGACACCCAACTCTATAAGATAAACGCATAAAAATCGATTTTCCTGACCCATCATTTTTCCCCAAAAAAAAATTTTTTTCCGTCAAAATAAATTTTTTTTTCATAAAAAAATCATTTTTTTTCCTACTACAAACGTAAACTCGGTTACCAGAGACATATACGAGGGTATCTGGATGGGAATCAACCGTTAGATCACCCATACAGAGCCATAACCATGTGAAAGAACCATTTGAACCGATTTTCGTGAATTTTGGGGGTCTAAAAACCTTTAAAAGTCCGAAAAAAATTCTTTCGGCTTGGATACAACAAAAACGACGTTCACTACAAACCTTTTGACACCCAACTCTATAAGATAAACGCATAAAAATCAATTTTCCTGACCCATCATTTTTCCCCAAAAAAAATTTTTTTCCGTCAAAATAAATTTTTTTTTCATAAAAAAATCATTTTTTTCCCTACTACAAACGTAAACTCGGTTACCAGAGACATATACGAGGGTATCTGGATGGGAATCAACCGTTAGATCACCCATACAGAGCCATATCCATGTGAAAGAACCATTTGAACGAATTTTTGTGAATTTTGGGGGTCTAAAAACCTTTAAAAGTCCGAAAAAATTGTTTTCGGCTTGGCTACGACAAAAACGACGTTCACTACAAACCTTTTGACACCCAACTCTATAAGATAAACGCATAAAAATCGATTTCCCTGACCCATCATTTTTCCCCAAAAAAAAATTTTTTTCCGTCAAAATAAATTTTGTTTTCATAAAAAAATCATTTTTTTTCTTACTACAAACGTAAACTCGGTTACCAGAGACATATACGGGGGTATCTGGATGGGAATCAACCGTTAGATCACCCATACAGAGCCATATCCATGTGAAAGAACCATTTGAACGAATTTTTGTGAATTTTGGGGGTCTAAAAACCTTTAAAAGTCCGAAAAAATTGTTTTCGGCTTGGCTACGACAAAAACGACGTTCACTACAAACCTTTTGACACCCAACTCTATAAGATAAACGCATAAAAATCGATTTTCCTGACCCATCATTTTTCCCCAAAAAAAAATTTTTTTCCGTCAAAATAAATTTTTTTTTCATAAAAAAATCATTTTTTTCCCTACTACAAACGTAAACTCGGTTACCAGAGACATATACGAGGGTATCTGGATGGGAATCAACCGTTAGATCACCCATACAGAGCCATAACCATGTGAAAGAACCATTTGAACCGATTTTCGTGAATTTTGGGGGTCTAAAAACCTTTAAAAGTCCGAAAAAAATTCTTTCGGCTTGGATACAACAAAAACGACGTTCACTACAAACCTTTTGACACCCAACTCTATAAGATAAACGCATAAAAATCGATTTTCCTGACCCATCATTTTTCCCCAAAAAAAAATTTTTTTCCGTCAAAATAAATTTTTTTTTCATAAAAAAATCATTTTTTTTCCTACTACAAACGTAAACTCGATTACCAGAGACATATACGAGGGTATCTGGATGGGAATCAACCGTTAGATCACCCATACAGAGCCATAACCATGTGAAAGAACCATTTGAACCGATTTTCGTGAATTTTGGGGGTCTAAAAACCTTTAAAAGTCCGAAAAAAATTCTTTCGGCTTGGATACAACAAAAACGACGTTCACTACAAACCTTTTGACACCCAACTCTATAAGATAAACGCATAAAAATCGATTTTCCTGACCCATCATTTTTCCCCAAAAAAAAATTTTTTTCCGTCAAAATAAATTTTTTTTTCATAAAAAAATCATTTTTTTTCCTACTACAAACGTAAACTCGGTTACCAGAGACATATACGAGGGTATCTGGATGGGAATCAACCGTTAGATCACCCATACAGAGCCATAACCATGTGAAAGAACCATTTGAACCGATTTTCGTGAATTTTGGGGGTCTAAAAACCTTTAAAAGTCCGAAAAAAATTCTTTCGGCTTGGATACAACAAAAACGACGTTCACTACAAACCTTTTGACACCCAACTCTATAAGATAAACGCATAAAAATCAATTTTCCTGACCCATCATTTTTCCCCAAAAAAAATTTTTTTCCGTCAAAATAAATTTTTTTTTCATAAAAAAATCATTTTTTTCCCTACTACAAACGTAAACTCGGTTACCAGAGACATATACGAGGGTATCTGGATGGGAATCAACCGTTAGATCACCCATACAGAGCCATATCCATGTGAAAGAACCATTTGAACGAATTTTTGTGAATTTTGGGGGTCTAAAAACCTTTAAAAGTCCGAAAAAATTGTTTTCGGCTTGGCTACGACAAAAACGACGTTCACTACAAACCTTTTGACACCCAACTCTATAAGATAAACGCATAAAAATCGATTTCCCTGACCCATCATTTTTCCCCAAAAAAAAATTTTTTTCCGTCAAAATAAATTTTGTTTTCATAAAAAAATCATTTTTTTTCTTACTACAAACGTAAACTCGGTTACCAGAGACATATACGGGGGTATCTGGATGGGAATCAACCGTTAGATCACCCATACAGAGCCATATCCATGTGAAAGAACCATTTGAACGAATTTTTGTGAATTTTGGGGGTCTAAAAACCTTTAAAAGTCCGAAAAAATTGTTTTCGGCTTGGCTACGACAAAAACGACGTTCACTACAAACCTTTTGACACCCAACTCTATAAGATAAACGCATAAAAATCGATTTTCCTGACCCATCATTTTTCCCCAAAAAAAAATTTTTTTCCGTCAAAATAAATTTTTTTTTCATAAAAAAATCATTTTTTTCCCTACTACAAACGTAAACTCGGTTACCAGAGACATATACGAGGGTATCTGGATGGGAATCAACCGTTAGATCACCCATACAGAGCCATAACCATGTGAAAGAACCATTTGAACCGATTTTCGTGAATTTTGGGGGTCTAAAAACCTTTAAAAGTCCGAAAAAAATTCTTTCGGCTTGGATACAACAAAAACGACGTTCACTACAAACCTTTTGACACCCAACTCTATAAGATAAACGCATAAAAATCGATTTTCCTGACCCATCATTTTTCCCCAAAAAAAAATTTTTTTCCGTCAAAATAAATTTTTTTTTCATAAAAAAATCATTTTTTTTCCTACTACAAACGTAAACTCGATTACCAGAGACATATACGAGGGTATCTGGATGGGAATCAACCGTTAGATCACCCATACAGAGCCATAACCATGTGAAAGAACCATTTGAACCGATTTTCGTGAATTTTGGGGGTCTAAAAACCTTTAAAAGTCCGAAAAAAATTCTTTCGGCTTGGATACAACAAAAACGACGTTCACTACAAACCTTTTGACACCCAACTCTATAAGATAAACGCATAAAAATCGATTTTCCTGACCCATCATTTTTCCCCAAAAAAAAATTTTTTTCCGTCAAAATAAATTTTTTTTTCATAAAAAAATCATTTTTTTTCCTACTACAAACGTAAACTCGGTTACCAGAGACATATACGAGGGTATCTGGATGGGAATCAACCGTTAGATCACCCATACAGAGCCATAACCATGTGAAAGAACCATTTGAACCGATTTTCGTGAATTTTGGGGGTCTAAAAACCTTTAAAAGTCCGAAAAAAATTCTTTCGGCTTGGATACAACAAAAACGACGTTCACTACAAACCTTTTGACACCCAACTCTATAAGATAAACGCATAAAAATCAATTTTCCTGACCCATCATTTTTCCCCAAAAAAAATTTTTTTCCGTCAAAATAAATTTTTTTTTCATAAAAAAATCATTTTTTTCCCTACTACAAACGTAAACTCGGTTACCAGAGACATATACGAGGGTATCTGGATGGGAATCAACCGTTAGATCACCCATACAGAGCCATATCCATGTGAAAGAACCATTTGAACGAATTTTTGTGAATTTTGGGGGTCTAAAAACCTTTAAAAGTCCGAAAAAATTGTTTTCGGCTTGGCTACGACAAAAACGACGTTCACTACAAACCTTTTGACACCCAACTCTATAAGATAAACGCATAAAAATCGATTTCCCTGACCCATCATTTTTCCCCAAAAAAAAATTTTTTTCCGTCAAAATAAATTTTGTTTTCATAAAAAAATCATTTTTTTTCTTACTACAAACGTAAACTCGGTTACCAGAGACATATACGGGGGTATCTGGATGGGAATCAACCGTTAGATCACCCATACAGAGCCATATCCATGTGAAAGAACCATTTGAACGAATTTTTGTGAATTTTGGGGGTCTAAAAACCTTTAAAAGTCCGAAAAAATTGTTTTCGGCTTGGCTACGACAAAAACGACGTTCACTACAAACCTTTTGACACCCAACTCTATAAGATAAACGCATAAAAATCGATTTTCCTGACCCATCATTTTTCCCCAAAAAAAAATTTTTTTCCGTCAAAATAAATTTTTTTTTCATAAAAAAATCATTTTTTTCCCTACTACAAACGTAAACTCGGTTACCAGAGACATATACGAGGGTATCTGGATGGGAATCAACCGTTAGATCACCCATACAGAGCCATAACCATGTGAAAGAACCATTTGAACCGATTTTCGTGAATTTTGGGGGTCTAAAAACCTTTAAAAGTCCGAAAAAAATTCTTTCGGCTTGGATACAACAAAAACGACGTTCACTACAAACCTTTTGACACCCAACTCTATAAGATAAACGCATAAAAATCGATTTTCCTGACCCATCATTTTTCCCCAAAAAAAAATTTTTTTCCGTCAAAATAAATTTTTTTTTCATAAAAAAATCATTTTTTTTCCTACTACAAACGTAAACTCGATTACCAGAGACATATACGAGGGTATCTGGATGGGAATCAACCGTTAGATCACCCATACAGAGCCATAACCATGTGAAAGAACCATTTGAACCGATTTTCGTGAATTTTGGGGGTCTAAAAACCTTTAAAAGTCCGAAAAAAATTCTTTCGGCTTGGATACAACAAAAACGACGTTCACTACAAACCTTTTGACACCCAACTCTATAAGATAAACGCATAAAAATCGATTTTCCTGACCCATCATTTTTCCCCAAAAAAAAATTTTTTTCCGTCAAAATAAATTTTTTTTTCATAAAAAAATCATTTTTTTTCCTACTACAAACGTAAACTCGGTTACCAGAGACATATACGAGGGTATCTGGATGGGAATCAACCGTTAGATCACCCATACAGAGCCATAACCATGTGAAAGAACCATTTGAACCGATTTTCGTGAATTTTGGGGGTCTAAAAACCTTTAAAAGTCCGAAAAAAATTCTTTCGGCTTGGATACAACAAAAACGACGTTCACTACAAACCTTTTGACACCCAACTCTATAAGATAAACGCATAAAAATCAATTTTCCTGACCCATCATTTTTCCCCAAAAAAAATTTTTTTCCGTCAAAATAAATTTTTTTTTCATAAAAAAATCATTTTTTTCCCTACTACAAACGTAAACTCGGTTACCAGAGACATATACGAGGGTATCTGGATGGGAATCAACCGTTAGATCACCCATACAGAGCCATATCCATGTGAAAGAACCATTTGAACGAATTTTTGTGAATTTTGGGGGTCTAAAAACCTTTAAAAGTCCGAAAAAATTGTTTTCGGCTTGGCTACGACAAAAACGACGTTCACTACAAACCTTTTGACACCCAACTCTATAAGATAAACGCATAAAAATCGATTTCCCTGACCCATCATTTTTCCCCAAAAAAAAATTTTTTTCCGTCAAAATAAATTTTGTTTTCATAAAAAAATCATTTTTTTTCTTACTACAAACGTAAACTCGGTTACCAGAGACATATACGGGGGTATCTGGATGGGAATCAACCGTTAGATCACCCATACAGAGCCATATCCATGTGAAAGAACCATTTGAACGAATTTTTGTGAATTTTGGGGGTCTAAAAACCTTTAAAAGTCCGAAAAAATTGTTTTCGGCTTGGCTACGACAAAAACGACGTTCACTACAAACCTTTTGACACCCAACTCTATAAGATAAACGCATAAAAATCGATTTTCCTGACCCATCATTTTTCCCCAAAAAAAAATTTTTTTCCGTCAAAATAAATTTTTTTTTCATAAAAAAATCATTTTTTTCCCTACTACAAACGTAAACTCGGTTACCAGAGACATATACGAGGGTATCTGGATGGGAATCAACCGTTAGATCACCCATACAGAGCCATAACCATGTGAAAGAACCATTTGAACCGATTTTCGTGAATTTTGGGGGTCTAAAAACCTTTAAAAGTCCGAAAAAAATTCTTTCGGCTTGGATACAACAAAAACGACGTTCACTACAAACCTTTTGACACCCAACTCTATAAGATAAACGCATAAAAATCGATTTTCCTGACCCATCATTTTTCCCCAAAAAAAATTTTTTTTCCGTCAAAATAAATTTTTTTTTCATAAAAAAATCATTTTTTTTCCTACTACAAACGTAAACTCGATTACCAGAGACATATACGAGGGTATCTGGATGGGAATCAACCGTTAGATCACCCATACAGAGCCATAACCATGTGAAAGAACCATTTGAACCGATTTTCGTGAATTTTGGGGGTCTAAAAACCTTTAAAAGTCCGAAAAAAATTCTTTCGGCTTGGATACAACAAAAACGACGTTCACTACAAACCTTTTGACACCCAACTCTATAAGATAAACGCATAAAAATCGATTTTCCTGACCCATCATTTTTCCCCAAAAAAAAATTTTTTTCCGTCAAAATAAATTTTTTTTTCATAAAAAAATCATTTTTTTTCCTACTACAAACGTAAACTCGGTTACCAGAGACATATACGAGGGTATCTGGATGGGAATCAACCGTTAGATCACCCATACAGAGCCATAACCATGTGAAAGAACCATTTGAACCGATTTTCGTGAATTTTGGGGGTCTAAAAACCTTTAAAAGTCCGAAAAAAATTCTTTCGGCTTGGATACAACAAAAACGACGTTCACTACAAACCTTTTGACACCCAACTCTATAAGATAAACGCATAAAAATCAATTTTCCTGACCCATCATTTTTCCCCAAAAAAAATTTTTTTCCGTCAAAATAAATTTTTTTTTCATAAAAAAATCATTTTTTTCCCTACTACAAACGTAAACTCGGTTACCAGAGACATATACGAGGGTATCTGGATGGGAATCAACCGTTAGATCACCCATACAGAGCCATATCCATGTGAAAGAACCATTTGAACGAATTTTTGTGAATTTTGGGGGTCTAAAAACCTTTAAAAGTCCGAAAAAATTGTTTTCGGCTTGGCTACGACAAAAACGACGTTCACTACAAACCTTTTGACACCCAACTCTATAAGATAAACGCATAAAAATCGATTTCCCTGACCCATCATTTTTCCCCAAAAAAAAATTTTTTTCCGTCAAAATAAATTTTGTTTTCATAAAAAAATCATTTTTTTTCTTACTACAAACGTAAACTCGGTTACCAGAGACATATACGGGGGTATCTGGATGGGAATCAACCGTTAGATCACCCATACAGAGCCATATCCATGTGAAAGAACCATTTGAACGAATTTTTGTGAATTTTGGGGGTCTAAAAACCTTTAAAAGTCCGAAAAAATTGTTTTCGGCTTGGCTACGACAAAAACGACGTTCACTACAAACCTTTTGACACCCAACTCTATAAGATAAACGCATAAAAATCGATTTTCCTGACCCATCATTTTTCCCCAAAAAAAAATTTTTTTCCGTCAAAATAAATTTTTTTTTCATAAAAAAATCATTTTTTTCCCTACTACAAACGTAAACTCGGTTACCAGAGACATATACGAGGGTATCTGGATGGGAATCAACCGTTAGATCACCCATACAGAGCCATAACCATGTGAAAGAACCATTTGAACCGATTTTCGTGAATTTTGGGGGTCTAAAAACCTTTAAAAGTCCGAAAAAAATTCTTTCGGCTTGGATACAACAAAAACGACGTTCACTACAAACCTTTTGACACCCAACTCTATAAGATAAACGCATAAAAATCGATTTTCCTGACCCATCATTTTTCCCCAAAAAAAAATTTTTTTCCGTCAAAATAAATTTTTTTTTCATAAAAAAATCATTTTTTTTCCTACTACAAACGTAAACTCGATTACCAGAGACATATACGAGGGTATCTGGATGGGAATCAACCGTTAGATCACCCATACAGAGCCATAACCATGTGAAAGAACCATTTGAACCGATTTTCGTGAATTTTGGGGGTCTAAAAACCTTTAAAAGTCCGAAAAAAATTCTTTCGGCTTGGATACAACAAAAACGACGTTCACTACAAACCTTTTGACACCCAACTCTATAAGATAAACGCATAAAAATCGATTTTCCTGACCCATCATTTTTCCCCAAAAAAAAATTTTTTTCCGTCAAAATAAATTTTTTTTTCATAAAAAAATCATTTTTTTCCCTACTACAAACGTAAACTCGGTTACCAGAGACATATACGAGGGTATCTGGATGGGAATCAACCGTTAGATCACCCATACAGAGCCATAACCATGTGAAAGAACCATTTGAACCGATTTTCGTGAATTTTGGGGGTCTAAAAACCTTTAAAAGTCCGAAAAAAATTCTTTCGACTTGGATACGAACGAAACGACGTTCACTACAAACCTTTTGACACCCAACTCTATAAGATGAACGCATAAAAATCGATTTTCCCGACCCATCATTTTTGCCCAAAAAAAAAATTTTTTTCGTCAAAATAAATTTTTTTTTCATAAAAAAAACCATTTTTTCATTATATACAAAGGTACATCCAATTCACCGGTTGTCACATTCTCACAATTTCCTAATAGCCGACACTGACGATGACACCACGAACGATAACGAAGAAATGAAGTGCACACTGGTGGACGTAAACGAGGGTCCGACAGACCGAGTTGATGGAGTTCACGACTGTTCCAGGGAAATCGTTTGCCAGTGGATGTGCATAGGTCTGTCGCTGTGAAGTCAGGTAGCAGTATCAGGTGACACAACCACGATCAAGGGTAGCTACACAGGCTACAAGAACGTAACGCGCGAAAGCAAGACAGAGAGAGAGAGAGAGAGTGCAACGAACAGTCAAAAAGTTTGGATGATGTCATGGACGGAAGTTGGCTAGCTCAATCTACCTGTCGCTCAGACAAAACTCCGGTGGCACTGGTGATACAGGCTAACAGTCGAGGGCGACCCTGGTCCTTGGGTCTCTGAACTATGACACACACACTCGCACACATCGACCCAAAACCCAAAGCAAGTGACTATCAAGAGAATGGGGAATAGGAAGCTCAAGTTTCTAACGAGACACGATGTGACCAACCATGAACCGGACACAACGGACGTCGACCCATCGTTGACGCGATAAAGCGACCCCCCGATCAGTTCAAAATGGATTCAAAGACAAAAACAAAAAAACCAGGAACACGTCATCGATAGCGTACTCGATTCATCCGAAATTCCCGGATCGTTGTCAAATTCGTTATCAGCTCCAACTACGAAAGTTTCCCCCATCAATGGTTTCCCTCGAAGACCCTGCGCTGGGTTCCTTCGTTGTTTCCTCCGGGGAACTGATCTCGGTCCGTGAAAAGGGAAGCGAGAACCCTGAGCGCAAATGGGGAGAGTGAGGAACACACAGCGTTCAAGGTTGCACAAAGACAAAAGTCCCTAGCGTTCTACCTAAGCGTTCACGACTCGTGGAAACTTTGCGGACAACTTGTATCAATCATCCATAAGTTGGGGGGCCTTCGTTGGATTTTGCATGCACGAGTCTTCGTGCGGGACATCGTTACGAGGACCAAAGACGAAGTCCCTTCGGATGGTCCAACGTTTTGTCCATGGTTGACGCGAGATGGGAATCCAAGGAAATAGTTTTGCGGTTAACGAGGAACACAGTTTGAACTTACATAGATTGTGCAAGGTAATCGCGTAGCTTCTAGGCTTGCATTGTAATATCTAGCCGATGGAACTTTGCTTCCTGGCTAATTCAAAGTCAGGTTCGATCGGTTATCCCGGACGATGCACCACAGTTGCACCTCTCACAATGCTCGCTTGCGAAAAATCCAAAGAAACCCACATGACCTTTTAGAAACACTGTTTGCCAAGAACCTGGGTCATCGAAACGTGACAAATGCTTGAAAAGCGTTTAGAGATGAGGACCATCAGGCGTCGAAAACGAACGAACGTGATAAAGACGAATGCTTTCACGTGAAACTCGACGACCTGCCGAAAGGTCACCGAAGGATCGACAATGAGAAACAATGGAAGGGCAAAGACGAGAGAAAAGAGCTCGGGAGAGCTAAAAGGAATCAAAGATCGTGCTGGGAAGGAAGTCAAGCGTGTGGACGAAGTTGAAGAGACGAAACGACCGAAGGAAGCGAGATGTTGAAGAGAGAAGATGACACCCAGAGCTCTTCCCAGCTAGCTGGCCCGGATCTATCCTCGCCACCCCATCACGTAACGGTGTAACTTTTGCCACGACAGCAACGTGCGCGAGAAGAGAAGAGAGCCGGAGGAATCATCGATGCCGGATGGTGAACGAGGACAGAAGATCGGGACAGGAATGTTCGGACGACCCGGGGGGGAGTTTTAACGGTCAGCTCGCCCGGCGAACCATTAGGAGGGTTCGAGGACAGCCACCCCAAACGAAAGTCCGCACCTTCTGTGCGTTGACCCCCGACAGGAGGCCACCATCTCTTACTCCCTTCGGACTTGGCTCCATCCACGGCTATATCCTTCCTTCTCCGTAGAACCTCTTGACTCTCGGCATCTCAACGAGCAACCGGAAAACTTTTATCTTCGCAGCTTCTCAGACACCAGTCTCGATCCCACGTCTTCGCGTACTTCACGATCGTAACTCACGGTGCTGGACAACGGGTTCATCGACACGAAATAACCACTCGGTAGCCATCGTCTCGACTTACGTCAATCAACTATGCAGTCAAGATGGACCCTGGCAATCATCAACTTGTCACTAGTCATCGTCTTATGAAGAATTACTCTTCCAGCTTCTCCTGAATCAGGAATATTGAAATACATTTTCGTTCATTCAATGAAAATGTATTTCAAATACTTTTTCCATCAAATGATAATCACCTTTAGCGGATTTAGCAAATATTTCAATTCATCGTGTAACAATAATTTACATAAAATTTTCATGATTATTGAATAAATGTGAAAATATTTATTAATCATGGTTATTTGTTTGAAAAATTATTTGAAATACATTTTCGTCGAATGGATGCCCATCACTGATCCTGATCAACGCAGAGTTAAACGCCAAGTTCTGGCAAAAGGGCGAAAAGACATGAAGTCTGAAAGAAATTCCCATCAACATTCATCGTGTGAATTCGGGGATTGTTGAATGGACACGTTGACCGTAAAGCGAGCAGTAAACGAGACGTAAAACCAAGGTCTCGGGGTCAGAGCCCAATGGAACCCCGAAGAAAAGCACGAGCACGCACTTTCCGGGCAGAGGGTTGCTTGCGTACCTTTTCCACCCTTGAGGGGGGGGCGAAACGATAACCCAGTGATATGAATTTTGATAACCCAATAAACACTTTATCCACGTTGTTCGCCATCCAATATACACGTTCAAACGTGAACTGTGTTTTATCCAGTCGGCGATTCGGTCGGGGTGAAAAAAATTTCATCGACGACGAAGACACAAAACGACGTAGTCGTCGAATCGTGCGTCGTTCGTGTGTCGACGATCGTGAACCAACGGACGCGAATGATTGCTCATCGATACCGATGAAAAGCTTTCGACGATCACGATCACGAAGTATCACCCGCGCCCCTCGGTCGAGACGATAAAAAATCTTTTTTTTCTTTCTTTCGTGAACCTTCAGCACTTTTATTCATTTTCTTTTCTCATTTCTTGCGATTTTTCTTTCACCGTCAACTATTTATTACTCGGACGGGTAGTCAATTTTTTTACGATCTAATCATTGCGAAAAAAAAAAAAAAAAACAATCTCCAATACTTTCATTATCAATGAAGTATCTTGATATAAGAATTTTTTCATTATTCTTATTACAATCGATTTCCTTTTTTTTTTCTTTTTTTTTAAATAAACTTTGTAATCTGGAACTGAGGTCGAGACTTACGATTATTATAATCAAATGAAAATGGTTAACGATCACGTGGGGGTGAGTGGGGAGAGGGTAGAAGGGGGTGTAAGATACGAGTGGTTCCTAACGATGAAATTGTACATGCGGCTTGAGACCGACAACGTGAAGTTGGTCTCGCGAACGAACGATGAGAATACGAAAGAACGTTGGAAAGTGCAAAAGAGAGAGAGAGAAAGAGAGAGAGAGAGAGAGAGAGGGATGAGAGAAAAGCCAGACGGAGTGAGAAGATCCGGAGACGACGGTTGGCCAGAGTGAAAAAGCCTGTGTCATTAAATATGCATGTAAACCGTGAAATTGCCTCGGGAACGGTGGCGGAAGGGGATGGCCCATGCTGGTAACCTACCCCCTCCCTCCCCCCACCCCTCTTTCCTCTTTCCAACCGGTATAATTACCGGCTCGCCGCCCGTGGAAATTAAAACTCGCCACTTATCGTACACCATGCCTCGTCTAATGTTGCCGGACCCCCCCCCCCCCCCACAACCCTCCTCGCAGCTTTGTCCCTTTACACACACACACACACACATATATATATATGCACGAGAAAAACACGAATCCGGCATTATTCTTGTACGCGTGTCCGGACGTCGCGAAACCTTTCGGTAAAGGTAAAAAGGGAGAAGGGGGATGATGAGGGTTGTGAACATTTTCGAGATATGAGATTAAGAACTCGTGAAGATAAATGTTCTGCGAAATAACGAGATTCAAACTTTTGCAAAATAAAAAAAAAATAGGAAAGCTTGTCAAGTTTTACGAAAAATTGTTTCTTTCTCTTTTTGTTTATTTTTTTTGTACGAGATTTAGTTTGAATGACGGGTTGAGCTTTTCGGATTCAACGGAGGTTGTAAAAAAAAACGAAAAATGTTATCGCAACAGAGTCAATGAAAAATACGTGCTCGTCGAGGCTGTGCGGATTGTTGAATTATGTCTGTCCGTGTGTGTGGGGAGGGGAAGGGAGGAGGTTGGAAGCTGAGGGTATAACGGGGAAGGGGTGTAAGCCCTTAGACCGGTTGGGTGATAAATCATAAACGTTCGGCGCACAATGCGCTCCGTTGTGTTGGTTCTATGGATTCTGCAGTGAGCAGGAGTCTAACGTATGTAACGTGAGCAATATATATACATACATACATATATATATATACCTGCATATACATGATCCACATAATATACGATCACGCGGGTACCTCGGGTTTATTATTTAATGTACAACGTTAAAGCAATGAAGAATCTGTAAAACAAGTCACTTTAACGAATCCATAAAAATTTTCATTGCATCAAAGCGACGATTCCATTTCCAATGGAAAAAAAAAAAAAAAAAGACTACCAAATGCCTCACAAAGGTCCCAATCACGAAATCGCAAAAATGTAAAATAATGAAAAAAGAGCAATGAACCAAGATCGAAAAAAAAAGTTAAGTCGCGAGTAAAATGAGTTTTTTTCCGTATCAAAGTTTCATCAAATTCAAACTTCGTGAAGCATCATCGAGAATCCAGCATCGTGAATTTGTGTGGAATAATCGTGAACAAACGAGGAAGCGGCTTCGTCGATCGGTTGAAAATTTCCAAGGTCCGAGGAACCCTTGAAGAAACGATGAAGACGACGACGAAGAGACGCCATTCGATGTTTGACAAAGGGTTGGGCCCCGTCTCGAAGACTCTCGCCCGGTCTGGAAACTCCGGAGTCTCATTCATAAACATTCCTGGACCGAAGGAGGTAGGTGTCGAAGATCGTTCGTTTCCCACCTCGAGGCGTTGAAGAGGGGGAGGGGGGTAGTTCGTGGAAGGGGCAGTCTCATCCACCGACGAAGAAGGAACGGACCGAGAAGACGGGGTTTGCAAAGGATATTCGCCGTGACGCGTAACGGGATGTACCGGGTGAACGCGGGGGGCCGAGCGGACTGAAGTGGCTGGCGAGGGAAGCTTGCGGGCAACACCCCCATCGAAAGCGCCACACCGGCGGCAGCAGCAGCAGCATCACCTTGGAACATCAAAGGATCGAGGGGGAAAAGGAAAACGTCGAGACGATGCCACCGGTGAGAGGCATCAATTTGCAACGGTCGCTCGAGCTTCGCTCGTTCCGGTGTCGATCGTGTAGCTACTTTCTTGACTGTGTATCGGGTGACGGAATTGTGTATCAGGCGAAAATAGTGTGTATCAGGTGAAAATAGTGTGTATCAGGTGCAATAATTGTGTATCAGGTAAAAGAATCGTGTATCAGGTACAAGAATTATGTATCAGGTACGACAACTATGTATCAGGTACAATAACTATGTATCATTTACAAGAATCTTGAATCAGGTACAATAACTATGTATCATGTACAAGAATCGTGAATCAGGTACAATAACTATGTATCATGTACAAGAATCTTAAATCAGGTACAATAACTTTGTATCATGTACAAGAATCTTGAATCAGGTACAATAACTCTGTATCAGGTACATTAGCTTTGTGTAAGGTAAAATAAACTTTGTATCAAGTACAAAAACTTTGTATCAGGTAAAATAACTATGTATCAGGTAAAATATATCTCAAACTCTTTTCATTCGCGTTAATCTTTCCGACTGGAAAATATCCCAGCCGTTTATTTGTCCCTGAACACTATCTAACGATTGTCACACGTGTTTCCCAGTTATTTTCAGTCACGAAAAAATAAACCAAAAAAAAAAAATCGCAATGCAACGCACAAGAGAAACGAGTCACACGAATGCCACAGTGTTCGTCGTATTTTCCACGTTAACTTATCCGTTCACGTTAGGTACGTCGGAATTTAACAATTGGAAAATTCGTCGTGGGGCCACCTTTCTCAACTCTCTTCGTTCGCCTTGGTTCTCAGCTATGTTCGCCTATCCAAGCCGGAGAATTCGATAATATGCGTTCGTGGATGAACGCGCCCACCACGTTGAAACGTTACACCACAAGTCTTTTGCCTGCGTCTTATGCACATACGTATATATATACATAAATACATATATGTAACATCGAGTTATGCGAAACTCTCGTACATTGGCATCACAATGTTTCGCACACGAAATCTAAATTGAAAATTCTTTTGGTTCGATCTCGTGTTTGATACGATTTTTATTTTTATTTTTATTTTTTTTGTAAAAACAAAGTTATCGACAAAGATTTGTTTCTAATAAAAAAAACTTTATGGAAAAACAATGTTGTACGATGGTTGAAAATATTTTTGTTCAAGCTTACGACGTGATATCCCATTTTTCATAGACTTCTTTTTTTTTTTTTAATTAATGAGTTTTCGTCAGCAATGAAGAGTCTGACTTTTTGTGAATTCAAATTTTTTTCAACTGTCGTGAGGTTTGCCAAAAAAAAAAAAATAAAACGTTTGTGATGTTTAACGAGGGACTGTCGTATGCACCAACGTTTGTTCGTTTTTTTTTTTTTTTTCGTATTCTTCGTTCTCGTCATACGTGATCCACAGCCTTGCGGGTAAGTCGGAACTGCACGGTTTCCGAACACGAGCTTTCGGACGAGAACTCACCGGTTTGCCCCGGCCCCACGAACATCTCAACCCCCTCAAACTTCACAGTGCACACCCGACTGAGGTCGAGTGTGCCGGCGCGATAATCCGAAAGAACGGAAGCGGAGAACGCTCGAGATTAAGCGAAAAAAAAAATGAGGGAAAAAAAAGAGAAACGAGAAGAGAAGCACCGGAGCTTCCCCTGAGGGGGTTGGGGGCCGACGTTACCCCGCACGAAGAGACAGTAAAGAGAAGAGCGAAAGGGGCGAATATTCATGATTCGACAAACGAGAATCCATCCGCGTTTACCTTCACTCCCATTTTTTTTTCTTTTTTTTTTGGACAGATTCTTCACTTTCGATTGACGCAACCCCGTAAAATAAAAAAAAAACAAGACATTGTCGGTAACCCGATACTTCGTGGATCTGTGCCAAGCTTCCACAATTTCAACCTCAATGAAGATTTCGAAAAAAAAGAAAACGCAATAGGACGGAAAAGAGAATTTATGCAACGTGCAAAAACTTTTTGTTTATTTTTTTTTTTTTTTTCGTCACGTTTCTCTTTGATCAATCCTCGCCCCCCGTCCATCGATATTCATGAAGTTTGAAAGAGAGTCTATGAAAAAAACCCTTCCTCCACGACTTTGCGTTTGTCATCAATATTTTTAACTCCCTGATTCTTTATTCACCCCCTCGACAGATATTTTTGTTCGTGGGTCAAAGGTTCGCATCGAGAAACGTCAAAGAACGTTCGAACGTCGAATTTGTTTCTTTGTGCTTTGTTAAATTTGTGGTTCACCGGGAAATTCGGTCGGATATTAGCCCGAGTCGGAAAAACAGAACTTCGTGATGGAAACAGAAAGAAAAAAAAAATATATTTTTAAAAAAATAAAATGTGACAGGGAAAAAAATGTGGTAAAAGGATTTGAAAGTGAAGAGTGAACATTGTGAGAGTATGAACGAGTGAATTGCCTTTGTGATCTTTGGCTACCTTGAGCGTGGTCCAGGCAACGAGTAATGTCCCTTGGGAAGCTTTTTTTTTTTTTTCGTTTGCGTTTGGATCTGATCAGTTATAGCTAGGTAGGTTATCATGGAAAATTGTTCGATATGTGGGAAAACGTCAAACAGCAAAGAGTTTTCCAACTCGTCTCTGTCGTTTCAATCGATTCGCATGCGATTCGTGAAAAAAAAAAAAAAAAATAGATCGATCGAAAAATGGAATGGATAATAAAACCACCAAAGTGTGTGTGTGTGTGTGGCAAACTACGAGAATGAGAACCGATAAAATTTCAGGGTGGAAAACGAGTACGAGACTGTATCTGGAAAAAAAAGAAAAATGGATACAGCATCGATGAAACCCAGAGCTTTCATTGCGCATGACCATACGCGCATCCAATTTATTTCAGTGGTCCCGTGATCGTGCTGATCAAAAGTTTTCATGAAGCGCGTGCGACGTCCAACCAATTCGGACTGATTCGTGATTGGTTGAGTAATCACAATCTGATACAGCAATAAAAAAAGAAATGAAAAAAAAAAAATGAAAAAAAAACCATTGTTAGTTTGTCTGTTTATCGTGAGAAAGACAGTGAAGACAAAACGAACCTGATCATACAAAAAAAAATGGTGAAACCAAACAAAAATAAAAAACATGTCAACAAACGTTTTTCCCCGATGTTTGATTATCGAGTTTCGTCAACGTCGACCAAAAAATAAAAATAAAAAAAAAACAAAGAAGAAAAAGAAGCAAAAAGATAAACGTATCAAAGCCACGACACTCGAAGCTTGTCAACGTGATGTTAATGGAGGAGTTTGGAAGAGGTCAAAGAGTGGGTCCGATGAGTCTCGAACCTCGCCGCCCCCTCCCTCCCCCCCTCTATCGTTGAACCACCACACAGTGAACAAGAGAATGTTGTTAAAAAAAAACAAAAGAAGAAAATAAGAAAAAAAATAAAACAGAAATAAAAATAATAGAAAAGTTTGTATGACTATCCTGGAATTTCCAATTTATTTTCTGACCAATGACAAAGCACACACGAGAGCGAGGCGTTCGTGGGACAGAGTCCGCATTTACATTGCGGTAGTCTCGGGCCACCCCAACTTGGAACGCACATGTGTGTCTGTGAGTTCTCGTGAATGAGAACTCACACACACACACGAATCTCCATTCCCCAAGCTTTTTCGTTCCGTCCTCTCACAAGAGTACACGTATCAGTTCTCCCTTCCGTTAGTTCTCGACTGCTTCTGTTTTTTTTTTTTCAAACTAGTTTTTTTTTTTTTTTAGTTTTTTCTAAATTTTTTTTATTTTCATTCATTATTCGGTCTCTCTTTTCATTATCACAGTCGAAATTGCCATTGCTCCGGCGAAGTGAAGGTTGAGGGAGATGAAAAAAAAAAAAAAGAAAAAAAAACAAGGCTGATCAAAGTCTCGAATCGAAAAAACGTCCGGGCAAATGCTTTGACGTCGGACAGAGCGAGACAGAAGACACGTGTGTGTGTTTGTGTGCGTTCGTTATGTGTAACTGTATATATATATATATCGTGAATGGTGAGGCAGGGCATAGGCTACGACACGACAGGTAGACGTACTTTCGAGAGGGACGTGAGAGAAGGGTGAATGGGGGCAGCAAGTATAAAAGAGGGGTTGGGTTTGTGATCGCGTTGATTCTCCGACTACCCTTCACTATCCCAATCGCCACCGTGATTTTCACCCCCCCGACTGTAACTTGTGTAACGTCGAGTGCCTGTTTTCCTTTCCCCACACTCAATCCCCTCGCCCCCTCGCCCGACCACCCTCCGCCACCTTGTGCTGCTCGGTGCTATCGAACAAATGACAATAAATGGCGTAACACGTCGACGAAGACAGTTCCAATTTATTCTCGTGGAACGCATGGGCCACGAAAACTCTCGACGTCCCCCCCCCCCCCCCCCAACCTTCCGTTGCTTCCTCGTTGCTGACTCGTGAGTATGTTTTATTGTCTCTCTCTTTCTCTTTCTCGTTCGTATTGTCTCTTGTCTCTGTCTCTCTCTCTTTCTTTTTTGTATTTTCTCTTGGTCTCTCTCTTTCTCTCCGTCTCGATCGTATTTTCTCAATTTCTGTCTCTATCTCCCTCTCTCTCTCTCTCTCTCTTGCATTCCACAATCCATTCTTCACTATCAGTGACCCTGCATCTTTCTTCACATTTCTCCATCATCTCCCTCCAACTCTCTCTCTGTCTCTCTCTCTCTCTCTCTCTATCTTCGTCGTAAACTCAAACCTCGTGCTCCCCCAAGCCACCAATGACAATACCAGACACGAAGAAATATTGGAAATACATTTTACGTGAAGAAAACAAAAATTCACAAGCTTCGAGACTGCGCCAAAAAACCCATTGTCCTGTCACATTCTTCGTCTGAACAACTTTCATCACCAACGAGAGGGGGGTTTTAGCTTGTGTGCATTTCTCATAGCACAGGTTCCCATCGACGAATACAAGCCTTAAAAAAAAACCATCCACCAAAAAAAAAAATATTTTCTAGCTCGTAAAATCAAACTCTCTTCATCACAACAATTAATTCTCCAAATTCAATCCAAATACATTATCACAAAAAATTTTTCATCAATCCCCCCCTTCGTAACACGAAAGTTCAACGTGTGGAACTTCGGAACGCTGGCCGTTCGGAACATCGATCGTTCCGAATTTAGTAGAGTTAGTAGACCAGTCTGCCCAAAGCGATTTTTCTTATTTTTCACACGAGTCGGGGTCTCCCCGAGGGTTCTCCGGCAGACCCGTCGACGAACCACCCCCCAACCCCCTCCCCCTGGCCCCTTCCCTCGTCGTCGGATGTGGGTTCGAATCGCTGCGGTGCACCCGCATCATTCAACTGCGGTAATGGAACGCGACGAAGCAGGTGAACCCCCCGATGTGTGTGCGGTGCCACATACTTGTGTGTGGGGGAGGGGGGGACGATGATTGCGGCCGAACGTTTGGCCCGATGTACCAGGGCTTGAGCAACGCACGGTGCTGATGGAGAGAAACCCCCCGTTCGAGGGTTCACGGGTCGTCGGGTTGCCTCGGATAAATGCTACATGGCACGCGATTACGCTTACCCAGTCCAGTTTACCCTCGCCCCCCCCCCCCCCTGCCCTCTCGCTCCTCGCCACCCTCCTTCGCTCCCCCCTCAACCTCCGAGCATGCATGTTTACGATGTACGCGATGCACGATGTCACGTGCTTGTTTAATGCGCAACGTAACGTAACGCAAGGTCCGACGTCTGACCAAAGACGAACTTTACTACTTGATCTTCGTAGATGTTTTTTCACCATTATCCACCGTCCGGGACATCGGATGGATGATCGAGGGCAACCTGGCATCTGACTTTGGAGAGAAGATTGTGTTTTGTGTTTTTTTTTTTTTTGGGTTTCGTTGTTGAGGATTGGGGTGCCTGTTTGGGGTGGTTTTTCGGTTGTGGGACTTTGAATGATTGTGGTGGTAAAATTTTTTTATTTACTTTGAAGAAATATGGATTTTTTATGGATAATCATTTTTTTTTGGGGGAAGATGATGGGTCGGGAAAATCGATTTTTATGCGTTTATCTTATAGAGTTGGGTGTCAAAAGGTTTGTAGTGAACGTCGTTTCGGTCGTAGCCAAGCCGAAAACAATTTTTTCGGACTTTTAAAGGTTTTTGGACCCCCAAAATTCACGAAAATCGGTCCAAACGGTTCTTTCACATGGTTATGGCTCTGTATGGGTGATCTAACGGTTGATTCACATCCAGATACCCTCGTATATGTCTCTGGTAACCGAGTTTACGTTTGTAGTAGGGAAAAAAATGATTTTTCAATGAAAAAAAAATTTATTTTGACAAAAAAAAATTTTTTTTTTGGGGAAAAATGATGGGTCGGGAAAATCGATTTTTATGCGTTTATCTTATAGAGTTGGGTGTCAAAAGGTTTGTAGTGAACGTCGTTTCGGTCGTAGCCAAGCCGAAAACAATTTTTTCGGACTTTTAAAGGTTTTTGGACCCCCAAAATTCACGAAAATCGGTCCAAACGATTCTTTCACATGGACATGGGTTTGTATGGGTGATCCAACAGTTGATTCACGTACAGATACCCTCGTATATGTCTCTGGTAACCGAGTTTACGTTTGTAGTAGGGAAAAAAATGATTTTTCAATGAAAAAAAAATTTATTTTGACGAAAAAAAATTTTTTTTTGGGGAAAAATGATGGGTCGGGAAAATCGATTTTTATGCGTTTATCTTATAGAGTTGGGTGTCAAAAGGTTTGTAGTGAACGTCGTTTCGGTCGTAGCCAAGCCGAAAACAATTTTTTCGGACTTTTAAAGGTTTTTGGACCCCCAAAATTCACGAAAATCGGTCCAAACGATTCTTTCACATGGACATGGGTTTGTATGGGTGATCCAACAGTTGATTCACGTACAGATACCCTCGTATATGTCTCTGGTAACCGAGTTTACGTTTGTAGTAGGGAAAAAAATGATTTTTCAATGAAAAAAAAATTTATTTTGACGAAAAAAAATTTTTTTTTGGGGAAAAATGATGGGTCGGGAAAATCGATTTTTATGCGTTTATCTTATAGAGTTGGGTGTCAAAAGGTTTGTAGTGAACGTCGTTTCGGTCGTAGCCAAGCCGAAAACAATTTTTTCGGACTTTTAAAGGTTTTTGGACCCCCAAAATTCACGAAAATCGACTCAAACTGTTCATTCACACAATCAACCTTCCAACCTTCGTCCTATAACCACATCGCACCACGTCATCCAATGCACAAGAATTAATAAAAAAATTGTAATTAAAAAAAAAACACAAAAACAGAAAACCTCCTACCATTAATACGATGTTCCAAAGCAAACGTCAGTGGGTTCGGGTATGGTAACGGATATCAACACGCAACAAACGTTATAGGTGTAATCCAGGCCCCCGAGTCCGTGGTCGAGCCTCCGGTCTCTCGTGCGGGTTATCGCTCAATCTTATGCAATTGCAACGGCGAAAATGTGGAACGAGTTATCGGGATTGTGGGCGATGATGGGGGTTGGGGCCAGGCCCCTAACCCCGTCGATATCAGACCAGCGATAAGGGCTTTTCCCGCACGTAGACCGAAGCCGTATTTACCCTGGCTGGCTCGCGCGCGTCGTTTTTGATCGCGAATGTTTGCAGTCTGGAGGCAGCACATCGTCGACTGAGGCGCCCCCGCCCCCCACCACAGGCCCACAATTGTGAAATGATCCTCGATTATATCCGGCAAATACGAACACCCCACCTCCCGATTGACGAACTACCGTGAAGCCCCCTCCACTCAGATCCACGTTGCAAGATGTGGATGGGTTTTTTCGGTTTCGGTTGATTGTGCACAAGCACGAAAACCGCGTCAAGCCTGAGGCTGCTCGGGTGAACAATGCATCAAAATATACACACAGATGTGCAGAAACGATAGCCGGAGCATCCTGACGTGGAAATACGTTGAAAGGACATATTGCAAAATTATCCGAAGGACTTATGATCGAGGGTTCCGAATTGGCAATGACGCGATATCGAAGACAGAAGCAACGCGAGGCATATCGCGAAACCTTCGTGGCATACGAATCTTGGTCCGTCTGGCGGCGAATAGCGTAGGTAGCTGTGGAGATTGTCCGGAAACGGGTAGCGGAAGTCCGAGCCGCATGAGGTCCTGCCCCCGAGTCTTCCGACTACAACGCTCGCTTCCGTTTCGACCGTGGCCGATGTAACGGGAGAAGCCAGGAAGGGGTGGGGCAGCCCGGGAAGGGGAAACGGGGGGGAGGTTCCGTACGATAGCCAGAAAGGATGAAGGAAGAAGATGGAGAAAAGTAAGGGACGGTAGTGGCACACATCGCGTGCGTGACCGCGCCCGTTCACCGTCCAAAGCTCCGGCATTGCCTAGCTTCCTATACGACCCCGTTTCCCGGCGCATACCCCCCTCCATTCTTCTTCCATCGCGGTTCAAACCCACCGAGGTTCACCACCCACGAAATTCCAGTATGGAATTACACGTATAATTAGTGGCTTGTGCAAATAGCGCGATCGGACGATGTACGGGGCAGCCGGGCAGCCGACGACGGTTGGAATTGACGGGTGACCGGGGCGATGTGTCACAGTTGTCCGTTTGCGACCTTAGGCGCTAGCGGGCTTCTGTTTTGCGATTTTCGATGTCGGGATAGCGGATATTCGTTGATTTCTTCGTTGGAGCGTTTTCGACGAATGCATCGAACGTTAATTTCGCTCGAGTGGGTTTTGGACGTGTTTTTGGCTGCTCGGTGACCGGCTCAGGTATCAACTAAGTGGTTGGAGACGCCCCCGTGCGGTGTTAACGACGCGGGATGGAAAAAACGCGACGATTCGACGAATACGGGGGGGTAACCCATCGTGACGCCACTCCGCGCGATGCAATCTCGCACCGTTATCTCTTATCACCACTCCGACCCGTAATATACGCGTTCGAGTGGATTATGTCGTGCCGCGAGCGAGGATAACGAGTCCGAGAGAACGGAAAAATAAAGAGAGACGACGAAAAAATAGGTTCAAACATATTTAAACATTTTGCAGTCGTAACGTTATTTTTTGTTTTTTTTTTTTCACAAACATATCTCGTGTGCGAAATGGCGATGGTCAATTTTTTTTTTCGTGACTGTCGATAACGTTTGTCGTGTACGATACACCCGGGCGATTACGAAGAAGAAACGACAAGCAAACAAAAAATGTGGAAAGTATTTACGTTTGGAAAAAAATTGAAAAAAAAAACACAAGCAATCGTCGTGCATTATTATGCACTTCAGAGGGCACGGTTGGTAGGCACGAGCGAGCATCGACGACCATTACGTATATTACAATAACGAGAGATTGCGTGTGGGTGGGTGTGTTGGGAGGGGAGCTGTGTGGAAAGACGGGAGAATGGGCGGATGGGCTCGTAGCAAGCAAATGGGCAATTATACGCGTGTGCGACAAGTGGCGAGTACGCGCTCGTTGGACACGATCGGGCAAAACGATTTTGCCCGGATAGTCCCGGGGCATCAACGATTACGCTATTGCTCGACGAACCAACGGCCAAAGGTCAATAGGGCGCACACCCACGAGAATGAAAAAAAATTTTTAAAACATAAATAAATAAAAAGAAACGAATAATTAAATTGAAATCCAAAGATCCGAAATATCAATTATTCGCCAATAAAAAATGTATCATGAAATAATAAATCAAATAAATTGTATCATTAAAGTAAATAAATGAATCATCGACGATGAAATAATTTTGTTGTTGCTTTTTTGTTGTTTAATTTATATTTTTTTTTAATCAGGCTCGAACCGTTCGAACGATAAAAATGCGATTATTCGGTTGGGGGAAGGACAAATTCGAGAGAACGCGTGAATGTAGCATGAGAAATAAACGACCCCCATTAATAATGGCTTTTTCACGATAACTTATATACACACATATATGTATATGTATATGAGTGTATGTATATATGTATATTATATGTTGACGCGGGGCGTGGTCGTGGGGCGCATAATTGGAATTTGAAAGCGGTGCAAAAACGAACAATAGAAGCGAAACGTCGCCCCCTCCCCCGTTCCCGCCTACGACCCGTCGTTGTTGCTGTTCCACGGTTGCCGCTAACAATTTGTCAATAGTTGAAGCGTTGGTCAATAAAACGTTGCGCGCCCGAGACACGGTACGTTCGTTCGCCATCGTCCAACAGCGTTTTCCACGCTGATGAAAATATCCGAATCCCGTAATATTTTTCCCAGTGTAGAATATTGTGTACGGTCGTCCAACGAAATAATAATCATGGAAATTATCGAAGTATCGGTTGAAGTTCTTGACGCCTGATGCTGATGTAAACAATTCGACAACTACGAAGCGAGTTTTTCATCGCTTCGACATTCTTTCGAACCGATGGATGCTGAATCCACATCAACCTTCGAAATTCATGATCAATCATTTTTTATGAATGTTTTTTCGAACGGGAAATATTGATAAATTTAAATGAAAAATTCGTGAAAATTTTCTAAGTGATTGATTGCAGTTTTATTATTTTTTTTAATCTCAAAAAAAAAAACGCTGATTTTAGAAAACAAAAATGAGTTATTTCCCACATGAAAATTGTCGACAAGAAATGATTTTACAATCACAACTGGAAAACAATATTCGAGTCAAACGAACGTCGAATAATTCTCATTTAAAAAAAATTCATCATCGTCGTTAATTTTATTTTCTTTTCGGATTAACGAGGACCCCGTGATAAATATTTGACAGCTCGAGAAAACCGCATCACGAGTTTCTTGTTGACTCTGAAAATTCATAAATAAATTAATCCTTTTTTTTGTTTTCTTTTTTTTTTTTGGTTTCAATATTTTTTTTCGTGCAACTTTCTCGCAACCATTGATTTATTTTTCGACATGCACGAACGCGGGTTAACAAGAGTTCGTTCTAATTGAAATTTTACTGGAGGTCGGCGGTAACGGGGTAGTCACCCCTCGGGGAGGGGGGTTATCAACCTTGGGTAACAATGGCAGGCACAGAAGCCGGTCGAGTACGGAACGCGTATGAAAATCTCGCGAAAGTGGTCAAAGCTTAGTTCGGTGTTGTACACGCGAGAGCGGCTTGGCGAGAGAAAGACGGAAATAGAGGAAAGGATGGAAGGTCCAAGGTTGGTTTGGAAAATTACCACGGTGCAACCGTGGACCGGATGGTCATCAACCAGCCCGATCCTTCTCCCTTGGCTCGACCTCGCGGAACCACCCCCACGACAAACGTGAATTACGTATGCGGCCGGTTGGGGGTTATTAAGGAAGTTACAGCGCACCTTTGGGTTCCCCGGCGGCCCAACGGCTTCCAATCCGACCGGAATCCTTCCACGGGATTCCAAAAGCTCGACCCCGGCTTCCATCGTTCGTTGCATCAAGGTTTTCACAATAGTCTTGACGTCACAACACACGTCAACGCAAAAAGCCCCCGAAAACTAATCGCACACGCGTGGAAACGCCAGATGTGGAAAATTAAAACCGACGAATTTCCAAACCCGCAAATCTGACCCAACGTTATACGCAGGTCTCTCGTTACGAACTTCGTAGTTCGTTGGACTGCCCAAAGTGCCAATTCCGTAACTCGGAGTTCACGTTTTCGGGGTCGGGAGGTTCAATGACCGAGTGGAAATTCGAAAATTTGTCGAATTCAGCAAAGTTGCTGCAGAGGGTTAAATGCGGGGTTCAATTGGCATGTCTGTGTCCGTGATACGAAGCACTCGAGGCGCAATCGTTGGTGGTCGGGAGGTAGGTTGGAACATCGGCCATTTTACAATCTGAATCACCCCCCGGAGGCTATTTTCAATCCTACCAAGTGCCTCTGGTGAAATTCAAGAACAAAGATTCAAACAAAATCTTTCCATGGATGATTCGTTAAACGGGAGAACGCTTTGGTTCTTTCAATTTGAATCCCGGATAAACCGATTACTTCGTGTATCAACGGATTTTAAATATTTCGATCGATGCGATCGGATTTTACGAGCCGTAGACGATGGATCTGGATTTATCGGCGATGAAGTCGATGATTGAATGAATTCGCGTTGGAGCGTGCGTTCATCGACGTTGACTTTCCAAGTGAATTCCCAAGATAAAATCCACAGATGAATCTCCGGGTGGTTGGTTGACGCTGAAGAGCAATCAGAAGCAATCCCAACCCGACAATCCGAAATAAAAATATTTATCTCTTCGTTGATAAGTTTTATCGTCCGGGAATAATCTGGCAGACCGAGTGAAGTTGCGAAAGGGTTGTAAGACGATCGAATTACGAAAATGTTTCGTATCGCGAAGCAGCTCGAAATAACGGATCGCCGTTGGGGTTTGCCAGTCGGGGGTAGATAACCGAAGAGCAAACGTGAAGGCTTCTATCCGTCCGCGTTCTCGTTAAGCCTTCGCGAGTCGCCCATTCGACTCGTTCATGATGAAAACGGAATGCCGCAAACTTCATTAGGCAACCGTGGACCCGGCAAGTGTAAGGGTAGACGGTGGGGGGGGGGAGGGAGGTTTGGAGTTGTATACGTGTCGAATAGTTGAACCATAGTTGGTCCAGACGGAGGTGGAAACGTTGTCCGGTCTACCGCGAGACTGCGTTTTCCCTTTCGGTTTGGTCCGTACTCCCATCGATTCCGTACCCCCGTCTTGTCCGGATCCGGTTTCAACCCTCCACGCGGCAAATGACCCGGAAACTTCGGGGTTACTTCGTCCATCTCACTCCCCAGCGTTTCACTCGGTTTTCCCACGTACGCAGGATCTGCAAACGGATATTTTCGTGACGGCCATCGGTGAATTTAGTTGAGGGGTTCGCTTATCGACTCCTGGAGACAACCTTCTGGCATCGTCCCAACGAAAGAGTGCACGAATCCTGTGACTGGAAGAAAAGAAGAACGGAAGCTTCCAACGTAGTCCTCGAAGATTTCCAGGTTCTGGAGTACGCAGGACAAGCCTCAGGAAACTTGGAATGAATTGCGAAGCTAGTTAGGATTCGGAAGACAGGATAATGACACATCAAGATGTTACTTCCAACAAAGATATTATTAATCACAACAGTAACTTACTCATCCCTGTGAAAGCGATTTAATTCCAATTGATACACTTGTTCCAAATTATGGAACAAAAAGAGTTAGGAATGATTCTCATTTAACGTTCCTTGTTTCCTTTTTCATTCTTTTTTCTCGTGAAGACAATCATGGACATCGGTGTTACACCAAGCAGGATAAAAAATGCAGAATAAACGTGACAGAGTCGGGAGTGAATGAGGGTTGGTGAAAATGTGAAACTGCGGAGGAGATTGGCGCGAAGAAACAAAAGCCGAGGGTGTAAACTTGGGGCGGCGAGGTAACGCGAACGTGAAACGTGTGTGTGTGTGTGTGTGTGTGTGTGTGTGTGTGTGTGTGTGTGTGTGTGAATACACAAACGGCAGAAGGCGCAAGATGAAGACAAAGAGCGTTTGGGGAAGGTGAGTAGAGGATCGGAAAGAATGCTCGGGCTGGAAGCCTCGGGAGAGGCGCCAGACAGCGAGACGAGGGAAACCCCCCGGAGGCTTTTGACGGGGGGCGACGTGGCTGCTCGGAATCAAGAAGCAAACGGCAACCGAGAGAAAAGAGAATCGCGACAAAAAAAAGATAAATGCAACTGAAAGAAAGCGTTGACGTAAAAAAAGAAAAAGAAAATTCGCGCGACTATTACGCAGATGGGTTGTTGAAGAAAGACTCCTCAAGCTCCAATTCTTTCTCTGAAGTACAGAAAAAAAAAAGGAAATGAAAAAAAAAAACGTGAAGAATGAAATTGAAAGATTTAAACATCCGAAGATCATAGAGAGAGAGAGAGAGAAAAAAAAATGTACTCGAGGAGTTTATTTAGTTGGGGGGACAAAAAAAAATATGATAAATAAAAAAAGGGGGGGGGGATGATAATAGAAGGACGTGGGGTGTGGTGAAGACTGCCAATGGGACGGAGGGGTTATTGGACTAACACATTGTGACGGAACCCATTGCACGAGGGTTGAATCAAGTTCCTTTGAATCTAAAAAACGAACTGGAGTGTTTTTTTTTTGTGTGTGTGTGTGTGAGTCTGTCCATAGACGACGGATTACGGAGCCTGTCGAGTGTCGAGCTCTTTGCATCTCGTTCTCTTCGTTTCTTACCCCACCTTAACGTCTCTTTATATCTCTCTCTCTCTCTCACTCTCTCTCTCTTTTTCTCTCACACCCTTCGAGCGAGTGAAAACGGTCCGTGCAACTCAGACTGCTGCCACTCCGAGGTTTGTTGTGACAATGAATACTAATAACCCGAGTGAACAGCCGGGGGACTCGACGTCGTTGGTGCAGGTCGACGATTCTACGACGTAACACACACACACACACACACCGCCCTCGGCCCTCGACACAATAGCCCGGGCAAGGGCCTCCGGAAAGCTCGGCGCGAGGTGGGAAAAATAAAAAAAAATAAAAAAAATTTTACTCTCGTGTTAAATACCGACGATTGAAAAATCATCGTGCACAAAGAATCAATGAGACGAGAGGGAGAAATAAGAAGAAGAAATAAACACACAAAAATAAACACAAAAAAAATTCGAGAACAATGTGAAAAAAAAAAAAAAATCACGACTTGTCGATTAAAAGTTAATCATAGTCCGTGATAACCTGTGGCTACTACTGTTTCCGACATTCCAATAAATTTATCTCAACCAACTTCTTTGACAATGCAGAAATTGAATTGTGTAATTATGAATTATATAAATAATTGTAAAAACCATTTAAAAATTTATCCGAATCGTGATCTGAAATAGAATTGATTCAAATTTATCGTGAATTACAGCCGACTCAATCGAGTTATCCATCATCTCGTGATTAAATCGATCACGAATATCATTCCTACTATTTTTTTAATTCAATCAAACTCAATTGGATGTAATGCATATCATCATTATTATTATTTTCATTCGTGAACTCTTAACTGACGAGAGAATCACGTGGCTGATTAAATTATCACGACGACAAATGACAATACAAGTACGCAAAAAAAAAATCAGTCGTCTGAGTGAATGATAAAAAGCTAAAAAAAAAAACTGTTGGAGATAAAAAAGAAATAGAGAAACAAAAAAAAATGAAGTAGAGTAACTACTTGTGACCGAGCCCGGAGCTTTCGAGATTGGAATAACAATTACGAGACGTTCAACCCGCGCTTGGTTAACCATTCGTGGACCGTGAAAGCAGCGGAGTAAGATAGAAAAAGAAAATAAATAGAAAAGAATGAAAAAAAAAACCAAAAGAAAAACGAGAGAAAGAGAGACGAGCCCGGGAATTGGCGCACTCGTATTCGTACGTCGGACTCTCGTCGCTACGTTTGGAATATTTAACCTCTCGTTGACACTGCCAGACCCGGCTCTCGCGCTCGCCCGAGTCTTCAGCTTCGGATTAATCATTCTGATCCGGCGGTTAAACACGACCGAGAGAGTCGAGTGATAGGCGGTTAAAAAAAAAAGAAAATGAAACGGAGAATGGAACGAGAGACGAAAAAAATGAGAATAAGAGTAGGGACGAAAAATTGTGAGGTTATGCGTTGGTTTCAGCGTAGGTGGCCTCGCTGGAAGTTCACTCTTGAATCTGTTTTAAGTGGGCCACGAAAAAAATTAATAAACCCGTTAACGGAATTCAACAATGCGCCAAAGTATTTAACAATCCAATATAAACCATTAAACGCCAAAATCGATATTCCACAACTTTGTTGAATCAATATATATATATATATATATATATATATATATATATATATATATATATATATGTATATATGTTTGTTTCAGAGTTATCCACTTTGATTTCAGGCAAACCTCCGAAAACTCTCTTTGAACTCGGTTGTCCGTCAGAGTTCTGACTTTAAACATTTCGACAAGGCTCCCAAATTAAGTTCCTCGTCAGATTTTCACGAAACTTGGCACACTCATAGTCAATGATGAGAATAACGTTCGGTAAAATTTTCATGGCTTTCCGGAGCCCGATAAAAAATCTATCGACACTTTTATTTCGCACAAGTTTCAACACGCAGCCTCATGGACAATCACGATCAATTTGATACAACGCAAAAAGTCCACGTCAGAATTTGATGAAAACGCTTGAGCTGCAATGTGAATATTCGTACAACATTTTGGCCACTTGACAGCAGAGATCAGGAGACTGTGATGATTATAACGAGCGTATAAACATCGGAAAATGTAGTTTACACGTCTTCAATGTGTCTATATGTGTCAATCTTACGTCAAAGTTGATCAAAAGACAGACATTTTCGTCGTAAAAACGATTCCACCGAAAAAAAAATGAAAGCTGCCTCATCCGACTTTTCACTCTGTCCGAATGAACGAGACATCGTGATTACAGCTTCGACAGTGCTGAAACAAAAGACAGCGCTGGTCCAGCGTCAAACAAAAACGACCCTGTCACGCAAATGGACGAGAATCGCACCGTGAAGTATTCACAAAAGACGTGAGTGCAGCTGAGAGGTAAGCTGAATTCACAAATCCATCGAAGCGGCCGAAAAAGAGCGACGGGCCGGTCCTGATGACTTCGAAAGCGACCAGCTTTCATTTTAAAATCCAGGAAGATAAAAAAAAAAAAAAAGAAAATTCTCCCCAAGCTGAAAGAAGTTCGTCTTTCGAGCTTGCGTTCTCTCGGATTTTTCTCAGGTCTGCACTATTCGTTGATGAAAGACATCGAAGAGCAGCGAGACGACTTCCGGAATGCAATGGCGAGTCGACGATCCTGGATTAAACGCTGAAAGCTCGTCAACCGGATGTATTTCGTACGAATGTGGATATAAAATCGGCTAGAACGTTGGATCATGGTGAGTGACGAGTTGCCAGCTCAGAGGCGTCGCCATCAGCGTGAATTGGTATCGCCCTGGGGGAAGGGAGTCGAGATAGTTCGGTGGGGAAGGTATCGGAGCCACCATCAGGGGGTTGGTTGGTTGGTTTGATGTTGACGACGGGGTTGACATCGTGAGTCTTCGTCGTCGTTGGGTTTGCTCACGTCGAGACCCGGACGAAGCTGGAAGCCCACGTCGTGGTATTAATCCGGCTAAAAGCTCGCGGGGAGGGGCTCGAGCTTTCGCGAATGAGCTTTCTGAGAGAGGTATGGAAAAGGCACGGAGGGTAGATGTAGTGGGGGGTGGTTACGTGGCACCGACGTTGGGAAAGGAGGCCCTCGAATTATTTTTCGAGGTCGAGGGGCGATGGGGAGAAGCTCGTTGGGGATGCAGGCCCAACGAAAGGGTGAAACGGGAACGATGAAGAGAGGGGAGGAACGAATGGGAGGGAGGATTTTGCGAAAACCCGAGACACGGGAATCCGATATTAAAACGAGGATACCGAACAGCCCTGGGGTAAGGGGGTGGGGGGTGGAAAATCGTTTGCGAGCTTAATGCACCGTATACTTAAGGCTAATTGGAGTAAGAGCCTCGTTAATGTCCCAAAGCCGGCGAAATAGTCCGCTTTCGGTCTTTGAATAAAAAAAAAAAGGTTGTGTGTGTGTTTTTTTTTAAATAAATTTTGTTTTAAGCTTTTATCGAGCAAGGTTGAAGAGTTTGAATCATCAATTGGTAGACATTTTAGGTCGTTCCGATACATTTTCGTTGTCCCGAAGTTGAATTGTCTCATTGTTCCGTAAAAAAAAATTCTTTTTTAAAAATTAAGTGGCGAGCACTGACCTTCAAGCTCGACGACCTTTCCGGCTCTCTTCAGTGCCTTGACAGCCTCGTCGTGCGTAGCGTCGCACAGATCTTCGCCATTGACAGCCAATATGGCATCGCCGACGTAAAGCTGTTCCGTCGAATCGGCTGCCATGCCTTTGAAAATTTTCGATATCAATATCGGCATTTTGTTTTCTTTGCCACCTTTTATGGATATTCCAAGACCGTTGTTGTCACTTTTGATCACGCGTACGATTCTTTTTTGATTCGCCACGGAATCCGGAACATCGGGATCGTTGAGACTGTCGATGTTGTTGTTATTGATGTTGCCATTGACGGCCGTCAAACCGGTTAGAACGTCGTCGCAACTGTCGTCCAGGGATATGCAGAGATAATCGTTTTCGAGAGAAACGAAAACGCGATACCACTGACCGCGCACTTGAGTCTCGAGTATGCCGGCGCGTCCGAGAGTCGTTGAAGACGATGCGCCGCCTGTTGTCGTCGTCGTTGACGACGAGGACGACGATGTGGGTCCCGACGTGAGACCGGCTATGGTCAGTGGGCCCAATTGGATCCCACCCGGTCCGATCTGATGCATCGCATTTGGCTGACCGTTGCCACCGCTCAGCTCGACCATTTCTATTTCTTCGCAGGCTTCGCGCTGTAATCAAAAAATCAAAAAAAAATCAAAACTTTTACATTGCGTTTATTTATTTATCTAATTATTATTTATATTAAAATTGATGGTCATGGAGAAACAACAAAGTTTATGTCAATGGCAATCAAGTTTTGCCCGGAAACAATTTTTCGGACCGTCCGAACCCGAGAAATCGGTTGAACTGCTTCGAAGGCAGTTCACGATTCGGATTCGTTCTATCGCGACTTTCTAGCTCGTCCCACGCGTGAACCGTCAATGTTAGAGACATGTCGTCGGGAACTTTTTTGTGGGGAATTTTATTCTCTAAAACATTGTTTATGTGAACTTTTGGTGTAGATGGCGCTGTTTGGCCAGTGTGCGAGATATAAGATGAAAATTTATTGATTTTTTTATTGCGACAGTGGTTTTTCTTGTAACAGTTTAAATTTTGGCTGTTTCGAACATTGCGGGTTCTGGAATTTCGAGGCTTTGCTCGGTGCTTCGGAAGCCCCGTGAATTAGCGTCTGAGGGAGTTCCGGGATGACTATAGTCATCGGGCAACGCATCAACTCGAGGATATCGAACATCACCGACGTGCTTCAACGTTCCGTTGGATCGACGCCTCTGCCATCCACCCTTCGGTAAATTTTGATGGATCGGGGGATGCCGAGCATCCATGGTTAAGCGACCGATGAGTAACGAAATCGATGCACCATGCAACAGGGAAGCCAGATAAGGGGGAGGGGGGGGGGGTTAGAACCACCATGAAAACTCGAGGACACAGCCAGGCTCTGCTCAACCAGTGAGCTACATTCGGTTGATGGATCCTGGTTGAACACACACACAACCACACACCCCTTAGGGTGGTCCTTAACGGGGTTGTTGACGAGTTTCGACAAGTGCACCCCCCACATAGCATAGAAATAAATAAATAAAAATACGTGCGAAACCCCAGCACTGTGGTCCAATAATAAGACGTGCCTGTTATCTCGTTCAGTTTCCCATTTGATTAACACAGCATTTTCCGACTAATTCGGTAATTATTTTTTCGAGTTTTCCCCGAGCACGCGAAAAATTCTTCACTCCCACAAATCCATTGTCAATAGGGTATAACTACTCGTACGATTTTTTCACAACGCCTCACCCGTGTATTACCGATAACGGCGAACCGATTAACTATGATAACAACTGATAAACCATTTCAATCACAAATTTCAATCACAAAGTCTTGACAAAAAAAATGGACGAGTAGCCATACCCATTGACGATGGATCTGTGTGAATGAAGAATTTTTCCCGTGCTCGGGGAAAACTCGAAAAAATAATTACCGAATCGATCGGAAAATCCCGTGTTATTCAAATGGGAAACTGAACGAGATCACAGGCACGTCTTCTCATTGGTCCACAGTCCTAAGGTTTCGCACGTATTTTTGTTTATTTATATTGAAGCTATGTGGGGGGTGCGCTTGTCGAAATTCGTCAACATCCCCGTTAAGGACCACCCTAACACACCCCCACACACACACACACACACACACAATTCAGTCGGTCCATGTGCCGGTATAACTACCGGTGTTGCACCGCACTATGGGGTTGCGAACGTTGCGCGAATTTGCGTACATTGAGGGCGGAAGAGGCGACGCAGGATGAAGAGGATAAAGGGGGGAGGGGGAGGCAGCGGAGATAGTCACTAGGGAGATACCTGGGCCGTCGGTGCGTATGGAAATCGAAACCGACGACACGGTTGGCATTGCCCAACCCCGTAACCGGTTCATCCTGACACGCTGGGGACGTCCCGCGTCTGTTCACGAATACATCCCTCCCCCCCCTCTCGCCCCCTCCCTCCCCCGCTCTGGCCCTCGGGTTCTCATTGTGCGGAAATATCTCGTCGATTATCGTCGGAACGTTGGATCTCGATGGTTTCACGATGACAATCGTCGGTCGTTGAAAATTCATCGACAAAGTATAAACATCGAAAGTCTGAGAGTTGTGAAAAACGAATGAATTTTTTATTTCGAGTTTGTTTGTCCGAATTGAGGGTTTCGTTGAATTTTTTTTGTCGAATAATGTTTGTGTTTGTGTGTGAGGGAAAGAACATTTGAAATATTTTTTTTTTTGTTTTTTTTTTTTAATTTTTTTGAGATAGAAGAAAATTAAAATTTCGATCCTGATAGTCTGCTGATCCTGATAGCAGGTGTCCGGACGTAGGATTCGTCATGCACAATCGAAAGATGCAAATGTGTGTGTTTTGATTTTGAATTTATTTGTCACCGATCTTAAGTGCGATAAATTGTCAACGAGTAAAAAAAAAAATTAATAGCAATAACGAAATAAAAAAAAATGAAAACACAATGAAAAATTCGACGAACAAAGCTGCCAATCACTGATAGAGAGATCCGCGAGATCGAAAACTGCATCCCTGATTTTTTTTTTTTTTTAAGTGGAAATGAAAAAAAAAAATGTTTAAATAAAAATTTAAATAAAAAAAAAAACAATTGAAGAGAAAGAGGATTGTGTAATGGAACGTAGGATCATCGGAGCAACGTTAATGGCGGTCGGGGGGTGGCAATTCCCGACGCGTGAAAATTCACCAGGCTCGGTCGAGGGTCGTCGGAAGGCGCAGGGGGCGGCTGAAGGGGGTGGGGGTTGTGCGAGTGAGTTTAGAGTTGCGATGTAGCAGGACGCGAGGGTGAATTCCGAAGATAAAAAGAGACCGAAGTGGGCGGTTGGGGGAGGGAAGGGGACGGGGAGGGGATGGAGGGGATGGTAGCGATGGTAGCGAGTTCGCGTCCGGCAATTCCGACAAAATTGATTTATACAAAGTGCATTAAAATGCAGTGAGGAAAAGGGACGGTCGTTAAACGGGACACAAAGGTGCTCGACCGAGAGTGCGAGAGAGAGAGAGCGAGAGAGAGAGAGAGAGAGAGATAGCGAGCAATGCATTTTCACCGTTGGAAAATATGCGCCATCGTATTTCCACCCCCAACCCTCTCCCCATCCCACTTTCGCCACATTTATCCATCCAGCAATTTTTTTATCTTCTTCGTTCGAAAAAGAGCTTGATTATATATTTTTTATTCATTCTTTTTTCGTTTTTTTTTTATTTTTCATCGAGATTTTGGAATTTTCTGTTCAAATATTTATAAAGAAAAAAACATTATGATAACAAAGTAAATGGGCTGAAGGATTGACGAAGGTCAATGGCCCTTTTCGAAGGGCGAACAATTATCTCAAAATTTCAATTTTTTATAATTATCATCCATCATTATTATTATTTTTCTATTTTATTTTTAGATGACAATTTTTTCATTTTTTTCCGGTTGAAAAAAATTGTTTCGAACGATTTGTACGCACGTACAACGTGTGTTACGTTTGCATCAGGTACGTTCGTTGCGCGTGAAAAAAAAAAAGAGAATAGAAAAAAAAAGAATCGACGCTGCGTTTGGAAATATGTAAAAATAAAATAATAATAATAATAATGAAAAAAAAATTCCAAGGACGGATATGGGAAGCGAGAAACAAGAGTTGGTGCGTTTGGTAGAAAGTTACGAGGGGTCAGGGGTCACGCGACGGCTGTCGGTCCGTGAAATTGGCCAAAAATGAATCGACGGATCACCGAGAATCGAAACCTCGTGCAACAGAAACTCGGCCCACGCTTTCCAACACACATTTACGATCATGTATATGTATAATACGGTGTTGCACCGTGTGCAGTGTACCAGCCCCGGTTCGCAAAAACTTTTGCGCGACGCTCTGACCTCCAATTTCCACTCTCGGGCTTCCGGTTTGAGCTGATATCTGCACGGTGCCGTCACTGTGCAGGTTCCGTGTCGGACCTTTCTCGAATTTTCATCTCTTTCTCTCTTTCTCTCTGTCCGTCGATCGAATGATCGACGGAAACGACACGCGCCCCCGGAAACAATACTCCATGTCGGCAAAAAAAAAAACAAAAATCAATTTTTTTTTTCATTCGCCGATGCGATTCGAAGCACGGGATAAAATTTAAAAACGAAGATAAAAAAAAACAACAACAACGAAAATATGCACGCAGGGCTTCGCAGTCGAGAGCGAGAAGGACGAAACAACGAAAAAAAAAAATCCCGACAAAAACGGATGGAAAAAAAAGAAAGAAATAAAAAAAAAAATGTTGAAAAACAAAAAAAAAAATCGGTGCGTGCCGATAAACGTGAAAAAGAGAACGAAAGTCAAGAGAGATTCGCAATTTCGTTTGGAAAACGCGGAGAGAGTACGAGCCCGTATCCACCCCCCCCCCTTCCACCCCCCACCGCCTTTCTCGATCAGCCACCCCGGACTTTCCGCTTCATCGTCGGTTCGAGTCTCGTTAATTGTGTCTCGACGCAATCGCTTCGACAGAAACGCAAAAGACAAACTGAAAAAAAAAAAAAAATTCTTCAAAGAGTGAAAAAAAAAAGTGCAATAAAATCGTGGATGGTTTTTTTTTTTTTCGAAATTTCGATCGTATTTCGATTCCGAAACATTTTTGCGATATTTGATAAACACTAAATTTAAACAATTTACAATTACAATTCTTCTTCTCATGTTTCAAAAAAAAAAAAATATTAAAAAAAAAAAACAAAATTCTTTCACAACGTTCCCTTGCGACAAAACCTTTCCTCCGACTTTTCATCCCTTATTCGATAAACCAAAGTTTCGACAATTTACTATTTACATTTATAAATTTTGTCGAATGACTAATTACATTTTTATTCTCTTCGAGAAACATTTATTTCCATCAAACTCGACCTCCCTCCCTCACCCCTCCCACTTTTCATCCCTCATTTGATAAACCAAAGTTTCAACAATTCAACTATTCACATATAATTTAAGTCGGATGACTAATTTCATTTTTATTCTCCTCGAGCAACGTTTCTTTCCCTTAAGGTCAACCACCCCCCCCCCCTCCTTCCCTTCCTCGTCCCCAGTCCAATCTTGACACACTTTTGCAATGCGAAATTTGTATGCGGGCACGATGAACATTGCGACAGTGCGGAGGCAGGAGGGTGAGAAGGTCCTCTTCGAGGTGGTTGGCAGGACGGAGAGTCGTGGGGGCGGGGGTGAGGGGTCGTTGGGTCTCCCCGGCAAAAACCAATAACCTCGGCGAAGCCTTCGTAGGCTTGTTTATGGCCCGGGGAGACCGTGGACGAGGGTGCCCAGGGCGCCGGGCCTCGAGAAGCTGGCATCGTCGTCGTCGTGCAAAACGCACAGCAGCAGCAGCAGCTACAGCTACAGTGCTAACGGCATTCGAGTGGGAAAGGACCGACGAGTACGTTTTGCAAACGTCGAGAGAGAGAAAAATACTGTAGCATCGCGTCGGTGGAGAGTCGAGCGAATAACCGAAAGAAAGAAAGAAAGTAAAGAAAAATAAAGAAGAAGAAATAAAAAAAAAAAAAAAAAACGAAAATTACTCGGAGTCGCGTAACGTCGTCGCCGTTGCAGCAGTTTCTACTCGACGAAACCAAAGTGGAAAAGGACGACTGCGGGTCAGACACGCGATAGTCGCGACTGAAAAAGTTAAATAAATGAAAAAAATAGATAAATAAGTAAATAAAAATAAATATGTGCACAAAAGGTAAGCAACGCACGGGTAAATTTAATGGGACTGGATGGTATGAAAAAAAAAAATTGTGGAAAACGTGGAAGTTGGGATGTAATGAAGAAGTTATGTGCACACGCGATTTCCGGCCAAGTGGTCTCGAAATAACATCGAATTTTATGATTATTATTTTATTATTTTTTTTTTTTTGCTTTTTTTTCGAGGGATTGATGGATGTGATTTGATTTAAGTTGGCAGGCTTGTTGGGGTGTTTTTCGTACTGGGGTCTTTTTCGACCCCGTCGCACAAATACTCGAAAGCAAATATTAAAAATTGTAAAGTCGTATAATATTTTTTTTTTATGTTTTTTTTTTGTGACGTCCACGGATACAACGAATGGACGGATGACAATGAAATAATGAAAAATTTATTAGTTTCTAGAAAGAAGATCATTTCCCAACTCCGACCCACAATTAAACTCATTGATAATTCAACGTGATTAAATATAAATAAACGTTTCAAGTTTTGCTTCAAAGTTTAAAGCTTTCGGAAGATAAATAAAACAGACACAGCAAATAATAAAACCGATGTACATACTAAATATAATATTAAATTCACAATGATAATCGTTATCGACTCTAATTATTAAAACAATGATAAAAAAAAAAGAAAACATGAATAAACAATTATTATCCATAAAAGAGAGAGAGAGATAGAAATAGAAAAAAATAGAGATAAAAATAATAGAATTTATTCTCCTCATCGACCATATCCGAAAATATTGAAAAAATAACTAAAAAAAATATTTTTCTTTCTTCTTTAATAAAAATAAAAATATGATAGCGACAAGTGCGACATCTACAGTCAATAAAATCGTGTGTGAAAAAAAAAAAAAAGTGTCAGGGTCGCCAATGGATGTCGGGAGTGCGAATGACGAGCTTGTTAGCGCGAGTTCTCGTAACTCTCGTGTAACTCTCCTCGTACGCTCTGGCTCAAGCTGTTCCGACCTCCTCCTCCCCCCCCCCTCCCCCGCTTCTCCATCTTTCCACCCCGGACGACTCGATCTTCATCCGCGCTCTCCTCGACTATCGTCGATGTGTCCCATTATCACAACGATCCTCGTTCCACCAATCACGGTCACGAGTCTCTCCTGCCCCCCCCCCCACCTTCTCCCCCCCCCCCACGTATCGCCGCGTAAAAATCTCACGTGCGACCAAATATCCCACGACATTCCACATTCACTTTCTCCATTCGCCTTCCTAATCGTGTGTAATCCACGAACCCTCGAAATTTCCATTCTTCAACCAAGTAACTCACCAAGAAGAGACCTTGCCTAACCCTTCGTCCGAAAAACTGGACCCCGGAGAGTTCTGTTGATATATGTATTTTTTTTTCGTATTTTTATATGCAAAAAGGATGTAAAAAGAAATTTAATTTGACATTTTTTTTTTATAATTATCTCAGAGAGATTCCATTTTATGTACCAATAGAATTTTTTTTTTTTTTCATGGAAGAAGCATTCGAAAGATGGTAAAAGAATTTTTAATACTTATTGGGCATTCTACTTTATGCACCAATAGATTTTTTTTTTTTGTAAAAAGCATTCGAAAAATCTTTGAAAAATCGTCGAAGGCTTTCTAAAGATTGTATTTTATATCCCACTAATTTTTTTTTCATACAAAAAGCATTCGAAAGATAAGAAAATCGTTGTCAATACTTTTTGGACATTCTATTTTATGTACCAGCAGATTTTTATTTATTTTTTATTTCAAAACGCATTTCGAAAATCAAAAAAAAAATATCTCGAATAATTCTCAGGTACCAATCCTGTGATTTCTTTTCCCCATTATGCAACTCGTCGAATCGTCCGTGAGTTAATAAGAAAAAACAGAAGAAAAATAAATAAAACGAACGGGTTGAAAAAATTAAAAAAATAGTTTTTTTTTTTTTTTTTGTTTAAACGAGTAAAATGCATTATTCACCGTTTTGCGAGCGCGTATTGGCATATGACTTCCGTTTTAACGTTGTTGTCGATGCCGGGATCGGGCTGGATGTCCCCAGTCGTCCCAACGGTTATTCCCTCGCTCACGCCCAGCGTGCGACGACGACGACGACGGGGGGGCCCCCTAGCGGCGACGGTGGCGCCTCCCCACTGCGGTCAAGCACACCGCGGCGCGTCCTCGAGAGCGTTCCCTACTCTCCTCCGTCACGTCTCATTCGTAATCGCGAAGCTCGCCGACTTAATCTCCGATGCAAAAGGGACGAAAAAAAAAAACAAACAAACAATCTTCAACAACCGGAAGTCCTCATCGAGCCAAAAGTCCCCGAAAATAAACGACCGGCAGATGGCTCGATTCGAAACAAAATCAAAAACTCGATCTTTTTTCTTCGGATGAAAAAAAAACTTTCAACTTTCAGCCGCGGGCTGTTGACGAGTAGAGACGGACTTCCGGTGCGTGACGTAACACGGTAGCCGACGTCTGTCGGTTATTATCGGGCCGAAACGATCGCCAAAGCATGTCACCGACTTGTCCGAAGAGGTTAGGAGGAAAAAAAAAGGCGACACTGAAAACTCGTCTTATTACGTATTCTTCTCGTATCTTATCCAACGCACGTAAAAAAAAAAACAAACCCGCACAAACACAAAACGTTATACTCACAAACACACACGCACACGCCCGGTATATGGATGCCCCCGCTCCTTGTTTTTTTTTCTTTTTTTACGAACGCCCGTTACATCGCCGAACTCGCGGTCCCTCGCCCCGTCTCTCTCGCTCTCGCGCGAACCTCGTCGTGTTCCTTCCTTCTTCCTCGTATTCCCGTCTCCCTTGCACTCGGAGCAACGACGCGCCGCGGCACGTAAGCGAATCAACGGAAGAACGGACTGTCTCTGTCTCGCTCGCTCTCTCACGTGCGCTCTCTGGCGATTCTTCGACTTTACCGTCTGTATCTAATTATTCACACGGGCAGAAAAAAAAAAACAACGTCTCGTACGTTGAACGTAACCGAGTTGTCTCTCTCACTGTTTTTATTTCGTTCGTTGGCTCACTTTTATTTTTATTTTTTGGTTATTTTTCGTCGTCCTTTTTGAGTTCTTGGGATTGTGTTTGTTTGTTTTTTTTTTTCGGTTTTTTTTTCTATGGTAAACAAGTTTGAAGTATCTCGATGTTTAGTTCGTTTGCTCCGTTTTGGTTTTTTTCTTCTTTCTTACTTTTTTTACATTTTTCGTTTTTATTTATTTGTCATTTTTCGTTCTTTTCGGATTGGATTCGATTATTTATTTATTCATTCATTTTTCGTCGATTCAATGTCATATGATTTCATCGATCATCCGATTTTTCATTCTCAATGATTTTGTATGTTTTTTTTTTCGTTTCTATTGTTGTTTATTTATTTATTTATTTATTTATTTTGGTTATTCATGAATTATTGAAAATTCGATTCTGTCGTTTCGATTAGACACCTACACACACACACACACAAACACACACGGACACTGGCACGCACACCCACGAGTGACCTTCGCGACTGCGTCAAGGACGAATTAGCGCTCGGACTCGATCGTGAAAAACTTCTTTAGCGAGATCGCACATCGACGACCATTTCTACACCCACTTCCCTTGTTGTTGTTGTTGTTGTATGTTTTTTTTTTTTTTTTAAGTATCTTCGTTCACCGGAAATGACGTAATTTTGTGGTAGCAATTCCGGGAACGCGTGGTTTTTCAAATTCGTCGCTTTTCAAGTCCCGACGAATCTTAATGTCGTTCGACATGGCAAATAAACGACGAACGAAGAAAGATGAAACAACGAAAACACGACGAATGAAGAAAGATAGAAAGAGTGAGTGAAAGAGAGAGAGAGAGAGAGAGAGAGAGAGAGACAGAAAGAAACGAAGACGAAACGATCAACGATCGAGAATTAAATTGACAGAGCACACACTTCTTTTATACACATTTATATATTGTATTATATTATATATATATATAGATATATGTATGTAGTTTTTTTGTTTACTTGTTTGTAATCGAAGGTGGACGAGGATGTCGGGGGCGAGGGGGGAGGGGGTAAACCGGTCGCGTATCCGCGGATCGACTCTACAGACTTTCGTCGTCAGACACAAGACGAATCATTTATTTTTTTTTGTTTTGTTTTGTTTTTTCATTCATTAATTTATTTATTTGTTTATTTATTTTTCAAATTTATTTATTTATTTGTTTATTCATTTGATTCTTCAACACACATTATTTTGAACAAAACGATTTTATACGTGTTCACAGATGTTTGTTTGTTTTTTTGTTTTTTTTTTAATTTTATTTATTTATTTATTTATTTTTGCCACAATTTCATGATTCAGATTATTTATCCTTTCTTCTCTTTCTTTCTTCGTTCATCACAAATGAAAAATCTTCAATCCTTATCTCGTCCTCTTATCTCGATGTCGTGGAAAACTTTTTTTTTTTTTCAAATTCTAAATCATCATTTCTTTTTTTTGTTTATTTATTTTTTTCGTCCGGCGTTGTAAACGAAAATAATTGTTGAACAAGCAAAACAAAGAGACAACGAAAAAAAAAAAACCGTCGTCGTGTATCTTTTGAATCCTTATTTGTTATATATACATATATATATAGATATTTATTTATTTATAAATATGATTTTTGTGTGTGTGTATTTTTAGAATAACCGAAAAAATAATTACGATAAGATAACAAAATATCTCGATCGATCGTTGTATGTATTTTTATTTTCACGATGATTGATAATCCGCGACGATGTTGATGGATAAGAATGACCGACGTTCGGTCGGGGGTTGCGTACGACGCGATTCGCACCCGCAGACGTCACGAGTCGTACTGGCCCGATGGACCGCCGTGGCGCTGCACGAGCCCCCCGCATCAGGGCGAACCCCCATGAGAGAGAGAGAGAGACGAACGACGGTCGCAGTGCCGCCGACGCCGCCGCCGCGGCCGCCGCCGGTGCGCCCGCGCCGACCGCGAGGCAGTCACACTCTCTCGCTCACTCTCGCTCTCCGGCGTCCCGCAGCCAGAGAGAGAGAACGAGAGAGAGACAACCCATGTAACCATAACTCACTCGGAACTACAGTCGAGTCGCGATATATATCGCTCCGAACGATTTTCGAGTTGTTTTGTAATTTTTTTTTTTTTTTTTTTTCATTCGATCCTTTCTCTTCATCGCCCCCTGCCCTGTCCTCCGCGATGAACGGAATTATCTCAGCGATTCGCTCGGGGGGTGCAGAGGAGGGGGAGTTAGACTATTTCTCTCTGAGTTAACAGTCACTGGACTCACATTTCCGTGTGCGAGCGAGAGAGAACGAGATAAAAAATACAGTCCATCGTCTTAAGGTTTGTTTTGTTGATGCTCGGTCGGTAACGAAAAACTGTAACCCATTGTTCTCGGTCGCTATTGATCCCGTCGATGAATTTCGAGAACGATCGACTGCCTGTGAAGATTCCTCAGTCAACCGTTCTCGTATTTTATCGAACGGGATAATCGTGACGGAGAACAACGAGTTTTCGATGATTCGGCGGTCTCCCTCGCTCTTGTGGCAATCCGAGAGAGATGGACGAACGACAGAAGTGTCGCATAGTCTCGAGACTATCAGAATCCGGCCTCGTGATAACCTGGAAAGTGATCCAAGTCAACGATAATCGAGAGTGCACTGTACCCGGTACGGCACGGTGCCGCTAGCGTGGCGTCAGCGTGCATGGACGTGCGTGAAACGATTCTCCCTCTCGTCCGATGGCGCCCTGCGACTTCGTTCCTCTTCGTATTTCCCTTGACACACACGGATCCACCTTATCGACGTACGCACGTCCTGCTTCTCACCCCCCCCCCCACCCCACCCTCTCTTTAGTTCTCGTCGAGTCACGTGTCGACGCGGGAATGAGAATTCTCAATGCAAAAAAAAAACGAAAAAAAAAAAAAAATGGACGAGGAAGATTTCTACCCTATGTCGGTGTGACTCGCTTCTTTATTTCCCCCGAGGTCTCGAGCTAATCGTTCCATCCCCCGTCGTCCAACCCCGACGACCCTCAGTCCCCGTTCTCAACGACTTCTCTCACAATCGATTGTTCGTCAAACCTTATCTCGTGTCTTTCGATGGTATTCTTGACCGGAAAATTCGAAACGCGAATAAATTCGAAGGGTCCGGAATATAGAATAATTCATGTAAAGGTACATACCACGACCATCGTTTCAGAAACTCGAAAATAAAATTCCAACTATCAGATTAAAAGCTGCACCGAACATTTTAAACGTCGAAACGCTTCGAATGGGTCGCTAATAAATTCGATTACAGTCGGGAAGGTTTTTGCAATTTGTATGAATTTATACGTTCCATCGTATTTCGACGTGATTCTCATTTATTCACGCGATCGATGATAATCGTGTTTTTCGGGGGGGGGCTATCGCACGTTGACCCACTTTGAAAATAAATTATTACAACGTTTACGATTTTTCGCAGATCCATCGACGAACTGTGAAGCCACGTTTATTTCTTTATTTTTTATTCACGACCGAGATTCGTCTGGAATATTTTTAAAAAAATCATGATTCGATGTTTGGCCAATGACGTGAAATATTCAAACATTGATTAGCAAACTCCATGGACTTTCTTCGAATCGCACGTATAACTAGTTTATAAAAAAATTCATAAACGAATTATTTTTTCACGAATATAATTTTTTTCAAGATTTATTTTTTTTTTTTTATTTTCGTTTTATTTTTCATCACACATATATATTTACAACGATAATGAAATTTTTTCGAAGTACAATAAATTATTCGTTTCCGGTTAATCATTTAATTTCACATTCGTCGAAAATTTCGTTCGAACATCAATTTATTTGCAATAATCGTTTCCAATTGAATTGCGGAAAAATGTAATAATGATGGAGAACTGATGCGATCCGCAACCAATCGTCGAGCCATCGAGAAATTATTGGAAAAAAAAAAAAATTCTTTTTCAAATGTTTCAAAATTATTTGTTAAATAAATAATGAGAGAGCGACAGACTGAGAGAGAGAGAGAAAAAAAAATCTACGAGTTCTCTCGAGTGTCTGTCAAATTAACGATTCAATTCTCGGCCATGATAGGGGCAGTTAGACGCGATTAAGGGCCCGGAAAGGGTCACGAATAACGAGAGACGAAGAATTAAAAAAAAAAAAAAATTTTTAAATGAAGAAAAAAAAACTAACGAGACAGAAAAAAAATTGCCGAAGAGAGGATATCGATGGGGAAAAGAAGTAAGGGGGTAAGGTGGATAAAGGGTGGAGATTGGCACGGTGAAACGTTCACGAGAACGAATGGGAAGTAGAATCGTAGATGGAAAAAAAAATTTTGAAAAAAAAATAAAACAAAAAAAATAAGAGACGAATCAGACGTAAAAATGGCGTGTATGGCCCTCCGGGCATTCGAATGAGATTCGTCGGATGGACCAAACGCAGATGATATTTCAGAGCGATGGCGGAACATTCACGAGAAAAAGATAGAGAGAGAGAGAGAGAAAAAAAAATCGTGTCTGCCTTATAAAACCCGAACCCGTTGATTATTCGCATCATTCCTAAGGAACATATATATACATATATGTATATATATAAACTACATATGGGACTGCCAAAGTAAAAAACAAATATATATAATTAATATATAATCTATATATAATTGTTTTACTTGGGTTCCAAGCCTCGTATAACTCTCATTCAATTTTTTCTACGACATTCATTTATGTATCTATATTCGCATATTTATGTATATGTGTATCCGCGTTTTCATGTTTTCCAAAATAATTCAAATTTGCAAAAAACAATCCAACGAACGAATCATATTTTTTTCCGTTCATTTTGTTGGAAAAAAAAATTGAAGAAACAGAAAAAAAACAAATTGCAATTGAAAGTACAAAAGTTGACTACGAGGTGGCGTTGGCCGGTCCGTCGATCTCGCGGGTGATACGGGCGGCCATGCGCGACACGAAATCCTCGAGAACGGGTTGCCGGCTCTTGCCCACGTCCATGACCTCCTCGTGATTGGCCTCGTCGTGATTGTCGTAAGACATCGGACAGCTGTTGGTTATCAGACTGAACGCGAACACGGTCATCTCGCAGTGACGAGCCGTTATCACCTCGTGAACCGTTGACATACCTGCGTTAATTGTTTCCAATCGAATGTGAAAAAATAAAAAATAAAAAATACTTCGCACTTATTCATCTTCTTGATTCTTTTTCATTCTTGTTTCTTCGACGATTTTTCAACGAAAAAAAAAAAATGTATATCGATAAACGTGATTGACAATGCACGAAATATCATGTAAAAAAATATATATCTATTATGGATGAATAATAAATAAATAAATAAATAAATAAAAACACAACACAAATGAAGAATACTGACCAACCGCATCCACACCGACCATACTGAGCATCTTCAATTCCGCCACGGTTTCGAAATTCGGTCCTCCCAAACAGGTGTAAACTCCCCGATGAACAATGTCGGTTATTCCAATTTTCTTGGCCACCTCCGTTCCAACGTCGAGCAAATGCGCGTCGTAAGCTCGATTCATCGGTGGAAATCTCGGTCCGAATCTGAATCAGACGAAAAATTTGAAAACAAGAAAAAAAAATTATTTTTTTATTTTTTTATTTCAATTTAAAAAAAAGGTTGCAAACAATTAAAAAAAAACAGAATCATTCGTAGGTGCTTTTGGCCTGTGACCTCACACACTCGATACCAACGAATAATAAAGAAAAATATATATTTTTTTAAATGCAAAAAAAAAAAACATTGTTGAAAACTCGAGACGAGACGATAGAAAAATTTTTTAATTAAAAAAAAATAAAGAAAAAGCGGGGGAAGGGAATTCGAGATAAGAAATAAATGAATCGTCGTTGGAACGAGAGCGTCGTTTCCCGCGGTCCATCGATATCGTTGGCAAAAGTAGTCGGCGAGGAAAGAACGAGAAAGAAACAAACTCGGCGAAAAAAACGAAGCGACGGAATGTAATCCGAAGGGATGGTGAAAGGGGGTTGAGAAAGGGATGAAAAAGTGACAGAGAGGGAAAAAGAGTGAGAGTGAAAGATGGTTAAAGTGGACGGTTCGTTGTTGCCAAGTCAAGAGCAAGAAAGAGAAAGAGAGAAAGATAAAAAAAAAAGATAAAAAAATTGTAAAAAATAAAATAATAATAAAAAATGTAAAAAAAAAAAAAAAATTAGGAGCTAGGATTCGAAGCCGTTGAGCCGTTTCGCTCCGGAGCTAGCGGAGCTACAGGCCGGAGGGTGGAAACCACCCTTAGCAGCCGAAGCACCAGCAGCAGCAGCAAAACGTAGAAAACTGAACGAGGCGCTTCGCGAGAGTTTTCGCTGAGTAAATACGCCAATCAGCTTCTTTATATATCACCGTCGTGCAAATAGTTCATCAATCCGATTCAACGTGGGTGGAAGAGAAGGGGAGGGGGGAGGGAGGGTTTATTCCAATGAAATAAAATTAATTCCGTGCGCGAAAGCTGCGAAAAGCTCAACTCCCTTCGCGTTCATTCGATTTGTTTCCAATGTTTGCACATTCGAACGTTTTTAACATTTTGAAAAATATGTATATACATATATATATATATATATATATATATATACTTTTTTTAAAATAATTTTATTTTCTATTTTATTTTAAGTAACCTTTTTTTAAAAAAATAAGAAAACTACGTATTTAAATATCAATAAAAATGATAAATCAAATATATGCATACATATGGATTTATTTATTTTTTTTATTTTTTCGGACCGAATGGGGTGGATGATAATTTTTTTTCGACTCACCTGTCGTCGTTGGGTCCTTGCAGAGGATTGTTACCCGCGAATCCCATCATGTTAACGTGATCCTTCACCATCATTATGTCACCGACTTTGTAATTCGGATTCAAACCACCGGCCGCGTTCGTAGCTATCAAGTGACTCACTCCCACGAGTTTCATCACTCGGACTGGCATCGAACACTATATTCAAATTCATCGCAAAATTTTATTCATCCGTTTATTCGTTCATCAATTCATCAATTATACAAAGAACAAGCAATGCATAATATATATTTATTTCTTTGTGAAAATGATACATTTTCAATCATGAGTCTTGCTGTAATAATTGTCGCGATGATAAATACATTTGAAAAGAAAAAAAAAATTATTTTTAGATCATAATTAATTTCTTTCATTTATCACGATTTGTGAGTGTGACAAAACCGTTCTGATATTCACCTTCCACAGCGGATAGCCCTCGTAATAGTGAAATCTGCCTTGCATGCACATTACCGGAACACCGTTCAGATAACCGAATACCAATTGTCCGACGTGGCCCTTGACCGTGGATACCGGAAAGTGTGGTATCTCCTCGTACGGAAATTTTTGTTGTTCCGTCAGCGAATCGGCTAGGGAACCTGGACACAACTCACTATGCTCAGATTGTCCTGTACAACAAAATATATAATAATTCCGCGAATCGGGTTTTCTCCCCATTTTTTTTCCCCATAATTTAGTTTTTTGATTTTTTCGAATTCTGTCGCATCTTCCTCGATGAAAATAAATAAATAAATAACTGAATGACTGAAAAACTAAATAATAAAATAATCAAATAACTTAATAACTAAATAACTAAATGACTAAATGACTAAATGACTAAATAACTAAATAACTAAATAACTAAATAACTAAATAACTAAATAACTAAATAACTAAATAACTAAATAACTAAATAACTAAATAACTAAATAACTAAATAACTAAATAACTAAATAACTAAATAACTAAATAACTAAATAACTGAATAACTAAATAACTAAATAACTAAATAACTAAATAACTAAATAACTAAATAACTAAATAACTAACTTTTCGTTTTTTATCGTATTTTATGTTTTATTTTTTCGGTACTGACCTATTCCGGAACCGCAAATAATTCCAATCTTCGGTCTGATGTTGATGCGATCGAGCAGATACTGAGCCGATTCCTGAAGCGCCTCGAACGTGTAACTGCGTGCGTGGGTGTGTGCGTGTAACGTGAAAATAACGTTGATAAGCATTGTTATCGAAGATAACGGTGGATTATGGTGGATGGGTTAACCCGTGGATGCAATTAGTAATGGTTTACGGTTTTGGGTGAAGCACGTCGAGTGTCGGGCCGTTCGATCGGTGCGAGTCAAAATCAATGAATAATTAATGGCAAGACCGACGGGTGGATGCATACAGTAATCACGAGTTCACTCGGCTCCCTCGATGCCTCCCCCCTGCCCGCCCCCTCCCTCCACCCTTCGTTATCATCCCTATCAGTCTAGCGCCATCGCTAACACGGCCAATCATCGTTCAGTCTCAACCCCATCGAGCATCGGAATTTTTTCCCCAACCCTCATTCATCGACCATCCGGAAATATCGAGAAATTAAAAAAAAAAAAAAAAACAAAACAAAACAAAATAATAAAAATCAAAAAATTTATGTGCAGATAGATGTATACGGGATTTATTGGAAAAATACAAATTTTCGACAATCCTCGAGACTTGTGTTGGTACTCGTGAACTCGAGTATTAATTTTCATGATGATGAAAAAAAAAAAAAAAATAAATGAACGAATGAAAAATATATAATCGATGGAGGGACGACTTCCGGTTGGATGACAGTCGTTCGAAACCAGCCAGTCGAATTTTTATTCACATTTTATCGGTTTTATATTTATTTCTTATTTTTATTTTTTCGTTTTTTTTTTTTTTCGTTCTCAATAGTTTTGATTTGAGATGCTGCTGTCATGAGATAAAAAATAAAATGTCATATACATTGTATGGATGTATATGTATATGTATATCATGGCTGGATGAAGTTTCGTTTTTTTGACAATCATTTGGTCTGTTTCTTTAAGTCAGCACGAAAAATTTTCCAATTTTCATTATTATTATTATTATTATTGATTAATAAATTAATTTATATGTATATTTATTTATTCATTCATTTTTTTCCCCAAATAATTCGTGTCTATATTCTGTGTTGCGCAGTTAACGCAGCCTCGCCACGTGTTTTATCGTTGATTATTCTTACGTTTCGTTATCACCAGCCATTTTACAGCATGTTGCAATGCATTGCATGTTGTTTTCGAATCAATCAGACTGATGAAGCACAGAGAGACGACACTTTCATTAATTTTTCTATTCGTTTCAAACTTTGTTTACGATTTTATTTTATTTTTTTTATTTTTTATTTTTCATTGGTTGAGAAACGTGTGCTGACGCGTCTGGCGCTGAGTTCGTTCTGATCGAAGCCGAGCGTTGGCTACGACGTTACCGCAGAGAGGGGTGAAAAGGTACAGGGACGCACGTAGCGATAAGCGGGCCCTCGTGAGCGGGAAAATTTGAAAACGTACAATTTTCGACCAACAGCCGAAACATTCCGGTCTCATCGATATTCACATTCATCGACACGACGATTATCGAACATTGAAAAATAAAACCGATTTGAGTCTTAAAAAAAAAAACAACAAAATAAAAATAATTTATCAAAATAATTCCATCATTCTCCAATCGAAAACCATTTTTTTTTTTCGATAATAAAAATTCGATTACATTTTCATATCCACAATTAAAAAAAAAAACATCGATTTGAGTCTCAAAAAAAAAAAATAATAATTCATCAAAATAATTCCATTATTCCCAATCGACAACAATTTTTTTTTCAAAATCACAATTTCACAATAACAAAAAAAAAAAAAAAATCCTTCCCCCTCTCTTCGTTCCCTCAACCCTTCGACGAATATTAAAAAAAAAAAAAAAACAAGTTCACCGTCGAGGCAATAAAAATTTTTCATGGGTTTTTTTTCGAGTTCGCCAGTGTCGTTATAATACCACGAAAAAGCTCGACGTTGAATCCCGAACCAAAGTATTCGACGTAGATTTAGATATATATACATATATATATATATACATTTTGTTAGACGCAGCTGCAGCTGCAGCTGGGGCACGTATTTTTCCAAAGGAGAATCAAGAAATTTCACATGAGGCATGCAAAGCAGCTCTTCCCCTCCTCCAAATCCCGACGCACCGTTCCACCCTTCGCCCTCCAATCCCTTCCCCCACCCCCTCGTCTTCTTTCATCCATTCTAACCCTCCACCCCCCCCCTCCGACAAAACGTGGGTGCTCCAACACGCACAGACGATTTCGAACGTGTAACTCGTAATTCCACGACTGTGTACCTCGCCCCGGATCCCAAATCCCGACAGCACACACACACACACACACACACACACACACACATCTCGTGTGTGACATCCCGTATGCGTCTCAGACGGTGCATAACGACGTTATCCACGGAATAGTAACGTAACTATACGTTTTATTGCACGCAATATAGCTACGCTATTGGTGTACCATCGAGTAAGTAGATTTCAGTGACTATGGCAAGGCTCACGAATATATATACGTATGTATATATATATATATACATATATATTTATGTGTATGTTTATCCTCGAACGAGCTGAGTAGTACGAACAACGTTCGGTCAGACGTAGCGACGAATATTTTTTTTTTGTTATATGCGGTTAAAAAAATGTCGACAATTTTGGGTCTCAATGAAAAAGAAATTTACCAAAAAAAAATTATCAATCATCTTCAAAAAAATATATATTTGTATGATATATACACGTATGTATATTATAAAAATGTATAATATGTACGAAAAATAAATTTACCAAAAAATTATCAAAAAGATAAATAGAAAAAAACTTATCTTAGAAAAATATATATTTGTGGAACATGTAAAAATTATTTTTTTTTTTCAATGGTAACAATTTGATATATGTATCAGAGAACAGTGAAAAAGAGAGAAAGAGGCAGAGATAGAGATAGATAGAAAGAGAGAGAGAGAGAGAGAGAGAGAGAGAGAGAGAGAGAGAGAGAGAGAGAGAGAGAGAGAGAGTCAGATAGATATCCAGAGAGTTAGAGAGAGAGAAAGAGAGAGAGATAGAGTAAGAGAGAGAGAGAGAGAGAGAGAGAGAGAGAGTCAGGAAGAGAGACAGAGAATTATATATATATCGAGCGTAGAGAGAGCGAATGAGACGCACAATATCTCGTTATATATATACCCCGGATGAGTAATTAGATTGAGACAGACCGAGGCACGACGGATTGCCTGGGCGCGTCTGAGTCAATGGAATTCGGTTCAAAGAGAGAATTTCGGATCTTCACTGATCCGCGGCCGTGGTCCCGGTATTAGCGTCACGGGGGGCCTGGCGGTGGAATCGGCAGCAGTAGTAACTGCACTAGTGCCAGCACCCACTGGTAGTAGTGGTGGTAGTAGTAATGATAGGCACCGGCAATACGTCGTCAGACGTCGAGTGATTCGACGGTATGTTACCTCTCTCTCTCTCTCTCTCTCTCACTCTCTCTCACTCTCTCACACACTCAAACGCTATAACCATCGCCAAAGTAGATTCACATGTACACGACTACATTCGCACACAATGTGCGTACGATCAACAACCGACGTATCCACTGGCATCACCATGAGAACCCATTCTACTGATATCACGATATGGCTCCTGATATAAACACACACACACACACACACAAACACACACAAAGACATATGCACTCAGTACACCTCGAGATCTTGGCACTCGTGCCAAAGGATCCTTCGTACATTCTCCACCCACCTTCTCCACCCTTCCCCCTTCCCCCTTCGCCCCTTCTTCCCCTCGCACAGAATCCCGAAACCAACAAATCCAGGATCGTGAGTGGCAGCTACGTGGCACGCACTCCGCGATATATATATCTCCTTTCGCTCTCTCCGTAAGCTCTTATTAGGCGAGACTGTTACAATCTATACGCCAACCGAAATTCTTTATACGACAGATGTTGTTTTTTATAGAACGAGTATTTTTTATTTTTTTTTTACAGATATACACGAGTGAAAAAATTATATGAAATATATGTGTGGGATTGGGCATATATGGTTTATATATAGACTATGTATAGTCTATATATAAACTATATATGCCCAATCCCATGTATAGTTTATATTTCGATTATGTATAATTTTTTCACTCGGATATATATGTATATAAATACATATATATGTATATAATGGCGTGAGGTATGGTATTGGTGAATTTGTGTGTGTGTGTGTGTGTGTGTGTGTGAAGAAATGTTTCACCGAAAAAATCGAGGGGATTCGTTTGATAAATAAATTGCGAAACAAAAAAATTGCGTGACAAAATTGACATGTTGTTCGTTCAACTCAATGACGTTTGTTTTGCGTATTAAATATTCAAGTGTGTGTGTTTGTGTGTGTGTAAGTGTGTGTGTGTGTGTGTGTGTGTGTTATAAGTTGCGTAAAACATTTTTACGGGTTGGAGAAACTACGGGGGCCGAAGATAAGAATTGTTATCGGGTTTTGCACGAATGACGCAACGCAAACTTTTTCGCTCTTCTTGGATAATTTCGAGATTTGAATATTGCTTTCAGCGTAAAAAAAACTAAAATATATATTTTACCCTATTATCACACATATATATATATATATATATAGACGATGGGGTGTGTTGAAAAAAAACAAGGTTTTTCGATTCTCACGACGATGCGTTGATAAAAGGGATTATAAAATAGTTTGCGACGCGTTTTTGTCATCAACGGCCTTGCAACGAAATCATCGACGATTCGGCCTCGAGCACGGTGAGTGCGTTTCGGATCTCATTGAACGAAACAACGAGTTGGATGAGTTATCAACGTTGACGTGGCTTAACGCTTTGTATCCGGTCTCTCCGTGACTACAAGTGTCTCCGATAATTCAACGTTTCGAATCTTTTGTTTGAGAAAATGAAAAAAAAAAAAAAAAAAAAAAAACGTTCGAAACTCTGAGGACAACGTTTGAGAAAAACTTCGATCAAAAAAAAAAAAGAAAAAAGAGATTTCGACGCTGAGTCAATTTTTCCATTTCTCACCAAATAGAAAAAAAATAATTTAAATAAAACAATGAAAGAAAAAAAAATGAAAAAAAAAAATGAAAAAAAAAAAACGAAAAAAAAAAGAAAAAAATGAGAGAGACAACAACTCGATGAGACGGATACAAGAAAAAGAGACGGTTGCATGTATTATATATTACACGAGTCGAACTGGTTCACCGATCCGACATACAAGTTTTATGGCACGATGCACCTTCGTTGCACCTAATGTGTATGTCTATATATATATGTGTGTGTGTTGGACGGAGGATAAGATGTTGATCTCGGGATTCTTCGACAGTTGTGAAACAACTTTTTCCAACCGCGTTATGAACGTGTGAATGCAACGAACGTGAGGGAGAAGAAGAAAGATGGAAGATAGAAATACGAGATTTTTTTCTTCACGTGTGTGTGTGTTGTTTTTTTTTTTTTCATCTACGTGTTAACTGGCATTTGGAATGCGATCTGTGGAACGTCGAGTCAATGAACTTGATGCATTCTTTGAATAATTATATAATGATACTATATAATAATAATAATAATAATAATAATAATTATTATTATTATTATTATTATCATTATTATTATTAAGGCACTTCGATATTTATTCGAATCACATTATCAATGAACGATTGAACGATCACCTTATCGATGACGTTCGTCATGATCACACTTTTTTTTTTTAATTTCTTTTTTTTCTTTTTTTTCATTTTGTTTAAACAACTTATCAGCAAAATGACCAAGTGCACCCGTATCTGAGGTGACCAAACGGATATCCCAATCCGGTCCAAGATTGTCGCTCGTGATTAATTTCGAATGAAAAGAAAATTTATAAAAAAAAAAAAACGAAATCCATTTATTCAACTAAACCGAAAAAAAAAAAAATAATTGTCATTAAATTTTTCGACTTACGTGGAATTGATCGTGTGTTTAACGGCGGTGTGTAAAAATTCATTCTCGTTCGGTCGTTTAAGTGGCCCGTGTCCATTGGCCATTGTTTTATTTTCGAAAGGCATGTTCGATCCTTCGTCACTGAACGTACTTAAAATAATATATTTTATCTATCAATTTTATCCGACGAATCGATCGATCGATTAATTTCCCAAAAATTAATTATTCGAAATAATAACAATTTTCAAACTATCGAACGATGATCGACAAATTAACTCGCAAAAAAAAACAAACAAACGATAATTGAAAAAAAACAATTGTAAAATAAATAATTGAAAAAAAAAAAATAAATAAATAAATAACTCAACGACGAAGAGATAATATACAGGATAGTTATGTGAAACGCGCACTGTGTCAAATGTGTGAGGCCTGTTGCACCAGCCCAGTTATATATCCTCAGATAGCTGCGTTTTTCCTTGACCAGAGGACGCGGGGAGGGGGGAGGAGCCAGATGAAGGAGGAGAGGGGGGGGAAGAAGAAGGCTGACAGTGCTTATGACGAACTAGCGAGAAAGAAATGAAAAAAAAAAAAAAAAAAAAAAAAAAAAAAAAAAAAAAAAAAAACTAAAATTAAAAAAAAATCTTTAAATGAAAAAAAAAAAGAAATGAAATAAAAGCAATTGCTTGGACTGGACTGGACCAATCGCTGCTGAGAGTTACGAGAGAGTAATGCTTGGCTACTCTGTTGCTGCTGCTGCTGCTGCAGCTGCGATCAACTTCTCTTTCCCTCTCTCTCTCTCTCTCTCTCTCTCTCTCAATCTGACCCCCATCGCTCTCCCGCTCTCTGGGGGTCCGCTGATAATGATAACCTATTGCGCACACGTAAATCGACGTTTCAATTGGGTTTATCATACTTCTGTTGCTGTTTGACTGGTTAAATTTGCATTATAAAATCGTTCTTGATACAGATGAGACGACATATACATACATATATATATATTCACATATATATGTTATAATCCATGAAAATATCCGACTCAAGTCGATTATGAGATTTTCGTCTATTTATATCATCGATTTAATCACAAGCGTCATTATTTTCACGTAATTATCTTATTTTTATATATTTACGTAATTTAATATATAGATATAATTATCTAATTATATATATATTTTATATATATAAAATTATAGAGAAGTTTTATTACATATTTATTTTATTGTGTATACCTGAGTTTTGATTTTAAACAATCGATATATATATATATATATATATATATATATATATTTGTTTTTAATTATGCGAACTGCGAATTACGGATGAACATCGGCAATCACCCCGGGAAACAGCATTCCGTGCGAGATCTCCACCGACGAACGCGACTGTGGAATGTTAACTCTACAACCGTGACCGGAAACCGTGGACGGTGTTGCACACACGCGTTTCGTGCCTCGATGGTCGATCATTAGCAAAATCATCGGTGATTCCGATATCCCGCGCATTTCGCGATCATTGTTTACGTCGGTCAATACGTTCCCCGTGATAGGATTTACGTTGCGCCATAAATCCATCACGTTTAGCCAACGAGATTTCAGACAATTTAGCCAATGAAAATAATTTCGTTTGGTTGAAACAAAAACGAAAAAAAAAAAAAACAACAAAAAAAAACAAACAAATAAACAATCAATTGATTTTAATGATATTATGTATTATTATTATTATTAACCTGTCGAAAAAATTGTTATTATCATTATTGTGAATAAATAAATTGTGATATTGAATAATGTTACGTTCGTTATAAATTTCGTGAATTATTTTTGAGTCCAATTAAAAAATTCGGAGTTCCTGAGATGATTTTATTTTTACGTTTTTTTTTTATTTTGAGAGATTCGAGTGTTTCGTTTAAAATAGCTATTGATGCAATTTCGATAATTTATAAACCTATCCTTTTTTCTTGTATTTTTAATCGTTGATCTGTCGCTTCTCTCATCTCAATATTTTTGATTTGCCTTTTTTTTCTGATTCTTATCACATTCAAAGTTGGCAAAAAAAAAATGATTTGCAATGTAATTTCGCCATCTCGCGTCATCGTCGAGAAACCATTGGGCTCGCGGGCGAATGTTTCAAATGTGAAATTTTACGTGTGGAGTTATCACGCGTAATCGGTCGGTACGTCGGTAAGTTAGGATCCTGTAGGTCGAATTTTTCATATCCGGGATGGGTAAGGTGAGGTAAGGCATTTGTTATCACGAACGTTGGTTGAGTCGATGGAAAATGCATTTATCTATCCTCCTCTCTCTCTCTCTCTCTCTTTCTCTTTTAGTCGAGGTTGCTTATTCACTCTAAAAAAAAATAATGCAGGTAAACCAAATTACATTGGCCCAAAGATTGTCCAAGATTTCATAAGAATTATCGGATGTCATCTCGGAATTTTGATTGTAACCATGAAATCCGAAAAAAAAAATATCGAAATAATCGATGTGATGGAAATTGGTCTCTACAGGGTTGGTCAGAGGTCACCGAGTCACCATATGTTCTGTATTCTGCACTTGGGTCATCTCGGTCGAAGTAAAACGGCGACACGTCGGCTTCCACGTGTCCGCATTTATTCATTATTATTTTTTTTTCAATTCTCTCAACGGAAGCGACCTCCGGACACCAGCGTCAACCGACGATCCAAAAGTGTGAAACATTCGTCACCCAGCGATTGGCTCGGAAAAAAAAATGTAATTCCCCCCATTCCCACAGTTTGAAACGAATTTTTTTTTCGTAAAGCGAAGTTTCGAGACTCGAGCGGCTCGCGGAGTTCGGTGATTCGTTGTGGTCGTTGAAAAAACCCGGAATCGAAGGATTCGTCGTCGCGACATTAAACCGCGACACTCGACGTGTTCGCAAGTCGTGGAAACGGCGAACCCCCGACGAGGTCGCTATATAAACCCCGGACCCGTGATTACCGCCTTGCAAAACGTCACCAGTGTCGCGCGAAAAAAAAAAAAAAACCAACAACAACCAAAGACCGTATCGATTCGTTGAAAATAGAAAAAAAAAATTAAATCATGAAGATCGCCACGTTGATGTGTCTCGCGATTGCTTCGATCGTCTCGGGTTCCGATGCTGCGACGATCACTCGCAAGTGTCCGACCCGGGACCCGTTGAAATTCAACGTTGAAAAATTTTCGGAACCCAAACTCGACGAGTTTCTCAAACGAACGACGAAAGCATCCGGGAACAAATGTGGCAAGTACTACTTTCTTCATTTTTTTTTTGGTTCAATCATTGCGCAGAGACCTTCCCAATGACTCGTGACACGATGACCTTCGCGTGACCTTGCACGCAGAATCCACAATTTTCTCGAAAAAAAAAACAAAAAAAAAACACACCAACGTTTTTTCTTCTCTTTTTTTCGCATATATGTAATTTTTTTTTCGTTTTTTTCACGTTTCAGTGTTCACGGCTGAATTTCCGTCTGCTGATTGGGAAAAAGTTTTCAAAACAATTCGCGATTCAAAATCCGGTTACAAAAATGAAATAAGCAAAACTCACGACGCTATGTTCAAAACCGATGGTTTTAAATTGGTTGGCAAACCGCCGTCGATTCAATTGAGAACTCTCAAGCATTCGAAAATGACGAAGAGCGGAATGGATGCCAAATTGCGTCTGGTATTTTCAACGTTCAACGTGTCGGGCGTGGCCACGGTGACCTCCAAAGATCCAAAAGTCATAGCTGTCACTTGTGAAGATTGTTCCGTGAATGCTGGATTTGGTGAGTCCGTCGAAAAGTTTTGTTCAAACTCTAAAAATTTCTAAATTACCGAAAAATGAAAAAAAAGTGTAAAACTGACAATTAAAAAAAAAATAGACAATCGAAGTTTATACTTGTTAATGCGATTCAATCGATTTTCAGACAAACTGGCGTTCACAGTGAAAGCCAAATGGAACGCGAAGTTGGAAGTCACGGAAGCCAAATTGGAGACCCTCGAAGCTGAAAGCGCGACGTTGAAAATTTCATCGACCGGATTTGTGATGAGGGAAAAACGTGAGTCATTGTGCTCGTCCGCCATCTTGTCCCTTCGTTATCATCGATATATATATATTTTTTTTCCGAATTTTTTTCCGAACATTTTCGTTTCAATTATTATTATTATTATTATTATTATTATTATTATTATTATTATTAATTTTTGTATTTTCAACAGATATGCCGAACACTTCAGCTCGTTTGAAGAAGTTCATGAAACTAATGAGAAAATCTTTGAAGGGTAGCATGAGGATGGAACAGGTTTTGAAACAGATGTTGACGAAAATATTGAGCGATAAGAAAGATGCCGACGAGAGTTCGAAACACGACGAGGATCACGAAAAGTCGGATGCATCGGAAAAAGAAGAATCTTCTGACGATGACGAATCGTCTCACAGTGGCGAGTCTTCTGAGAACGATGACGATTCTTCCAAAAGTGACGACGACGATTGAAAAAAAAATTCACTCACATCGCTGATACAAATATTTTTTAATTCACACCATTTTTTTTGTTTATTTGTTCAGCCGACGAAATAATAAAAAATAAAAAAATAATTAACAAAAACCATTCGATCGTATTATCGATTGTTTAATTTTCTCCATGAATTTCCCATCATTTTGTCTCGTATTGTGATCTCAAATAGCATTTTTTCACGACGAAGCTTACGAAGATTTTTTAAAATATGTTTATATATATATATATATATATATATATATATATATATATGAATTTTTTTTTTTTCAAGTACGCGAGGCTTCCGGCTCGAGCTTCTCGACAATCTTATCCCCTTAAATATTTGTCATAGTTGTCACGAAATACTCGTCGTACTGCGATTGGTCGAGTAGCTATTTTATTTTAATTTTTTTTAATTTTTTTATTTTTTTATTGTCACTTTGACTTCGAAGGTGTTGGTCGCGTATCCATTATCTCACCAGTGGCTTCGCTTTATTGCCTCGGGTCACGAAAATGTGCAAAGATTTGCTCGTGGAACTTCGTCGCTGTGAATATATATATATTTTTTTCAATTATTTTTAATTTTTTTATTTAATTTTTTCGATTATCATCATTATTATTATTATTTTTCGATGCGTCACAATTGAGAAACTAGCTCGGATCGATTGTCGATTATGCAAACGTTTGTATTGCGCAAGTTGTTGAGAAAAGGACAAACCCCCCCTTCACCCCCTCCGCAATAAGTGTTGACGCCAGTCGACGATCTGCAGGGGTTCCACATCTTTATCGCTGACCTCTCGTTTATTCATCGCAGACTCGCACGATAAACGCTATTCCATGAACTTATTTTTATTCCTCATGTTTAGGCCTAAGTACTTAACTATCGATGCAATTTTTTTTTTTTTTTTTTTCGAAAAACAAAGAAGAGAAAGAAATTCGAAAAAATATATATATACATATAAATATTTTTATTCAGAGGCCAATGACTGTAGCCTTTGAAAGCAATGACAATTAGTTTTACTCTGATCTAAATAAATCTTAATTTCATCGAGATAACATTTAATCATTATCATCATTCCATCGAATAACGTTTTTAACTAATTATCTTTATGGATAACTAATAATATTTTATTATCATCATTGCCATTATTATTATTATTATTATTATTATTATTATTATTATTATTATTATTATTATTATTATTATTATTATTATTATTATTATTATTATTATTATTATTATTATTATTATTATTATTAATATTATTTCGATAGAAGCATTACAATTTCTTTTTTTTCTACCCGAAAGATCGAAATGCAGATCAACGATAATTTTTAAAATTGAATGGAGGCACAAACGCGTGCCAATGACTGTGCTATCACGGTGGCCAACGACCGTGTCGATCGTCGTAACTCGTATCTCGAAGACAACGCAATTACAATTAAGTCAATCCCGTAAAATCGAACGTTATTCAACGTGTTGCAAAACACGTTTTGCAAATAATTTTCTCGTCGCCCATAATAATACAACGTTCTCTCTCTCTCTTTCTCTCTCTCTCTCTCTCTCTCTCTCTCTCTCTCTCGAGCTTTATGAGAATTTCGCAATTCCCACACTCTCACATAGTTCATTGCATCGTTCGAGCTCGCTACGATAAATCAATTTGTCATAATCACAATAATTCGTTCGACAAAAACAAATCTATCTCAAGATTGTTTTTACGGTTTTACGTGAAACAAACAAAAAAAAATAAAGAAATCTACATGGACATTCGCAATCGTGGCGCAATTGTGATGTTCCATTTAGATTCTAAGAAACATATGTGCAAACAATTTTTATGAAATAAATAAAATAAATAAAATAAATAAAATAAATAAAATAAATAAAATAAATAAAATAAATAAAATAAATAAAATAAATAAAATAAATAAAATAAATAAAATAAATAAAATAAATAAAATAAATAAAATAAATAAATTATTTTGGATCGAAATCGACACGAATTTCGTGATTCAAAATACAAAAAAATAAAAAACATAAAAAACGAATAGACCAACGATTGTGAGCTAGGGAATGAAACGTAGCCAACAATCGAGTCATCTCCATATCATGCAAGTGTTGTCCTTGCTCGCGGTAATCACATTGTCACCGGTGTAAGAGAACGCACAAGCGAAAACATCGTCCGTGTGACCGGTCAGAGTCTGTTCGCAGATTCCGGTGTCGGTGGACCAGATTCTGGCGGTTCGATCGAGCGACGAGGTCAGCAACTGATTGCCGCTCGGACTGAAACACACTTTGGACAATCCGTCGTGATTTATCGTTCGACACTTTGATCCCCCCCCCCCAATCAAATTAATTGATTTATCATAATTGACGAAAATTGAGAAAAAAAAATAAAAAAATTATTTTCTCATTTATTATTTTTGATATTTATTTTATTTTTTTTTTTAGATTAGCAATGAAAAATAAATATGTACAACAATGTTACCTCTGGAAACTTCTTCGCGATGTCCTTCCATGATCGCGTGTTCGCGAAAATCACCATCGACGTTCCACACGCGTGCGGTCTGGTCGCTCGACGCGGTGGCCAATTTTTTGCCCCTGTTGTCGAAAACAATGTCCAGAATCTCATCGTCGTGACCCAAAAACGTGCCCAAACAATTGTACATTCTCGGATCCCAAAGTTTTGCCGTTTTGTCGAGGGAAGAAGATGCCACGAGGGAACAATCGAAACTGTATAGACAATTTGATATCTCGGATTTGTGACCGATCAATACGCTGGTCCTTCTGGAAAAAAAAAAAAAAAAAAAGATTTAACTGGGGTAACGAGTTACCCCACTCTACCGATCTAAGCCTTACAAAATATCAAACATTCTTTTACATTTGTTTTCTTTTTCTTTTTCTTTTTTTTTCTCCTAAACTTTATTGGAAATCCAAATGTGTTGATTTTGAGATGTTTGATTTTCATGTGTCGAGACTCAACTTGAAAGTTCTCGTGTCCCAAATGCTTATTGTACCGTCGAACGATCCGGTTATTATTTCGTTTCCATTGTCGTTGTAGTGCAGAGCAATCACTTCGCTCGTGTGGCCCCTGAGAGTGCCCAATTCCTGACCGGTGCTCAGATGAAATATTTTTCCCGTACCGTCCATCGATCCGGTCGCTAATTTTCCATTTGTCGGTGAAAAACGTGCGGCCACGATCTCGGCATCGTGACCCCACATTCTCACGAGATGATCACCCGTTCTCGAGCACCATACACTCGCCGTTTTGTCGAACGAACCGGTCACGATTTTGTCACTGCCATTCGACAAAATTTCGAATAATTTCGAAATTTCGAAATTAATTTTTTCAATTTTTTTGTCCTTCAAATTTTATTTAGTCATAAATAAAATTTTAGTCAGATCGTTTTTAATTGTTTTTTTTTTTTTTTAATTCAACGATTACGACATTATTACGAATAATAATGATAAATTCAAGTGAATAAATAATGATAATTGTCGAATAAATAAATGAAAAAAAAAAATAATTCGATTGAGAAATTGTGAAAACCATTTGAACTCACGACATTGGATTGTTGAAGGACACGGCGTAGACCACATTTTTGTGGCCTTCGAGAGTAAGAAGCTCCGTGCCACTGTCAATGTCCCAAACTTTACAAGTTCTGTCGTAGCTGCCTGTCAGGCATCTTCATTTCCAACGGACAATCAAAAATTTCGAATTTATTTGATTTTTTATAGTGTTTTTTTTCGACATTAATTCGAAGAAGTAAAAAAAAAAAAAGAATTGTGAAGTACCTTTTACCTAATTTATCGAATGCTATATTGGTGAGGGGTAACAAATGTGTCTTGAGAGTTTTTTGATGATAATAACGTTTTATTCCCGTGTCGCAAACTTTTTCCTGTAATTTTCTCAGAGTATCCTCGAGTTGTTCCATCACGCTTTCGGTGACCACGGGTTCGGAAGCTTTTATGCTAAGTGCCAGAGCTTTTATGTCGGTTCTGTGAGACAAACATAAATATCGCTTATTGAATAATCAAATTAATGATATATATAAATACATATTAATTTATTATATATTGAATAGTTTGAAGCTTTTACGTGGACGAGAGATCCAAAAGGTCTATCATCTTCGTTCTGACTGCTCCACCGTGTGTGTACTCCAGGGCGATCCCTGAAAACAACATAAAAAATTGACAAAAACAAAAAAAAAATTATCTGCAGCAAATTTTTTAAATATTTATATTTTTTTATTTTTTTTTCAATACACACAAAATAAAAATTCGTAGCCTCGATAAATAATTACCCGGAGGAAAGTAACGAAGTAGAAACTTGAGCAGCTTCATTGACGAACGAACCGAGTTTCAAAGGAATTCACGAGACGTCGAAGAAAAGGCTTTATCAACGGAAACAAAATATTTAATTTTATTGTCCGGACAAATTTTTGTTGTTAGTGACTCTGGTTATTTTTGCTTTTGTTCCTACGTCTTTTTTTCTTCTTGCCCTTTTGGTGGTTGTTTGCGAGATCACTTTTGGCGAGTGATCCGACGAATCAGGACGAATTGCGATGGTGAGAGAAGGCATATCGATGGTGGGAAAATATCTGAACCACGCGAGTTGCCAAGGCTTGCTTGATCGATTCTACAAAAGTTCACGACCTTGACCCAATTACGAACGAAATTCCGTAGGACCAAAAGAGTTCATCCACCTCTAAGTCGATCGAAAAGGCGATGGGCTGCATGTCGTCTGTCTCTTTCGGATTTCTACGAGTGCGAGGGAGATAGCTAAATATTTAAAACCCATTATTCTCCGTCACGATCAAGTAGTTGGACAAAAGACGAGAACGATTGACTAGAGAATCTTTAGGTGCAGTCAAACGTTCTCGTGTTTTATCGTAAATGTCAATCGTGACGGAGAACAATGGTTTACAGTTTTCTGTTACCGACCGAGCAGCTTCTCGCGCTATCTCTGTCGCTCCGCCACGCCAGCCGATGGCACTGTCTCTCTCGAACTCATGACCGACGACAAACGTTTTTAGATCCCCTTGAAAAATAATGTCAAGAAAGTATCTGCAGCAAAATCTCCCTTATCATACGATCCAGAATCCCGTTCGCTCTCGCAGCCAAAGGCCACGGCCGACAGATGCCGCGACCGTCCAATCGAAGCCCCAAATCGCGACCAAACGTCGCTATTGTTCGCACAGCTGTTACGCCACTACGTCAACCGATTGACGAATGAAAATTTCTGAGGTTTCCATGGTAACCCGAACTTTGACGGTCAGGACGCCGATTCGAGTACCGGTTGTTGCCGATAGTTGTGTTTTTTATCATTTCTTCAATTTGTTTTCTTATTATTTCTGTCATTTTTCTCAACGATAATTCACTCGTGACAGTTCAATAACGATGTACGTACAAAATTATCGTCTTTCGCATATTTCGTCGTGCGAAAAAATTACAAATTTCAATCACAGATTCATTGAATTAAAAAAAAAAAATTATAATAAGAATAATAATAATTATTATTGTTATTATTGTAGATTGTTAATGTATATTACAACAATTCAACATTTTGTGTGTAACAACACACGATAACATTGTTGTTATGCATTATAACAGTGACAGTAATTACATAACCACACTTTTTCGTCTCCAGATTTTATGCGATGTCGACGAATTCGAGCGAGCGTCTCATTTTCGAGGCCGAATGGTACGACAAGGTGGCTTCGATGGTGAAAAAATTTTATCTCTACTTCTTTCCGGTCGACAACACCGTGGAACTGGTGAGTTTGGCCGTCGCGATGAAAACAAAAGCTATTTCGAAATTTAAACCGTGATAAAAAAATTTTCATGCGCGCGATCGCGTTTGCAGTTCGATCTGAAGACCAGAAAGATTTTTTTGCGACGAACCAAGTGCGAAGGCGTCGAAGCCAAGAATCTGTACGTGGGCGGCGTCATCAACATTTTCTCCAGAGCCATGAAAATCACCGCCACCGCGGACGACGCGACCAGAAACAAATTGGCCGTCGTTATGCAAAAGTGGGATTTAATAATTTCATAATTTAATAATTTCAGACAAACAATTGCAACGACGCAGTATATTCTTAAACTCTCAAATTTTTCAAATACCAAATTCGATTTCGTCCAATAAAAAAAAAAAAGAAATAAAAAACTGACAAATTATTCACAGCGGAAAATATTCTTGCAAAATTTTGTAGGATCGACCTTTTTTTTCAGAACTTTTGCAATTATCAAACCGGACGCGATAGACAAAATGGGAGAGATACTTAAAACAATAACGAATCACGATTTTCACACGAGCAACATGAAAATGATAAAATTGTCGAACGACGACGTCAACGATTTTTACAAACATAAGACCGAACAAGAATTAAAGTACGTATCGTTCGAAAAGAGAGAAAAAAAAAAAAAGTTAAAACAAAAAAATTATGATTTCATTTTTTTCAATTTAAAATCAGGGTTTTGAGAAAATATATGACTTCGGGTCCAATTTTGGCTCTCGAATTGATGGGGGAAAATGGTATCGAACGTTGGCGAAATTTGATGGGACCCGGTGACAGTTTGAAAGCTCGGGAAGAAGCAAAAACGTCCATCAGAGCTTGCTACGGAAAAGATTCCGTCGTCAATGCGGTTCACGGTTCGGAAAATCAACTCGAAGCCGAAAAGGTCGTCGAAATATTTCTTTTCTCTTCGTCGATGAACAATTTTCAACAAAACAAAACAAGATCTCTGATCTTTCATTTCAGGAATTAGAATTTTTTTTTTCGTCCGGAAAATCGAAGAGAAAAATTTTCGCGAACACAGCGATTTTGAAAAATTGCACCTGTTGCGTTATCAAACCCCACGCAATAAACTCGAGACTGGTCGGACGGATTGTCGACGACGTGCAAAAGGCCGGTTACAATGTCACGGCGATGCAACAATTTCTCATCGATCCGGTCAACGTAGAAGAATTTTTGGAAGTTTATCGAGGCGTTTTGCCGGATTACGGTGTAAGTTATCGCATCTCAATCGAAACGATCGAATATTTCACAAAATTGATTTCCCTGCAATTTTTATTTTTTTTGTCAATTTTTATTTTATTTTTTCTAATCTGAAAGAAATAAAATCCTCAACAATTATTTATCCAATCCTATAATAATTCCACTTGAGTCAACAAAATCAAGTCTACTCTGAATCGAAGGGAAATAATATTTAATTCAGCTGAATACAATAAATTATTATTATTATTTTTAAATAAAATAATTTAATAATCAAATACCAAAATCTAAAATGGCCCAACGCGTTAAATCTAGACATCAGACTTACCCGTCCCCTATTTTTATCGACTTTTGCGTCTGACAACCTCGTGGACCTCGTCACAAGTCATTATTTCCCGAAAAAACGATCGATGCAGAAAAAAAAAATAAAATAAAATAAAAAAAACGATCGAGGCAAATCCGGACGAAACGTATGTCCGTTCGTGTCGAACGATTTCGACCTTTCGAATTAGCATCGTTAATTCGTGAATCGAAAATAAAAAATAACAAAAACAAAAAACACATTTGCCACAGGCCATGGTCGCCGAGTTGCAATCGGGGCCTTGCATCGCTCTGGAGATCACTCACACGGACGTCAACTTCGACGTTCCCGTGGAATTTCGAAAATTTTGCGGTCCCATGGATCCCGTGAGTTAAAAAAAAATAAATAAATAAAAAATGTGTGGTCAATTTTTTTTTTTTTTGGGAACCAAGGCCAATCTTTGAAAAAAAATTTCTATATATATTATCACTACTACTATCGTTAATTTTATTGTTATTATCATTGATGCCAAATAGTTATGACAAAAATAATATTAATAATTAAAATTATTATTATTATTATTAATATTATTATTATTGAAAAAAAAAAAAATCTGCAGGATATAGCTAGACAGGTGAGACCGGACACTCTTCGGGCGAGGTATGGAAAAACGAAGGTCCAGAACGCCGTTCACTGTTCAGATTTGCCGGAGGACGGTCTTCTCGAGGTGGAATATTTTTTTAAAATTCTCGCTGAAGATTAAAATTGTCCATACAAGTTGAAAGATACACACACACACACACATAAACAACACCAACACATCACAAGCCCACACATATGTTTCGCCTTTCACCAAAACTTTTATTGCAAATAAATAAATATATAAATATATATTTAAAAAAAAAATTTACTATTCGACGATTTATTAAGTTATAAAAATTCCACGAATCAATTCATGTGTACAAGAGACGAAAAAATATATGTTCAAACAATTTTTAACTATTTTTTATTTCATTTTATTATTCGTTTTGCGAAGCTAGTCACGCAAAACTGGTCCTCTGTCCTCGCAATCGTTTCGTTCGCGCCGACGAGGCAAACTTTTACGCCAGCGGAAATTGGGACTCTCGGTTGTGCTTCGACGTCGTGTTGCTGCTCTACTTTTTTTTTTTTTCTACTTCTTTTTTTACCGTGACCAATCGCCGTTTGTTTCCCAATCGTGCAATTAAAATTCGTTGCATCAACAATTAATCTCAATCGATTTTTTTTTACCAACCTCACGACGAATCTATATTTTTTTTATATCAGAAAATTTACGCGATACGAAAAAAAAAAATTAAAATCGGACGAGTTATTGATGAAATAATTCTGGGTAATTTTTATGAAACTTTGTTTTTCAATTAAAAATGAATTTTATTCATTTTTATTTTTTTTTTTCAAATATTTTTTTTTGTATTTTTTTGTATGCCGAGCATTCCTTTCCTTCTCTCTCTCTCTCTCTCTCTCTCTCTCTCTCTCTCTCTCCGCAGTGATAAGCTCGGCGTCCAGCTTCACAATCATTCTTTAAAAAAAAAAAAGAACCAAAGAAAAAAAAATAATAATTGCCCATTCCGTCCGTATTCGGAAAAGTCATTTTTCTCCGATCATTCCCGACCTTTGCCAATGACGCAATCGATCCTCGATCCCCAGTTCACAAAAAAATTTCGATGAAACAAAAAAAAAAAATGGTAAAAAAATATTTATTTCCATCGTATTTCCGTAAAATTTTTTTTCCGATTTTTCATCGATTGTTCGTCGTTGGGCAATGCGATATCGTGAATTTGGCCGAGATTATGCATCGACCTGGTCGATGGCGTGCCACATCGGGGGCTATTATGAAATGACTTATCGTATTTCTCGCGACAGCTCGCAACGGTAGTTCCAGGACGATCGGCAAGCCGCAGTATCGCGCTCGGCACCGGCCCGCATAGTTCTCTCTCACCCAACACGTTCGAACAAATCGAACGACCGCCCCCCTTACGAGTCCACGAAAATCTCCAACTGTCTCACCATTATCGTACCAAACGAATTTTTATCGATTTACCGATTTATTCAATTTTAAAAAACAAATTTTTTGCCGAGTAAAAACAAAAAAAAATATTCTAAAAATAGAAAATTTCAAATCGACGAAAAAAGTTTTGTGAATCGATAAATCGAGTTTGGATAACCCACTGGGGTAAGTTTTCAACATAATTGGAAATTTCACGAATCGTTAAAGAAGACGATGAGATATTGAAAAAAATTAAAAAATTCTATGAGGAAGAAAAAAAAAAATAAAATAGTTATATAATTTATAATAAAGTATAATCTTTTCTTATACTTTATATTAATTATAATATTATGTCATTTTTTAAAACTTTTATTCTTTTATTATTCCTATAAAAAAAAATTTTAACAACAGTATAATATATATTATATTCTTATTTACATTTTTTTTATTATTAAAAATGTTGATAACAATATAACACATATATGATGTACCCGGTGAGATGGATAGAAATTAGACGAGCGAGGCGGGTGAAAAAAACCGTCCAGGATTAAGACCAAAGATAAGACACGATGTAATAAGATAGATTGTGAGAGATGAAATGTAAAAATAGATAGAATAGGTAATAAAATACGTAACATAGAAAATGAAAGTCGTTGTAACCTTTTGGGGAATCAATAAACCATGCAATAAACCTATATCAATATTTGATATATAATGAAACATAATATTTTATTATACATTATATCTATCAAACAATTATGTACATTTTTTTTCTATTATTAAAAAAAAAACAATTGCAATAATAATATAATATATAATAAAATATAATATAATATATTGGATATATATTTGATACAGAGTCGTAGAAGCGGCTTAGGATGCTTCGCGAACGTACGACAGATCCCCCGCGTGACAGTGTTATCCGACGTGCGATGTACGTTGTATGTGTGTCTGTGTGTGTGTGTGTGTGTGTGTGTGGGTGTATGATGGCAATAGCGTAATTCTCGAGTTCCTTTCAATACATCCGAGACGTCCAACCACTTTGTACGAAATTATCGTTTAGCCACGGTGTTGTAGCCACGATGCACTTGACCCCGTTACACACACACACACACACACACACACGTCTTCTCATCTTCGTCGTCTTCTTCCTCATCGTCTTCATCTTCTTCTTCTTCTTCTTCTTCATCTTCGTTCCCCACTATTTCTTCATTATCATTATCATCGCACGTCGTAACTCGTTCCAAGAAGAATTTGAAAGAAAATTATTATAATAATTGACTTTTATCGCTTAAGCTGCAAATACAAAATCGCAAAATAATTTTTATTCCTTTTTTTTTTTTTTTTAATGCCATTCTTCGTCCTTCTCCGGTTCTTCTTCGTCGTTATCTTCATCATCGCCATCGTAACTCGTTCCCGGAAGAATTGTTAAAAAAAATTACAATAATTGACTCGATCGCTTCGATTTAAAATACAAAATCGTGAAATAATTTTTTATTTGTTGTTTTTTTTTCTTTCCACGTTGTCGTCTTCTTCGTTGTCTCTATCTTCGCCATCGTAACTCGTTCCCAGAATGATGACAAAAAAAAAACATTACAATAATTTACATGACAGGATGCGAAAAAAAATAATAATTAAAAAATCGTAAACTAGTTTATCTCTCATTTTTTTTCCCGCATTTGTTTTTTCATTCCATTTTTGATGTGGAATAACTCTTTTGTCGTTAAACCCGTTGAAAAAATTATTAGTTTTGCCACGAAGGACGCGCGACGCTCGCGGGATGAAAAAAAAAAAAAAAAAAAAAAAATGAAAAAAAAAGTTCGAACAGTTGTTTCGTCGAGCTCGGCGAGCTTCGCAGCCTCAATCCGGACCGAGGAGGATCCACGCGGGTATGATAATACCTCTCTCGCTGATGAATAAAAGCGAAAGGCAATTAGCGTAATTGACCACGGAGAGTTTACCGTCAGGATGACCCAATACCGGCAAAACGCGGCTCAGCGACACGTTTGTTTTTTTTTTTTTTTTTTTTTCATTTTTTTTTTCTTCTTCTCGACGCGGATAATTATTGTCAAGATTGCTCTCGAGCGTATTGCAACAATGAAATCGTAAGCCAACGGATTGTACAATCTTCGTTCAAGCTCGATTTTTTTATTTTTATTTTTATTTTTATTTTTTTATTTTATTCATCAAATTAATTAATCGAAAAATAGTATTTTTTTTGTTTATCTTTTATTCAATTATTTTTTCTTCCTGCATTGCATAGATTGCAAATTTCTTCTTCTTCTCGAGAGAGAGAGAATGTACGATCCGACAGTTAGCTACGCTGATTTATCGCTGGTCACGATTGCACGAGGACGAGGAGAATTCTTTTTATTTTTTTTTTTTCATTTAATTTATTTTTTTTCATTTCAATCTGTCGTACGTGATTACACGAGTAAAAGTGAATCGTCGTGGTGAACTATCTTCCGGTGGGACAATTGTTCAACCGGACTTTCGACGATAATGCAGATACACAATAAATAAATAAATAAATAAATAAATGAATAAATATTCTTATATGACGATTGCTCTGAATTGTTGACCAGATGTCAATAGCTGGTTTCCGATTGAAATGCAGAAAATGCCAGAAGAATTGAAAAAATCTTGACCTCTTATCAACACACCCTTACGTACACGTGTAACACGAGTGTGTATGCATGTACATTTTTTTTTTTTTTTTTTTTTTTTTTTTTCAATGTGTAATTATACGTATGTGTGTTTGTGAAGGTGTAATCGAACGCTGTTCGTGGTCGTTACGCAAACGTTGGAATCGGCTTACATTACCCGCGACCAGTCAGTGACTTCGAATTTTCGTCAATCAACTTTTCATTATTCATCAATTAAAAAAAAAAAAAATAAATAAAAAACATTTTTTAACAATTTAATCTTTCACGACAATAATATAATTTTGTAATTATATTATTGTTGTTAATCATATTGAATATAAAAATATCGAAGGTGAAATTAATTTGATTAAAAAAAAAAAAAAAAAATAAATAATGTTTCTCGATGACGAAACGTCGACGACGACGACCGACGACGACCGACGACCGACGAAGAACAGGCCTCGGAAGATATTCGTATTCTCTGACGTCGTTTAACGTTTCGTCGGACGATGATGTGGCGCGTAATCGAATAAAATGGATAATCGTGCGATAAGAGTAGTTGGTCCAGAGAGAGAGAGAGAGAGAGAGAGAGAGAGAGAGAGAGAGAGAGAGAGAGAGAGGGAGAAAGAGAAAGAGAAAGAGCGAAACGTTGTGATCATGGCGGATCTCTAGAACGTTACAAACACGTCTGAACTATTACTTCGAAGGGTAAACCGAATATCCCGGACTGCTCAAATAATACGTCGTAAATAAATTAAATCAAATAAATAAACAAAACAATACAAAACAAAATAAATGGAAGTAAATAATTAAATTAATGAAATAAATAAAACTTCAGACTGGTTGACAACGAAGTGACTATACATTAAAGAATTTGGAAAAATATATATAATGCAAAAAATAAAAAAGACCCAACGAGCCGTGAACAATTTTCATTTTTTCTCTCTTTCGTTTCGTTATTGTTTAATTTTTTTATGTTGTTGTTGTTTTTTTTTTCGCAACGTCACATCCGGATCTCGAATTGTCCGGGAAGTTATCGGTCGCGGATTATCATCGTGAACAATTGTAAAATGTGTATCGCGTCGCGGATCGTCCTGCAGTCCGGTTACGTGAAACGCCAATCGTGGGTTCGTGTCGCGAAACAATTGACCGACAATCGTCAACATCGGAGAGGTGCCACGAGCAAGCGCGAAAAATAGAAAAAAAAAAAACAAAAAAAAAAAGTCAATGGTCACCCGGATGTTTGAAAAATCGGCTACGCCATCCGATCGTCGATCGTCGATCGACCAACACGATCAAACTCCAATTATATTACTAGGACGATAAAAAAAAAAAATATATATATATATATTGAAACACAAAATTATTATTTTATTTATTTAATTTTTTTCTTTCCAAAATATAATAATTTCAATAATGATAATTTTTATTAAATAATTTAAGTTATCATTATTTATGCAACATTCTTGTTCATTTTGTTTGTTTGTCCTGATTTTTTTTTTTTTTCAAACCGCTATCACGACGATCACGATAAACACGTGCGTTGTCAACGTTAATTCGTCCAGAAGCCGGAAGAGCCTTCCTCGCTGGGATCGTACAAATTGCACGCTCCAACTCTTTTTTTTTTCTTTACCTCGTCGTGCGCTTCTTTTATATCGTTCTACATCCGTGACTGCAGCAAAGCGCATCACACACGGCTACACATATATATATATCCATATGGAATGACCCTATATATATTTACAAATCCATCTACGGGGCATTCCACGTAAAATAATATATATATTTTTTATTGTAACGATTAAAAAGAAAATAAAAAATAATGAAAAAAGAGATCGATAAGCCATTCCATCGATAAACCGATCTGGAATTAGTTCAATCTTCATTTTTCGACCTATCGGAATCATAAAAAAAAAATCATCACAATTTTCAATCACGTCCAAATGCAGTTTTTCTCATTCAGGGGTAGTTTTCAATTTTTTCGAGGGTCTACGGTGATCAGAAAATTCTGAAAAAAAATTTACCAGTATTTTTGGGGTTGAATGAAAGCCGCAAAAAAATATATATATAATTGTGAAATAAATCGGCAGGGGTCGGGATTTCGATCGTGTGATTTGACACGGAATAGCCTTTGTGTGTCAAAGTGTGATGATCATTAGCGTGGGGATATAGTTGCATAACGATTCCGCGTTCCGCGGATACGTGGAATCGTACGTTTCGGTCGACGGTGATCGATCCCCCGGCTACCGGAAGTTCCAATCTCCCAACCACGTTTTTTGCTTATCTAAGAACGAAAATTAAATTTTTCACGTGCATCGCAAACGCAAACGAAAAAAAAAAAAATAATCGTCACAACGATCGTTGATGCATGGTTCGTGAAAAAAAAAAAATTAAAATATTCCAATGGCGTCGATCGTCGACAGCCATGACGACGGCCTCACGATCGAAAACGTGATCGAAATGATAATTCGTCGATAATTTATCATACCAATGCTCATTGACTCGCGAATAAAAAAATAAAAAAAAGGATCCATCACTTTTCTCCAACGTGACGTCAATTATACCGAAAATCAAATCGACATTGATAAATTTTCATCGAAATAAAAATCATCCACATGTCGATAGATCCTAAATCATAGATCACGATCTCAACGAATCACAAATACCCAAATCATAGATCACACACGTGATAGATCGTGAATCACATAATTCGTGGATCGTAAATCATGGATCGCAGTTCATGGGACTGATCGTAGATCGTTCGATGGTAAATCGCAAATCATGGATCATTTTTTCCTTCTTCATCTCTTCATCGATCTCACGCACGTTTTTTCACGGTCCAAAGTGACTCAGCTGGGTTGTCAAATTTTCTTTGTTACGATAGATTCACGGGACAATGATTGTATTTCCTTATCTTCGAGTGAAACAATATTTCAAGATCAGCAGGACTCTCCAGGAGTGTACCTAAAAATAAAGATAATTCACTCACTATATTTTTATTCACATATCAGTCTGTATCCGACCCTATGTGCTATATACAGGCACTATTCGGCTAACAATCGATGAAGAAGATCCCAACATTGACAAAAAAAATTTTTCCCACAAACTTCACAGTGCAATAACGCGATAAAACGTCAGATGCGCAGTAGATCGTTCGCCGGTGACTCGCGCATCAACACGTTTAGGATGTAAACAGGAACGGTAAACGACGTTTCAAGAGATACTGAGACGAATAAAAATAATCTTTGGTGTTTGCAGACTCATGTGGACGATACAATGACCTAGCCGGAAGTCGGTGAGTGTGGCCCCGATGCGCGCGCAGCCAAGCTGCCGTTCCAAAATTGGAATTTAGGAGTTTTTTTTTTTTTTCGACGATAATCGTGGATCTTTGGGATCTTCGGGGGAGACGATCGATTCGAAAATCGTAAAGTGAAGATTAGTCAGTCAGGATGATACTCCTCAAACGTTTTTTTCGACGAATAATCAAGGACTTTCGGCACAAGGAGCTGCTGCCACTGAAATTAATATTCTTCGTACAGGCGTCGAGTGAGTTAAACAATCGTTTGCCATTGTGCAACCTGTTGATTCAATCAATCAGTTTTTATTTATTTTTTTTATTTATTTGTTTGAAATTACATTTTTTTTTAGAATTATTTTTTTCTGTGAAAAAAATTTTCTTTTGATCCTTTCGACGAATTTTTTTTTTTTTTCACGACAGCTCTGTACGTTCTTTATCCTTATCTGACGATTCACATGAGAGAACTCGGTATAAATGTCGAGGAAACGGCGATAATGAGCGCGGTCACGCCTTTCGTGGCCATCGTAATGCCCCCATTGGCCGGAATGATTGCAGATCGCATTGGCAATTTTAAGGTAATCGTACGAAATTGTATATTTCGAATGAAAAAAAAAAAATTGATAAATTAATAAATGTTTGAGCTAATAAAAATATTAGGTCGATGAATTTAATCTCGATGATCGATAAATCCATCATCACGAAAATTATTACGAAATTATTCATCGCACGCAATTTCTCAGATCCTTCTGTCGTTATTCTCGTCACTCGGCGGAGCGGCGGCTCTGCTTCTGCTTCTGGTTCCGGTGGGTCGGGTCACCGCGAAATTTCCACAAAGAGTCGTCATGGATTTGAGCTGTCCCGGAACCGAGGGCCAACTCATTTACACCATGTCACAGCAACATCCTTGCGTCACGAAATTACAACCGAAAATCTTCACGAGAATCGAGAGTTGCGGGTAATTAAAAAAAAATAAAAAAAAATAGCGACTGTGAACCTTTTTTAAAATTGTTTTCAAATCACTTTTTTAAACCACAACCACATTAAAAATTATTGAAACAATAATAATAATAATAAAAATAATAATAATAATAATAATAATAATAATAATAATAATAATAATAATAATAATAATAATAATAATAATAATAATAATAATAATAATAATAATAATAATAATAATAATAACTTTATCATATTTCGTTGTAAAAAATGGCGTCTGGGAAATAAAAAATTATTATTTCTATTCGGAACAACCATTCTGAAAATTGTTCAAACAATAATAATAATTATATTAACGATAATAATGACAATTTTTCATTTTTTTTTATTTACTAAAAAAAAACAAAATGGTGGTTCAAAAAAAGTACTAAAAAATAATATCAAGCTAAAACAATTTAAAAAATCTTCAAAACAATAATAATAAACAAATAAAATAATTTATCATCGATATATTTGCAGATACGTTTGTCAAATAGATTTGCAAAACGATACCGAACAAAATGCTCTTCTATCATCCAGAAGTTACACCTTGACTCATCAAAACGTGGAAACCAACGAAAACACATCGTACTCGTACAACGCCAAATCAAATCAAGTTCCATCGGACGTTAATTCGCAAAATTACGAAATTCGTGAATTGCGACAAATGCGAAACAACGAATATTACAAAACTTCGGTACGTCGTTTGTCCCGAAATTCTTATTATTTTCCGACACCGGATCTGTACGTTTTTCGTTGCGTCGATCGTCCCCGCTCGACGGAAATTCCGGAAAACTCAACGACCGTCCCAACAACCACACAAAAGATGGAAATTTTTTGCGAATTTTCGGAAACGAATTTCAACGATAATCGCACGGCGCACGCGTATCCGGAAGCGATGGCAAAATTGAAAACCATCGAAACTAATTACATCGATCGTTTGGAAAAAAAACGACGTTTTTTGGTCGAACGTCAGAATCGTGAAAATTTGGATAACGTAGAAACGACGAGATGCAAAAATTCGGATATGGAAAATCGTAAAAATTCGATCGTCGTATCGTTGTACAATCGAACGATCGATGTGAAACCTTACAAAATCGTCAATGTCGACGGTTGTGCGAAACGTTGCGTCGTCACTGCGGCTAGATCGGAAATTTGTGAAAATATGAATACCGTGGTTGAGTACAATGTCAAACTTACGTTTTGGATGTATCTGGGAATTCGCGTGTTCATCGGTATCATCGGAGGCACGGCTTTTGCCATGTTCGAGGGTGCGGTAATTGCGATATTGAGGGAACAGAAGGCGGATTACGGATTGCAGAGAATTTACGGAACGATCGGGGGAATGATATCGTCGCCATTGTCCGGCATGCTCATCGATTATGCCAGCGAGGGAAAGTCTTATACCGATTTTAGGTAATTTTTTTTTTTTTTTTTTTTTTTCATTTTTATTAATACCTTTTTTTTTTACGTCGTTTCGATGGATGTTCACAAATTTGTGATTGTTATTTCGATAATTATCGTTGTGAGATATCATCAAAATTATTATTAAATTATTATTACTAAAAATTATAAGAATAAATAAATAAAAATATTCTTATAAATATGAAAATCTGATAATAATTATTAATAGTAATAATAATTCAATAATGATTATTAAATTATTATTACTATTAATGATAATTTAATAATTATCATTGAATTATTATTACTATTAATAATTATTATCAGATTTACATATTTATAAGAATATTTTTATTTATTTATTCTTATAATTTTTAATCGTTTAATCATTTTTTTCATCCTCTTTATCGTTATTCTTGTTTCGAATATAATTTTGTATTTATATTTATGTTTCATATAATTTTATGGTAAAGAAAAATTTAAATTCCATCGTTTTCATATATTTTTCTTATTTTTAAAATTTTTTTCCAGGCCAGCGTTTTATCTGTACGCGGCATTGAAAATTGCCTCGGGTGTGTTGATGCTTTCCATTAATCTTGAATTCAAGTCACCGGCCAACAACGTCGTGAGCGACGTCGTCGGTGTTCTGAAGAACGTTGAGATCGTTGCTCTGCTACTCGCGTGTTTCGTTCTTGGTTAGTATTTTGCTTGCAATAATAACAAATTTAATATCATTATACATCGATTGATTTATCGATCGATTGATTTATTTATTCATTCGGTTATTATGTCTGTTCATCGATTTTTTTGCATTTTTTTTTTGTTATATTACAGGCACAGCTTGGGGCTACATAGAGTCCTTCCTGTTTTGGTTGCTACAGGATTTAGGTGGTTCGAGATCCCTCATGGGAATAACGATAACGGTCGGGGGCATCGCTGGGATTCCCCTTCTCGTGTTATCGGGTCCGATAATAAACAAAATCGGTCATGCCAATGTTCTGTTCATCGGTTTCGTGTTTTACGCGGTTCGACTGCTCGGTAAGCCATTTAAATTAATCTACAATCACTCTTATTTCCAGCTTCAAAAAACTATAAAATCCATAAAAAGAAAAAACAAAAAGAAATCCTTTTCAAAATTTTTTTAATATTAAACAAAAAAAAAAAAAAATTGATGAATGGGTCGAAGGGCTCTGGTCGATAACTCCTTAAAACTGAATATCCAGACGAAAAACAAATTGAAAAAAAAAAAAACATTAATTGTCAATAATTTTTTTAAAATTAATTTTTGAAAAAAAAAAAAAACATATTTTTGATGATTTTTTTTTTTTTTTTTTTTTTTTTTTTTCACAGGATACTCGTTGATATACAATCCATGGTTGTGTCTGATATTCGAGGCTCTGGAATCCGTGACGGCATCGTTGAGTTTCACAGCAGCCGTGACTTACGCCGCAAAACTTTCGACAACGACGACCGACACATCGATTCAAGGATTGCTCGGTGGTCTGTATTACGGTGTGGGCAAGGGTTCCGGAAGTCTGATCGGTGGTTATCTCATGAAAGCATTCGGCACCCGTCCGACTTATCGTATATTCGCCGTGATAACACTCGTCACCGGAATCGTTTATTTCTTCTTCAATCTTCTTTATCTGAAAAAACGTCCTCAAGTCGAGGGCAACGATATTGTGAAAAAAAAACCGAAAAAATGTTCCAACGACGGGACGAAACAAAATGGGATCGAGGGAGATGCGAATTTGGCCGATCGAAACGAGATGAAGAAGATCGAGGCTTCGGGTGGAATTCAAAATTTGGCGTTTGTCGGAAACATCGAAGACATGGAAGCCATTAATAATGCGAGAAATTTGGACAGCATCGAAGATTTGCCGGACATTGAGGATGAAAAATTTGGGATTGAAAAATTTGCGGATGAGAAAAAAAAATTGGACACCGGGAAAAGTGTGAACGATGATGATTTTTCGAAAGTTGCTGTTATCATCGGAGATTCGGTCACGATTGTCGGCAAGTGCAAAGCCATCGTTGAGAAACAACCCGATGACGATAAATAACGCGATTTGAGATAATTCGAATGATTTTTTTATTTTATATTCAATTTTGAAAAAAAAAAAAAAAATTTTTCGACGAGTTTGAATCGTGTTGAATTTATTATTCCGCTCTCGTTTATTTTTCTTCTTCTTCTCATTTATTTATTTGTTTCGTCAATTATGCAATAATTATTATTTCTTTTTGTTGTAGATAATTTGTTGTTGTTGTGTTGTTTTTTTTCGAGTGATTTTTCATTGACGGTAAAGTGCTTGAAATATTCTTTTATTGATATTATTATTATTATTTGTCCTCCGAAAATATTTTTTTTCGGATATTTTATCGTCAATGAAGCGATCAATGTGATACAATCGATGGGACGGATAAAATAATTCAGCCGAGATGTGGATCCAAGATTGATCCGAGAGTCCAGCACCGACGAAATATATTCTCGAACTATTGTACAGTATTTTTTTATTGCAATATTTTATTTTGTCATAGTATTATGTTTTATCGAGATATTTTATTTTTATCATTATCGATACGTTTATAAAGTTTTTTTAGTTAATATTTTTTCGATGGACCGACGATTGAAGATATTTCGAATATTATTATTTGTCTGTTGATTGTTACGAAATTTTACAACTCGTTGCTATATATTATTTAGTGACACTGCCTCTTCCACGTGGCGATCGAACGTTCCTCTATTGACCTCCTTCTCTCTCTTTTTCTCAATCTTTCTCTCTCTCTCTCTCTCTCTCTCTCTCACTTTATCTCTTTCGTGTTATTAGTATTACTAGATTTACGATTTGTAAAATTGCCCGTAGCTTTGATAAATAAAAAAAAAATAAACTACGAGTAACGATAATTTTCCTATCAATTAAAAAATAATTGAAAAACCTACACAAGACAAAAAAAAAAAAATCAAGGCCAAATTCACCTTCGCCCATTTTTACCCAAACGTTTGAACTTCATGAATCCCAATCCCAAATTTTTACCAACTTCATTTTTTCATCCCCCGAAATCACGATGAAAAAATCATCGCAAAAACTCTCGTGTAACGGTCATATTTCCAACTGTCACAGCTTGTACGTCGAATTAGAATAATAATAATTCAATTTAATTTTTTTTTTCGCATTTTTTCATTTTTTTTCTCGGTCCATTTTTTTTTTTTCCGAAACATGGTTACGGCCATTTAGCGAGTCGTCGTCAGCCTCGTCGGGACAACATCCTCGTGGTCTATATATAGGTGCGTGCTCGAACCATTCTCTCGTCACTCGGGTTTAACAAAATTCACAAGCAACATGATCATTCGCGTGACTTCGTTCATCATTCCGCCAAATCTTTCAATCTTGATACTCGCAAGTTTTTTTTACACGATCATTCGTGCATCTCCCGGTGTATTCGAATTACCGGAAATAAATTCTTACGCTCGTGTACGAAAAAATGGCAACGATGGAATAATAAACGTGACAAAAACGTTGATCGATGGAAATTCGTCGGGTCGAAGTTTTCGTAATTTTGCAATTTCACGATCGCCGATTTACGTGCATGGAAAAAATGTTAAATTGCGAAACGGCGAAGCCATGGATCATCCGTCGACGATGGATTATTCGACGTTGGATAGCGAAGCCGTGAAAAATTTGGACGAGATTACGAACAACGGACAACGAGCTCAGGACAGATTTCATCCACCCGCGAGTTTCGAACGGGCTGTGGCTCATGGTAATGATGGGAAAATCAAAGATTCGAATTTCGGGGATTCCACGGGTTCGAAGGGATCCAAGGTCAATGGATTTTCCGTTCCATCGTACGCGACACTTCCGAGAGACGCTTACACGACGAATTACGATTATCAACCGGATGCCAAACCGATCGATGGATCTTCTTCGTCGAGCATCGACGATGAGCCGGGACAACATTTTCCAAAGGTCATAGAAATTTTGAAAAATTCTATTTTATTGTATTTTGTTGTGTTTTATTCTATTTTATTTTATTTTATTATATTTTATTCTGTTTTATTCTACTTTATTCTATTTTATTCTATTTTGTTCTGTTTTATTCTATTTTATTCTATTTTATTATATTTTATTCTATTTCATTCTATTTTATTCTATTTTGTTGTATTTTATTCGATTTTATTATATTTTATTCTGTTTTATTCTATTTTGTTCTGTTTTATTCTATTTATCCTATTTTTCTATCTATTATATTTTATTCTGTTTACGTTGACATTACGAAAATACATAATTCGGTCCATTATTAAATAATACACCATTTTTTTTTAACATAAAAATTATTTCAACACAAAAAAATAAAATTGTAAAACAGATTCCAGATTCGTACGATCATCCGGAAGCTTACCAAGTCGATTCCCCGAACGATGGACAAAAATTTTCGGGTTTCTCATCGAGTTCTTACGTCGAAAAATTTCCGAGCAAACAGTTTGAACAATTTTCCAACAATTACGATCATCAAACATTCGTGGACGATTCGTATCCGATAAATCACGACGATCACGATTATCATCACGATTTCGAGTACGAACACCCACCGGACGATCATTATCATCATCATCATCATCATCATCGCGAACACACGACGACAACGACGACCGAGGAACCGGAAATGAACGATCAACGTTTGAGCAAACGTCCTTACTCTTATTACTACATCGGCAAAAAATTGTGGTACCTTCCTCTGTACTTTAGCATTTATTTCATAATTTACATCGCCGCTTTGGTTCTCAAAAGCATCACGAGACACAAAATAAATTTTCCGGCATCCCTCGCGGCTGTGGCGGGCGATGCGAGACACGCCGACGGTCCGAGCTGGTTGGGACTGACGAAAAAAGTTCTCGATGGCATCGACGCCTACAATGGGATCGGACGAAAAATCGGATCGACCAAAATGTGAATTTATTATTTAAAAAAAACATTTGTTTTTTTTAATTCGTCGCTTCGATAATCGAAACTCAAGACTGTTTGTCAATGTTATTTATCTATTTATCGTTCGGATATTCGTTGATCAGGATGTGGACCATTTTTTAATAATAAATGAAAGACTTGTGTTTGTTTTGTACATTTTTTTTGTTCGTATTATAAATTTATTTTAGTCGTTCGAAATTTTGGTATTTTCGAGAAAAATTGTTTCGTCACCCGATTCTAATTTATTTATTCAGAATTATTTTCATTTTTTGTCGACAGAAAATGTTTTTGAGTGGAATTTGTTGGTTTAACATTTTTTTATTTTAATCTACAAATTTTCATATCTCAAGATATTTTACTTTTGGATCAAAATTGTTTGTATTCCTTAATTAATTCAACTTAATTTAAACTAGTTTCTGTTCTTTTCTCGTATAATTATCTCCCAATCGATTGTTTCTTCGTGGTTCAAAATTCGTTCGAAGCGAGTCACTCGAAAACTGTGAAATGTGAATGACAATGACCATTTTAGACGTCTCGCTGTAAGCTTCTAACGCTTCGGTCGAGTAACTGCATTCGTGAACGCGCGTTCAGGCTCTAATTCGACTGGCACGCACCGAAGTCTCGCGAAATTATCACTTCGTGATTAGAATATCGTTTCAACGGTATGTGAACTCGGGCAGTCATCCAACTACGCATACGTATATATACATCTTTATTCGATACTTAACCACGCGATGCTAATCGATTCCACGTAAGTTTCGTCACTCGATTCGATATTTTGCGACAATCCAGAAATCTGCAATTACTCGACAGATCGTATTTTATTTTTTTTTCAATCGTTAAATTTATTTATTGATCGTTAAATTCATTCGATCATCGTTAATTTCGTGAATTAATCGTTAAACTTATTTATCGATCGTAAAATTAATTAATTGATCTACAAATTTATCAATATTAAAATTCTTAATTATTTTATCAAAATAATTCAGTCTCGATTTTAAATCGAAATAAAAATCCCCTGAAGACGAAATAAAAATAAATATAAATAAAATCAGTGATATAAAAAATGAAGCCTATTTTTTTTTCTTATCAGCATTTTGTCTTTTTCAAAAAAAAAAAAAAAATGTAATTCGGAAGCTGCGTGATATTTCGCACAGTGCCCGAGTCAACGTCACGTCCGTCAATATCCGTAACAATTAGGATCCATTAACGTCCCATCGCGTACTCACAAAGTTTGTTTAACGTTCGCCGATGTTACAGTTACGAAGACGAAACTCACGGATCACCGAAGTTTCGTCACGAGTCCATCCAGTTATTCGCGATCGTTCATCGAGCGTGGACCGCCGCGACCCCGTGAATCGTCATAAATCACATTTTTGTCTCCCCAACAATTTTTCGTCTTCGTCCTCCTTTTTTTTCCTCCCCCTCGAACTCATTCCAAAGTGCAGTGATTCTCGATTTACGATCGATAATTCATCGTAAGATGATTCGAACATTTTGTGGTGCAAACGATCGAGCGAATATATGATATTCAATTAATCATATGATTAATACAATTTTTAACAATAAAAGAAAAAAATATATTCGACTTTTAATAATTTTGAAAAATAAAAATAAAATAAAATAAAAATAAAATTGTGATAAAAAATTTCGTAGTAATGTGGAAATTGATATTTTTGATATCGGCGTGCGGTCAATGCGCGCGAAGCTACGACGCTTGGATGGGCGAGACGACGACGACGACGACGAAAACCCACCCCGAAGACAGTGAAGTCACCACCGAGAGCACCGAAGTCGCGACTACTAACCAGTCGTTCAGGTCGTTGATTATTTATATATTATTTATTTAATTTTTCATATTTTTTTCAATTTTTTATATATTTTTCAATTTTTATATTTTTGAAAAATTTCTTCTAAAATAATTCACAGGCAGTCGAGGTGGTACAAAAGAGAGGATGATGACGCGATGGACGACGATGATCATCACGATGACGATGAAGATGCGGATCACGTTGATCCGGGCGAAACAAAAGCCCTGTCCAGTCCAAAGGGCGAATACTGGGGTGGATATTACGATTTTCTCATCAACGAGGGTAGCTACAAATTTTGGGCAGTTTTTCAGGTAATCAATTATATATATTATTTTTTCTTCAAATTATTTCAATTCTTGTGCTAGATAAAAAATATCATTGACAACAATTTAAATATCACATCTATCATTATAATTATTATTATCGATTGATTAATTGATTGATTGATTAATATTGTTTTTTCGACAGCTCGCGACCGCGGCTCTGTTGATCTACAGCGGTTTCGCGGCGCTGTATTACGCAAAGATAAATCCATCGACGAACGACGATTACGAGGATTATTTTCTTCGACGACGTCGAAGAAGACGCAGAGACGCGTTTCTAGGTCTAGAACCCGAAAACTTTCAGCTCATAATCGACGCTGTTTTTCACGAATATCAATCGCATCGGGAATAACGATCACCCATCGCCCATATGTATCGTGTGATTACATTAACGAAGGAATTACAAATCAATCTCTTCGATGTTCGTTTGTTCATTCCAAGTTTTTTTTTTTCTCATCCACTTCGGTCGTTAAAAAAATACATTAAAAAACAGTTTTTCATGCGAAATTGTCTCAGCTTTTCAATAAAAATATCACTTTTTCATTTTCCCTCTCTCAAATCCATCAAAATCAAATTCTAAACATAAAAATATATTTTTCGGACTCTTCCCAAATTTTGGGAATTTTTTCACGACTCTCATCGAAAAGCTGAGAACATTTCACACGAAATACGTATTTTTCGAGTTGGGTTCGCCCTTAAGTTTTCTTATAATCAATTAAAAGAACAAATAATCCGATATTCGATGGAACAAGTCACATATATATATATATATATACATCTCGCCCCAACGAGTTGGACGGACTCCATTAATCTCGTGAATCGATTATTTTCGAAGGGGCAAAGGCATCTTCGAATCGCGATCCTTGCCCCCGCCGAATCATCGTCGATCTCGAATGGTTGATGCACTCTCGGGCTCTGTGCCCCCCCCCCCCCTACCTCCCCCTCGAGACGAAAAACGCTGAACCTGCGGTCCATAAAGAGTGGAGAGGGGTGAGGGGTGAGGGGGTGAAGAGAAGAAGAAGAAGGCGGAGGAGTTAACATGCGGTTTATCGTCGAAAGGGCGATTTGACAGTGTATGCAGAAAGGCGTGGATCCCCGGCACCAGAACGATCAAGGGTCGGGAGGGGGTGGCAGGGCGGAGGGGGTGGGGTAGTCGAGTGTTTTCGCATGTGGAAGCAGATCGGGCACGAACGATCGATAGCTACCGTTGCCCGAAGCGATATTCAAGAGTCCCGGGGTGCATGCGCACTCCGCCAGACGCTTCTGCGCAGACGCATTGGTATCTCTCTCTCTCTTTCTCGCGTCGATTCGTGATCGTCGTCCATCTTTCTCGCATGTGCCACGGCTCTCACGGGGACCTGCTAAATATGCGTCGGATTAAAACGTAATAAAAGTCCGGTGGAAAAAAATGTCGACCGATAAATCAAGACTTGTGGGGGGAGATTTGGCTGCGTGAAAGAGCGGCTCGAGACGCTGGGGGGGGAGAGGTTAGGGACCGAAGGGGGGCGACCATCTCGTTCGGCAGGCAAAATCGTGAGGAGCACATTGCATGCCGGAGCAAAATACCGGGTCGCGATATAAATGCACGACAAACCACGGCAGACTGTCTCGGGGACGATGAGGATGCGCGCGCAGCAGCCTAAACTTCGAGTTAATTTTTTTTTTTCAGTCTCGAATATTTCGCGTAACGAGATACACGTCTCGCACTATTTCCCACCGAACATTTCTCGAGAGAGAGAGAGAGGTCTGTGGGTGAATTTGCGGTTGGGCACACCTGTAATCACATTGAGAACCATCGCTCGGGCGTCCATTCTGTGGTACCTTCGATTCATAAGATTCTTAAAAGGAAATAATATAAAAATGAGTGAGTGAAGTTTGTCCTAGTCGAATTCTCGACTTTGGACTGAAGGTGGGTAATTTCATTTGATTTATTTAGTGACATGACACGTGAAGAAACTAAATTGCCAGATGGTGCATATTCGATTGCTCCGGATTTCGTATTAATCTCTTCAGAATCGATCGAATAATGATATAACACAAAAGTGTTATGACAATCTTTTGTTGATGCCAGGAACTGTGTGAATTCATCATTTTTTCGCGATGTCTCATCGTGAAATGACAGAATAAAAGACGGCAAGCAAAGTAGCTGGCAAACTTAGGTGACCGGGGCAATTTGTCACAATTCTATAACACCTGACCGGGGCAACTTGTCACAATTCTATAACACCTGACCGGGGCAACTTGTCACAATTCTATAACACCTGACCGGGGCAATCTGTCACAATTCTCTAACACCTGACCGGGGCAATTTGTCACAATGAGATCATCCAACATTTTCTTCGTTTTCAATTTAGATTCACGCTGCTTACGCATCATTTTCTCCCCCAAAATGGCGTACGTTGTCAAACAGACATTGAACAGGTCTCACAGTTGAACATTACAGAAATCACCCAATTTAGCGAGCAACCACGTGTGTAGAGTATCCCTGAACAAAAAACTCCCCATCGAATTCCATAAAGTGCGTTGATACCTCTCGGAGACTCGAAGATTGTGAGGGATATCTTGGTGAAGTTTATATACATATACATATATATATATATATATATATATATATCGAGACGACGATCACGGTTGGTTCCGAGACCCGTGCAAAAATTCTGCCAAAGGGTTCGAAATGCACGGGCATGGCATTCCGCCACGTAGGACGCGACCCATCTCGGTGCGGGGGGGTTGGGGGTACCGAACGACGAACGTTTTCCATCCGAGGGGGGCGGTGGGGAGGGCCAGCACCATCAGCGATGGCCGACGCGGCGGGCGGCTCGATCTCTCGTGTGTCTGACACACGGGCGGCATATCGTGATCAGTAACCGCACACACCGGAAGGGCTGGTGAGCGATGAAGAATCGTTGAAGAAGCAGAAGCCCAAAGGGAGAGAAGATCGGAGTAGTGCGCCCAGCGATTTTAAAAATTTCGAGATAAATCTTTAAGTAGGGGGCAAATGGCCGAGGGCTATATATATATATATATATATATATATATATATATATATTATATCTATATATCTATATATTGGGGTGGTCTTTATTACGAAAATTTTTTTATTTGAGCACTCCCGGAGGATTTAATGATTCGAAATAACTTAAAAAAAAAAAAATCCTCAACATTTGAGGTCCCTATCTTAAATTTTAAAGCTTACGAAGTTGAAAATCGTTTGATTCAGTACTCCAGTCATGATAAAAAAAAAATTTTAATCAAATGGCAAAGTATTGGGAAGTTGTCTGTAAGGTTAAAAATTGAGATGGGGACCTAAAATTTTGAGGATATTTTTTTCTTTCGTCATTTCGAACTATCCGAACTTCTGGGAGCGTCTAAATAAAAATAAACCACCGAAATGAGGACCACCCTAGGGTATATATAGCGAAGAAGCAAAAGAGCGAGAGAGAGAGAGAGAGAGAGAGAGAAAAAATCGACGAGGGCGGGGGCGACACGAGAGAGGGAGACAGAAAAGGGTCCCGAGATCGAACACGAGACAGTTCGTAAGCCCTTGAAAATCTTAGGACCGAATTAAAAAAAAAAAAAAAAAAAAAAGAATAAAAAAATGTCGCTCGAAGGTTCCACGAGAGTTGTGAGCGATCGATAATAATTCTCGATGGATCACATATAAGTCTTCCTGTCAAACCGTCTTTTCTCAGCCTCTCCCCCCCCCCCTCCCTATCCCCTCCACCAGATGGCTCGACCGACCGAGTCGACTAATCCCCGACGTTGGAGACTCGACGGAGATTTCGATGAATATACTTTTACGCGGACGAAGACTCGCCTCACCCTCTTCGCGAAGACCCAAGAAGAAACAAAGAGTACGATAACCCGTAGACCGGGGCGTAACGAATCGCACGACCGAAATGCTGCTAATTATCCGGATGACGGAGATTCGTTCGAGTTTAATGACTCCGAAGATTCTGCGTAGCCTCCGGGACCACGAGATCACGGTCCAACAATGGCGTCGATGGACTTTTTTAACCCCGCTTGAGGTTAACATCGAAATTATTTCAATTATTAAAAAAATAAATAATAAATTGAACGAAAAAATAATATTAATGATAAATTTTTAATCAATAATTCAGTTAAAAAAAATCTTTTTAATTTTAAAAAAACGTGAATAAACATAAAAATTAAAATAAAAATAAAAATGTTTCATCGTTTTAATATTCTTAATGAATTGATATAATCGTTTTCATAATAAGAGAACATTTGTCTGTAATTCGAGAGCATTGTCACATGAGCCCTCAGAAATTTTCCGAATCAACATTCTTGGATTCATTTCAATGAAACTGAAAAAATACGTCTATCAATAAATATTGAATCTTCAAAAAAATCGTAAAAAAATCGAAAAACAAGCGACTCCACCCCCTCAACAATAAAAAAAAATAATTATCTCAGCTCACTGGGCTTTGGCGAGCCATTGTCGTCCGCCAAATCGCGTTCTGTGGGAAACGAAAAAATAAAAAATAAAAAAAACAACAACCCTCATAAAAAAAAATACAAAGCAACATCGAAACGTCGCTATCGCAACATTCTCTTTCGCAAAATGGAGGGCGCTCGTGTCGAGGATGCTCTGAGAAAACATTGTAAGACCGGTAAGCAGTTTGAAAAGTAGTTTGGACGAGCAAAAGTCAGTCGGCGGGGGTCGGGGAGGAAGAAACGAGGGGGTTGGTCGAGCATACTGAAAGTCCAGAATCACACACACACGGGGGGGGGGTAGTGATGCACCACCTGAATAACCGAAGAAATACCGACGAAGCCATCGACGAAGAAGCGCTCTCGCGCGCTCACGGTTGTCCGGATTGTGAGTTAAACGCTTCGCGGACGAGATGAGCGAGAGCAAAAGTGGTCACCCGGTTGGGTATTATATTACGCGTTCGTAAAAACCATTGGAATGCAACGTGGAATTCACGAGACCGAGGATATAGCAGACATATACATTGCAGCCTGTGTGGTTGGTTAGCGAAAGAATATGGCGTTCCGATGGTCTTGGTCTTCGTTGTCGTCTTCGTGGGTTTTGCGAGAGATCATCAGAACGAAGATTCGCGACTTATCCTCGGCCAATGAGTGCGCACATGCTCGAGATTATCGTCTGAATCATCGAAACGATCGAGCTGGTGCATCGTTTCAATTAAATGAAAAAAAAAAATATTTACAGTCTAATAGGTTAACTATATATAGTCTGTATATAGTTATAGCTCATGTATAGTCTGGATATATAAAATATATAAACCCAATTCCATTTATAGTTTATATATAATTTTTTTTTACTCGATTGATTACGAAAAAGCTAATCGCACCATTTATTTATTTATTTATTTATTTATTTATTTGATTTAGTTTGATTCACAATTAGTATAAAAAAATCGAGTTAGTTACGATTCAGTACGAAAAATCTAATGTCACAGGTCATTCATTTATTTATTCATTTATTTATTTAATTATCTATTTATTAATTTATTTATTTATTCATTTATTCATCAATTTATTTATTTATTCATTTATTTGAATATTCCACGTTGAATCTTTTCCGTCCTGTCTTTGGGGTTTCTTTTCCTTTTTTTTTTTTTTTGCAGTTCCGATATAGATCGCGATAATTGTGATGCGCGTACTCACCGCGTGGGCGCGGCATCAAAGTCTCCGCGCATGCGCGGGCGAGTGCGCGGGAGACTTGAATGCCCGGCGAGGCGCGTTCGCGCTTTGTCAGACTACACGATCGTGGAAGCGATTCACGGGCGACGGAGTTGGAGAGGGGGGGGAGGGAATATCATCGTGAACGATGGAACGAGACGCGATTCACGGCTCCGTAACTTTTTCCCACAGTGCTTATACCACCTTTATCTGTTTATCAGCCACCCCCTGGCCCCTCACCCCTCCTCACGACCGCTTCCTCACACTGTCCCTGTCACGCTCGGTGTCCCCCCCCCCCCAACCCGAACCAACCGTCGCGCTATCGTCGCACGAGCAAAATGCACCCGTGCAATATAATGCACACACCTTGCTCTCCCAACTGTTATACATATATATATGTGTGTGTTACGCTGCGAGGACGCGCGCGAGCAGCTCTATGAGATAACTGGTTGACCGTCAACCACTCCACGGGCTCTCTCGAGCGTTACACTCGTCGTTGATTGAATCATCGACTTGATATAGTTTTTTTTTTATTAATTTTGTAATTATTCTTTTTCTTCGTATTTATTATTATTGTTTGTTATTATTATTATTTTTAATTGTGCAGTCAATCTCGTTCGCTTGGAAAACGAACTGGTTGTCACATCGTTATCAATACCTGTAAATAAATAAATGAATGAATGAATGAATGAATAAATAAATAAATAAATAAATAAATAAATAAATAAATAAATAAATAAATAAATAAATAAATAAATAAATAAATAAATAAATAAATAAATAAATAAATAAGTAAATAAATAAATAAATAAAAATTTAGAATAGTTATCTCGACATTGTAACACGGTGCACCATTTTTTTAATTATTATTATTATTATTTTTTTTTTTTCGTACCGTTATGCAATCGTTTATAATCTTCCGATATTTTTTTTTCTCAATCGTGGGTGGGAATCGTAAGCTGTACACAACTCGAACTTTGAATTTTTCATAATTGGATCATAACAACTATCGCCATTGACTCTATATTATCCATCATGAGAATATATAATAATATCGCACTATTCGTTGCGGGACTTGCAAATTTATTGTATCGTCGAGACTCCACACGCGTGATTCGATGAGGGGGACGATCGAAAAGTTTGCATGTTTCCAAGTGTGGGAAGTGTAACTTGCTGTAAATTTCTCGAATCCGTTATCACAACGAAACTCATTGTTCGTCGTTATTTTTTCGTTCGTTCGTTTTTTTTTTATTATTCATTTTTTTTTCTTCTTCGCTGCATCAAATGTGTAGCTGCACGTATAAATTGCTTGGGCACAATGGATCGTGTGTGTGTGTGTGTGTGTGTGTGTGTGTGTGTGTGTGTGTGTGTGTGTGCATTCATGACAATAACTCGGTCGCTACGAGCAAACTAGACCCTCGCATCAAAAGACCGTCAGTTGTCCACTTTGCGTTTGCACAACGTTACATTATTATAATCATTATCATTATTACTATTATTATTGTTATTATTATAGCTGGTAACAAATTTAGTTCACTGATGGTCATTCAGCATTTCTCTCCTTTTCAAACAAAAAATATATATATCTATATATATACATCAATAATCAATGCCCATAATGATGAGACTGATATAAAAATATATATTATCTTGGAATATCTTATCAACATTTTATTCTCGACTTTGAATTTTTTTAAAAATTCGAACGACATTTATTCATTTGATTATTTCATTTTTTAAAAATTTAAATTAACATTTGAATTTAAAAAAAATGAACTCCATTTATTTATTTGATTTATTCATTTTTTGTCATTCGAACGAACATTCGAATCGCATTTCTTTTTTTTTTTTTGTTCGTAAAAATCACGAAAGGAAAGACACGAGGAGGGAAAACGCAAAAGTCGAGTCAAGTCGGAGTGCAACAAGCGGAGAGGGGTTCATTAAAGTGGTTGAGCCCTCGCGAGCATGCAAGAAAGAAAAAGAGAGAGATAGAGCGAGCGAGAGAGAGAGAGAGAGACGCAATGGTTTTATCTTGCTCGATTTAAATCGCGCGCGGGGCCTCACGCGGTCAATGCCTTGAGACCGGAGAGTGTGTTTCACTGCCAAGTTCGCTCAGAGAACGGCAAAAGAGGCGCACACAGGTGTTTATACATATATGCATATATATATATAATTAACTATATACAGATATAATCGTATCAAGAGAAAAAGAGAGAGAGAGAGAGAGAAAAGTGTTTTATGCAACGTGGAGGGGTTGAATATGGGAAGAGAGAGTGAGACAGACATATATATATGTCACCGTCGCAGAGTTCGAGACAGAGAGGTAATTGTATGAACGTTCGGTAAGACATTTTTGCCCCAAGCACGTGGTGCTCGCTGTTCGGGCATCGAAGTCTCCCGCAACGCACGTGCGCCGTTCGACGTTTTATACCGGGCAATGCATATATACATATATATATATGTGTGTATATAATTATATATATGTATAAAAATGTTGTATATATGTATGTTCGCAGTCGGAGCAGCACAAGTTCGACCAACTCACGAATCTCTTTTAACATCACGAAAAATATAATTAAAAAATTATCATACCCAAGTCACTGAAATAATATAATTGGCAAAACAATTTCCCCGAGTAGATGCAAAACATTGTCGAAAATATATACGTTAAAAATTGTCCCAATTATAATATCATTATATATATAAATATATATTTTATGATAAGTACAAATCTCTGTCTCTCTCTCTCACTCTCTCTCTCTCTCTATCTCTCTCACACCCACACACACACGCAAGTCTACGATGCTCATAAATGTTAATACAAATACATATATATATATATATAAGCCTTTCTTCTTGCCTCCTCCATCGTGTACACTTAACTATATTAAACATATAGTTAAGCGTACACACGAAGAGATGGTAGAAGGGCCGCACGATAATGTTGAGCACGGGAAAACAAACCTGTTGGTTCTGCAAGCAACCCGACGAGAGACCCGGTTACGAGGCAAACCCGTGTAGAGGGCGCGCGCACGCGCACACCGAGAGCGTTTCGAACAGGTTTAGGTTCTACACTATCATCCTCCTCGTCGCACACACCGGGGCTGGGAATAAGCTCACGATGCGCCTTCACTCGTCCGCAACTGTACCATAATACACACACACACACACACACACACACACACACTCACACATCGCAGATCGAAACACAAAGCTCCCGGAGGCTACGTGTGGGGTAATCGAGCGAAAACGATTTTGTTCTAAACGAAAAATTTCATTTCCGGTTCAACGACGAGCCAGACGTGACGTTCAGAACCCGTTCAGTCGGCGTTGCTCATGCGGGTTATATTTTCACGTTGTTATTATTATTATTATTATTGTTATTGTTATTGTAATCTCGCGACTTTGTTTTATCACCTGGAGGTTTGTCGAGCTCGCGGGTTCAACAATGAACCGTTTTGTGACCCAGGCTGATTATTCTTATCAACCGACACACAATCGGTTATGAATATTTCACACTTTCCCCATTTGTCCCAATTTTTTTTGTTTTTCCGGAAATTTTTTTCTGAGCTGTTCGATTTTTTTTAGTTTTTTGATTTTTAGATTTTTTTTATTGGATGACGAAGATGGAGAAGTGATTATTTTATTTTATTTTATTTTATTTTATTTTATTTTTCATTCAATAAAGAATTTTTTTTGGATGAGATTTTCAATGATTTTTTGAGATTGAATTGGTTGGAATGCATTTTTGATTACGACGGATTATCAATTTCATTTCTATTTATTTTTTAAAGTCGACCCTTTTTTTTCATTATACTCCAAATTTTTTTGCGAAAAAATGAAAAGTCTTGATAAATCGGGACGAAGCTTGTATCAAAATATTGTATTTCCGGTACACAATCGTATTTTTTTTATTTCGAAAAGATGCAAAATGGCGACGTGCCAGCTCATCAAAGTATCGGAATACATATATATATATATATATATATTCGTCGGGGATCATCGCTTCGCTAAACAAACCTCGATGAGCGACCACGATTGTTGTACAAGTTTGTAAACGATTGTCGTACACGTTACAATCGCTTGGTTAAGTCGCGATAGCGCCGCGCAACGAGATCGACTCGACGGCCTGGACCCCACAATAACGCCGCGTAAGAACGAAGATGAAGAACCGAGCTCGTCGTCAGTCGGTGGTCAACCGTCTTCGAACAACCACGCGCATGTGACGCGCACGCGCGAGCCCATTCTCGATCGCTCGTTTTCTTCAAGCTTAATCACTTTTCAAATTCATCATCGAGTTACATAAATAAATAATTTAAGATAAAAAAACTAAATTAAATAAACGAAATAATTGAAAATAAAGTCGATGTTAAAAAAATAGTGAAAAAAATAATAAATAAAAATTGACAGAACAAAACGAAACGACAATTGTTATTTCTTTTTTGTTAAACAATTCGAATTGGAGTTAAATTATATTTGTTTGCAGACTTTCAAATGTTGATGAATAAATAAATGAATAAAATAAAATAAAAAGAAAAAAAACTCGATCAAAAAAAAAATCTAAAAAATTCGAATTGGAGTTCAATTGATTTTTTTTTCTTCAACTTATAAATAAATAAATACACGAAAACGTAAATAAAAGAATAAATGTCCAAGTTGAAAAAAAAGTGGCCTAAAAAATTGATAAAATAAATAAAGACGAAAAGGAGAAAAGAAGATCCAACAAAAAAAAATCGTCGATACGTTTTTTTTTCTTATCTTCCACTAAATGTGTTTCTCTTTTTTTTTCATATTCAACATTTTTTTATTATAACAATTGTTGAATTTTGATAAAGAAAAAAAATTTTTAAATCCATCGAAAGTGTACAAAAGTGATGATTTCAAAATGAAGACGAGTGAGAGACTTGGTGAACGTTGGTGAGTGTGTGTGTGTGTGTGTTTGTGTGTGCAGGAGTGTTTTTGGGGGACGAGAGATGGCTTCAATGTGTGGCAGTGGCAAGAGCCACCCTGGCTTGACTGCAGGCAGCTTCTACAGACCCGGTGGCTATCCTTATCAGGTCAGTCCTTCTTATCATCAACAATTTTTATTATTATTATCATTATTGTCATTATTATTTCTCAAATGGCCTGTCCAGTTTTTTTAAAATAATTTACAAGCAAAGTTCTCTTCATTAAATAATTATCATCATCATTATCATTGTTGTTATTATTTTCAAATGCTCCGTGTGATTTTTAAAAAATAATTAATAACTATAAAATTAATGTAAAATTATTGATAATTATTTCGTCCATCGTAAAATCCTCGAAAAAAAAAAATGTTAAGACGAACTAAATGTTTTTTCGCGATCGGTGCTCGGCCAATTGGAATCACGAGACACGGGAAACCTTTTTTTTTGGAAGCCGGAAGCGTCGGGTGCTTCTTCTTCTTCTTCGTAATTTTTTTTTTTTTTTCGTCCATGAATAATTTTTTTTTTCTTCTTCTCGTTCTTTCCTCTTGTTCTTCTTCACCTTCGCACGAGTTCGGCGAGAAGCCTCGGCGAACAATCGCAAACGTGATCGTGGGCTCTCGGGGAGGGCGCACGCGCGCATGCGCCGGATAAATATCGTCGGTCGTCGGTCGAGCATCCCGCGCACCGACAAAAAAAACGAATTGCTCGGCAGCGATGAAACGAGCGGCATCCCGACTCCCAACACCTTCGGACAATTAAACCAAAAAAAAAAAGAACAAAAAATTAAGACTTAGTTCGAATTTCCGGAATAGAAGCAACTCGACTTGCGGCGATTTGTTGAACAAAACGGAGCGTTTGTGTCATCGTGTATCACACGTGGCGAGTCAAAAGAAACATTTGAAAAAAATTGTTTTCATTTGAAAAAAAAAATTTTTTTTCTAAAATCTAATTTCCAATTTTTATTTTCAAATTTTCTATTTTATTTCGATCGAATTGGGATTATTGGTGATTACCCAAATATTTCCCACAGACGCGGGACCATCGTGAGATAATGGAAAGACGCGCGACGAATAAGTTCTCAGGCTTTGTTGGACGCGGCCCCCTGGCGGCCGTCGCTAGTACCTCAAACACGGTGATTAGCGTTATGCTAATTTGCGAACGAACGAGTCCGGGGAGAGGTAACTCGCGAAATCGATGCGACTCGCGTATTTCTGCATCGCACGAATTATCATCTTTCTTGTCGTACAATTTCGATCGTTATCGACGAGGAATTCGTTATTATTATTGTTATCATTATTATTATTTTACGTATTTTTTCGCGTTTCGGTCAATTGAGGTTTAAATATATATATATATATATATATATATATATATATTTTCTTAAGGCTCAAAAAAAAGGAATCGATGACTCTCTCGATTATTTATTATAATTTTTTTTTTCATTAGAAAAATAATAAATTCATCAACTTTGCTCCATGATATTAATTTTTTTATAAATTCCCAAAATACCAACCACGAACACAATATATATATATATTCTTTTTCAATAAATTGGCAATAGATTTTCATTCCATTCGACTTTGAAATTTGAATTATAATTTTTCTTTTATGTTTTTTCATTTTTTTCAATTTATAAAAAATTGTCTCGAAACGTCGAAAAAAAAATAATAACAACAATAATAATAATCAATCTTTTTAAATAGCAGAAAAGGTTGACATTCGTGAATCATTATTTATTTTTTTATTTCTTTCAAACATTTTTGTTTTTTCGTTTTTCCGTTTTTCTCAATGATTAGGCTCATTATTTAATTTGGTGTGTCAAACGTCGAGACGTGACTGACCTACCTGGTCAAAAAAGGACACCCACACGTTCGAGGATATAGCACCGAGATATAGCCCTGTCTTCGGTGTGTCCTTTCCCTCGACGCCATCGTCACGGACGTAACGACCGTTTCCCGACTTTCTGTGTGTGTGTGTGTGTGTGTGTGTGTGTGTAACTCACACCCGCGCACGAAGTTTGTACAGTTATTCCACTGGCATACTTCAACCGGAATACCAAACGAGTGGAGAGCCCCTCCGACCGCACACTCGTGATCCGATATACACGAGGAGGGATCTCGCTTTGCGTACGACACGGTTAAACGTAACAGGTCGTGGTCCCCACAACACACACACAATGATAATCCATCGTCGGACCCAGGAATTTCAACTTGAACTAGAAACGTCCGTGCACTTACCGGTTTTCATTCTACTTCGTTTTTCTTTTTTTTTTTCTATTATTTTTCTTTCTCTCTCTATCCAATTTGTCAATTGTTATTATTTTTTTCGTGTCAGTTGTTGGCTCATTATTTTTTTTATGGCAAAAAGGGTGGAATTTTATTATTTATTATTTATTTATTTATTATTATTATTATTATTATTATTATTATTATTATTATTATTATTATTATTATTATTATTATAAATCGTCATCTCATTATTTTTTTATGTAGGCTCGGTCGAAATTCTCGACGAATTTATTTGTGTTTTTTTCATATTTTCGGAGCAAAGGTCATTGCGGGGACCATTGAAAATTGACTGATTGTATTTAGGACAAGGAGGTTCAAATTTGTAGGTCGTCGGTGGACAAAACCGCGAAATCCGTCTTGCTTCGCTCGTTGTTCGTCTTTGTTTATAAAAAAAAAGAATAATCAAAGTACATCGTGTGACAAAAAAAAACAAAACAATAATTGTAAATGAGATAAAAGAAGTAAAAAAATAAATAAAAATTCCACGATTAAGACAATTTTTCGTTCATTTCGAAATGATCGACGGCCCACGGATTGTTCCCTCGAAGGTTAATCCGAGACCGACGATCCAGACGAAAAAAAAAAAAAAAAAAAAAAAAAACATTCCGAGGCTCCCGTTACATGGATTAAAAAAAAAAAAACAAAAAACAGATTAAAAAATAAAAAAATCCACCGGCGTCTATGATCCCCGAGGCACCTGACCCTTCATCGTCGAAACACGATGAGGAAAGGTTTTCTCGACGGTTTGTATTTTTTTTTTTTCGATTCCCTTTTCTCATTGTAGGATCTATAGATCGTCCCATCTCAGGTATGCAACCGAAGGGATTTTTCATCTCCGTCGTTATATGCACTTCGAGATCGACCGGGACGCATGCGCGCGTCGTTGATTCATTCACAAAATTGATTCAGGAATTTTTTCTTCAACATACATATCTATAAATATGTATATATGCATTGGAATAATAATTTTCAAAAATACCATCATTGATAACGATAATGACGATAACATTAACACGAAAATCCAAGTCACGAAACCTCGTTATTCAAAGCCTCGGGCGTTTATCGAGCCCAATCGTTCATCCCTAAATTTTTCGCTTGTCGCGTTAACGAAAAATTCGGTCGATCTTTCGTTCGATGGATATTTTTTTTTTTGCTCATTGGTCCGAGGAACCGTCACGAAGCCACGAACGCACGCAATGCACGCCTCGCCCTCGGTGTGCATTCTTTTACTTCTTCTGCTTTTTTTTCTTTCTTTTTTTTTTATTCTTCACCGCATTCAAGATCACGAGACTCCAATACCACGCTCGGGAATCCTTGTGTGGACTTTCGTAATAATGTAACGGAGCGTAACGCGACCCCTCCCCCTCCCCCACCCCCCCGCCCCGCTGGCCCGGTCCAGGGAGACGCTGCGAGAAGCACGAGGAACGAAGAACGAGAAGCTGAGCTCACGCTACATCGATGATTCAGAATTCGACGCATTGAAATTCCCACCGGCTCGATGCTGATTAACCACGATTTTTTTTCTCTCTCTGTCTCTTTGTTTCTTTATCTCCCTCTCTCTCTCTTTCTCTCTCTCTCTATCTATATCGATCCCTTCGTTACCATTTCGTCATAATTATATCAATCGAATCCTTTCATCTTTTTTTTTTTATTGCCGAAAGAAAAGTTTGAGTCATTTATTGTTAATTTTTTTTTCCTTCTCACTTTAGGTAACAAAATTGCAGCTCGCAGAAACTTTATTATAAATTATATCCTATCATTATTATTATTATTACAGTTTTTTAAATATACTATAATATTTTAAAAATTATTATTATTATTATTAATTCTTCAAAATTTCCTATTAATTAAATAATAATCATTGTTAGAAAATTCTTCATCCAAATATTTTCTCTATCCTAATTAATTTGAATTATCATTCCCATCATCATTATTCTTTCATTTATTTCATTCGATAAAAATAAAAATGAAATTTTCTATTTTCGGGTAACCAAATCTTCGCGATGATTTACTTCAGCGTCGTTTTCAATCGCGACAAAGACGAACGTTTAGCACGAGTAAGAGTCGCGAAGATAAGACATACGACAAAATGAGAGAAGACAGACGAAGAGTCGTCGTGTACTCAGGAGGGGGAGGGGGGGGGGGGGTAGCAAAGACAAGAAGACGACGTTGAATCGTCGATGGCAACCCCCGAGAGCCCGCGTCGCATATATATACATATATACATGCATATATATATATATATGTAGTCGTTCACCAGGCGCACACGGCCTTCGTGGATACAAAACCACGACGAGGCTCGCGTCTTGAGAAGATGCGCGCTTTTGCGGCGCACGCACACCAAGAGTGCAAAGATCTCTCAAGGCCGCCTGAGGCTCTTGATCCTCGTCCTTGTCTCGCTAATGAGAAAGAAAGATAGAGAGATAGAGAGAGAGAGAGAGAGAGAGAGACCCTAGACCGAGAAATTGCGCTCGAAGGATTCAAACTTCACTCCGGCCAACGCACGTACCTCTCCGAGTTTCCTATCCTCGGTGTCTTCTTCCTCCCCCTCCCCCAACCCCCTCGCCGCCTATTCGCCCACCCTACTTCCCTTGGTCTTCGACCGATCGAGCGTAAACGTTTTCACCACATCGGATACGCACGTACATGATGATTCGAGCCGCCATATGTGCCATCGTGTTTGTGTGTGTAAGCGTGTGTAAGTGTGTGCAAGTGTGTGTGTGTGTGCCTACGCACGTACGCGACTATATAGACGATGAGTAAAATAACATATATCTCAGGAACGTCGACGAACGACCAATAACCACATTTATATATATGTATGTACGTATTTATATACATGTATGTATTTATATATATATATATGTATGGATGTATATATTGTCGAGGACGAGCACACCTGTTTTACAAAAGCACCTTGCAGACTCGCGGACATTTTGTAATACGGATAATAGTTCGAGGATGATAATCCATGTGTGTGTGTGTGTGCGTGTGTAAGTTGAGAATTTCGAATCACGTTCGAATCACGTACGAACGGTCGTATCGAAACGGAAATGGTGATAATGATTATATTAGAAACTGATATTAGAATATGATATATATATATATATATATGTATATAAATATTGTTATCACAAAAATTATTTTTCATAAGTCGTCAAAAAAATCGAAAAAATTAAATGAAAATATATAATATTTCTATTTAATATATTGTTATTATTGTTATTATTATTATTATTATTATTATTATTATAACGTGGATGATTATTGTGCGAAAGGATGCTGTATCCGGTGCCGAAGTAGTCACGTAACGATGCAAATGAGCCATCAGTTGGGAGATGCGACTTCCGGTTCCCTTCGTTTGCCCCGTTTGCCGGCACTCTCTCTCTCTCTCTCTCTCTCTCTCTCTCTCTCGTATTTCGGTAAAAATCCGCTCCGTTATCCGTGAGTCGGATCTGTGAACCTGGCCACGAGTTATAACATTTTTTTTTCCCCTTTTTTCCTTTTTTTTTTCGAGATACGGGTTTGCTTGCATTATATTGTGCATCCGGACGATAGACAGTCTCGACGGTTATCAACACGGTCGAGGAAAACTAATTAGGCGCGTCGAATGTGTAATCGGGAATCCTGATTTTTTTTTTTTTTTTTCGAAGACGTTTCAGCGAGGGTTGATATATTTTTTTTTGGGAGGATTTTAGTTGCGTGGGTTGGATGCATTTTTGGTTATGCAAGTTCGAGAGGTCACGACCGACGTTGGAATTTCGAAAATGGGATATTACCGAAGACGATGGGGACTCGAGATTCTCGTAAATACACTTAAATATACTTTTACCGCCTTGGTGAAGGGAAGAGGGGGATGTGGGGGAGAGGGGGGTGGAGATAAAGAGGAAACAATGGTTTATAACGGGAAGAGACCGGGGCGTAACGGTTCGGACTGCCCGAAACTCTGCTAATTGTCCGGACGATGAAGATTCGTCCGAGTTGAATGACTTCGGCCCACGTGGCTGGAGTCGCAAGCAATGGCGACGATGGGAACAGGGAAGAGGGGAGGGGGGGGGGGGACACTTGTTATACAGAACTTGAAATAAAAGGATTCTTGGGATGAGTTGAAAAATAATAAAATAAGAAATTAATTGCTCAAAATTAGTTTCATGCTTATTGAGCAATCATCGAAATTGATGTTCGACTCGAGGTTTCATGATTCGTGAGATATATATATAATGCACGATGCACGCTCATGTGCATCACACACACCACCGAACTATACACGTTATTTCCACGTTTCTCGAGAGTGAGCAACGTGACGAATAATTATCCTCGCGCGCGCCCCAACCAAACCGTAAAACATTCGCATTAACATGGGCATAACAAACGCGTCGAGTAGGAAGTGCGAGCGATGCAACAATTATTTTGTTGCACACTTGAATTCAGGAAGTTTTACGATTATGGGATTACGGTTACGCATCCGCGATCGTGAGAGTAAAATATATGGAAATTGGTTATTTGCGTGAGAATTTGATAAATAGATAAATTTATTGATAATAATAATAATAATGATAATAATAATAATAATCTTGACAAGAGTGAAATTGTTAAATTAACATTATTATTGTTACTAGAATTTTTTAAATACATAATAATAATTATTATTATTATAATTATAATAATAGTATTTCCTTTTTGAGATTATTATCATTATTAATAAAATCTATGATTTGGATTGACGCTTTTTCTATTTTTTTTTCATACGCACGATTGTTTCTATTTAGTCGCGGGCGGTGGCGCCACCTGTTCACCCGGTTGCAAGTCGCAAGCGCGTGGAATCATTTTGTCGACGATTAACCCGTCATTTCGTAGCACCATCCTCCATCCCGTGTTCACGACGTTGTTTTCACCATTATCCTTCTTTCTCCATTTATTTTTATTTTTTTCGTTGTCTTCTTTTTCCTTTCGATTTAATTACAATGATGTTTCGGAAATGCAATAAACTCGCGCCGGGGTATAGCTGTTACCACGGTTCGCGATCATCGTAGTTGGCCATGCTCGGTATCACGAGTTAAGTGATCCCTCTCTCTCTCTCTCTCTCTCTCTCTCTCTCTCTCTCTCTCTCTCTCTCTCTCTCTCTCTCTCTCTCTCGTTACTTCTTCATTTTTTCCCTCTCTCTCTCTCTCTCTGTGTACTTGAGCCTCCGTCCACCGCACTTTCCCGATATCAAAATTAAACACCAACTAGAATAAAAAAAAATTCAACAATTTTTTTTACTCGATCTTTTCGAACGTGTCAAAATGGCTATCGCTGTATCACTCTCTTCTTTCTCTCTTGCCGAAAAACTTTAACCTCCAAACTTCTAAAACATCTTACAAAAGTAACAACTCGTGATCCAACATCTCCAAACTTGTATAATATTATACAATTTTGAAGGTGTAAATGAAGTCGTAAAGAAAAAAATAAAGAAAAAAAAATGAATAAAAAAATATCACGTCACGTAAACCAGCGATGGAGAATGACCACCGCCACGACCCAATTAAACGACCGGACGATAAACGGCAAGGTCAGCGCACCTAAACGCGTTAAATCGTGATCGTGTTGTTTCACTTGGGCCTGGTCTCGCGGAACGCGAGTCACACATTTCCCACAATGGGCAGTAACGCTTCGTCTCTTCATGGTTTTTTCTCTATCTCTCTCTCTCTCTCTCTGGTTATCGCAATATGTACGACTCTATTCCGAATCACGTCAGGGTCATGCAAAGAGTATGTCAATCGCGTTCTATCGACTCAAGGTTGCATTTACGATTGACTATACATATATACACACACACGTGGTCACGATTCTCCGACGTCTTGAATATGTATATACATATTAATATTTAGATATACATATATATACATGTATGCACGTATGAATACGATTATTCATTTGTTCATCGCGAAGCCATTATCATTTACGCAGCTGGTTCGAACAATGAAAAATTGCCATTCAAAATGGTTTTCCACGAAAACAACCCATCCCAACGTCTAATCATCGTTATCTCCAACGTCTCGCTAGAATAAAAAAGAAAATAGTTTGAAGAAAAGATTGTTTCTAAAAAAAAAATAACAATTCTCGAGCGACTAATGGCCGACGTTAAGGGGCCCACAAATGGCCACAAACAGTTACTTCACACCACAGCTGTCACTCGCTCGATTCGACGTGTCAGCATCACCAAACGGACGTTTACTCGAGGCACGTGCGCGACGATGTAAAAAAAATAAATAATAAAAATTATTTTAAAAAAAAATAAATTTAAAAAAAACAACAGATGTGGTTTTTTTTTTGAAAACGTCGCCAAACGGCGAACACGTGTCGTCATCCATCGACCACGAAGATAACGCGGTTCGTGCGAATTATCGTTCTTCGACGCTTCGTTTCGTTTGACAAACCATGAATTTCTAACGGTAGACGATTTGTGCTTCTCCTGTCCTCTCTCTCTCTCTCTCTCTCGTCGTCTTCTGCCTCGAGCCAAATGTATTTTCATCCCGTCTTCGCGAACGTCGAAATCCCATCGAACCGTGACTCGGTGTAACGCGTAACGAGCCAACGACCGAAACACACAAAATATATCGCCATTTGTTTTATAAACTCATCGTTTCACAGTGCGAAAAAATCGGCTTTTCGTCACGTTCGATCGGCAAAAATTTTCACGGATTTCTAACCGCGACGAGTCCGTCGATGTTACATCGACGATCGAACGATCGTAAAAATTCTGTTTCATCGAATTGTTAATATTGTTAGTCGTGCGCGAGCCAAAACTGCGCGAGCGTGTCGCCAGAGTTGGTTGAACGACCACGTCGTCGTTGTAGTCGTCGTTTTAACGGGATTTCGGTATTGCACGATGAAACGGAACGATGATAAACCCCCCCCCTCCCCAATCATAACGGGAATAATCTGAATTACATACATGAATTTTATTACGCAATGTTTACGGAACTGTTTCGTCGAGAGTTTATTTTCAGGGTTGAATCCGTAAAGAGAAAGAAAGAGAGAGAGAGAGGGAAAGACGAGAAATTACGGATTTGTGTGGAAACCCGTCTAGATCCTGATCAGAAGTTGACCGATAAACTGGTTCGGGCCTGGTCGGGTTTTGTCGAGGAAGTGACGAAAAACCGACTAGGAACTGGCGAGAAACTGATTAGAACGTTTTAAAAAACTGGCCAGAATCTTTTCAGTTTTTGCCCAAGAACTGGCGAGAAACTGATTAGAACTTGTCAATAAACTGACCAGAACCTGTACAAATCCCATTCAGGAACTGGCCATAAACTGATTAGCCAAGAAATTACCAGCCATTAATATATATATTTTTTCTTTCGTGCATTCTCAGACTATATATTCATGAATATTCACATGTTTCGAGAAGGTGTATCGTGATGATCGGTAAATCGATAATAATCGTCGATCGTTTATCGTCTTTACGATCATCGTAGGCGTTTTAAACGATATACTTTTTTCTCTCTCTCTCTCTCTCTCTCTCTCTCTCTCTATCGAATCTATCGCGTCTTCTCGTTTATTTTAATTATTAATTCAATTTTTTTCTACAAAAATAGAATAAACGGAATGAATATATATGTATATAAGTTGAAGCCAGGTGAACGCACGGGTTTTCTCGTGGCTGGCATATATCAGGAAGCCCGTGACAGATATTATTATAACAGTATAACCGTATCTCTGCGTAGCAGCGACGCGAACCCACCAGCGTGTGTTATTTCTTCCTCCTCCTCTTCTTCTTCGTTCCTCGAAATCGTCATCTTCAATGGTCTCGGAGCGGCTGCGCTTTGCATGTGGCAAGCCCACTTCGGTCATCGCGAGGTTGCCGTCACCGGGGCTGGTCGGTCGTCGTGATTCAAAAGATTTTCCCGCCAAACAGGCCTAACCTAGATGACATCCATTCATTCATTATTCAAAGAATGTTTGTTCTTCTCGATTCTGTTGATTTTTTTTTTTGCGTTTCGTTCGCTTTGTGCGGAAATTAAAATCCAGGCCTCGAGAGTTCGGGCGACCTTCGTGATCGACCTTTATCGCTGTACCGTTAGCCCAATCGCGAGACGCGGTCGAACGAACTCCTTCCACGGGATTCGAGATGACCGGTTGAAGACCGGAGTCGATCGTTATCTGAAAACGGGTCTCCGAAGCCATTTTCGACCCACGAATTCATCGATTCGGTCACTCCGAACGTAATCGCATGTGCATTTTTATCACCCGATGTTCCTGTAAGATTTTGGGATACCACTGTCGGTAAAACAGAGCCGAAGAACTATTTTTTTTTCGTTGTTCTGTTTTGTTTCATGGTTTCTTTATTTGAATCGGATGGTGAAGATTGTCTAACGAAAGACGAAATCTTTTTTTTTGGTTTCAGAACGATTATTATCTTCCGCCGAGGTCGGCCTGGTCGAGAGTACCGGCACCGCAAACAACGAAGAAGAGACACTCGAACGCACGATGGAACTTTTGCAGCAGCGCGGTTCTCATATTTTGGGCGGTTCTCGTTCTGGTCGTGGTTCTCGCAATCGCCGGTCTCGCTTTTTGGATGGGATGTGAGTTTTCAAGTTCATCGAGACAAAACGTGTCGGCAACGAAACGCGCGCGTGAATGACCTCACGCGCAACGTGAATTATTCATGATTTTTTTTTTTCGTTTTTTTTTTCATGAAAGATCGACGTTGATAGACACGTGAAAATATAAAAATGAACTATTTATTCATGATGTTGTTATTGTCATTCGGTTTCAGCGTTTCGTACGGACGCGAAGAACGGTGAGTCAACGAGACGAACGAGGAGAGAATGAACGAAAGGAAAAACGAAGAAGAAGAAGAAGAAAATATGAATTTTAGATTCATTTGTTTTATTTTATTTTATTTATTCTTTTATTTATTTTTAGCTATCGTTGGATTCTCGTGCAGCTTCAAAATAAAAAGGGGCGAACGTTGGAATCCCATGTTGAAGTTGAACACGAGCATGGTTTTTCGTGAAAAGGAACGAAAGTACAAAAACATAGTGAGTTTGGTGATGATCATCGAAAAATGTTTAATCATGATTTTTTAATTTTTTAAAAAAATTTTATTGAGAATTATTTTTGCGATATGATTGAATAATTATTAAATTGGTTTTTTTTTTTTTTACTAAATTGCAGTTCGAGCTTCTGTTCAGAAAAAGCGTGCTCGGTGGAGCTTACAGACAGAGCATCGTCGACAGATTCGAAAATGGAACGCTCAAGGTGTTTTTCAGGTTGTACTTGGATCGCAGGAAGATACCGAGAAACGTCGTCAACATCGAAGACACAGTCGAAGAAATTATCGTCAAGGAAACTTACTCGTCCTCGAGTCTGTTCAAAGACATGGAACTCGATCTCACGAGCATCACAGTGAGACGTGAGTAGTTTTTTTAGATATATTTTTTTTAGATGAAAATGAAAGCATATAGTTTAGTCAACTTTGGGCTTTTGGATGACATTTTTTTTTAAATGGAAGGGCGTTTGTATTGGTGCAAGCTTTATATTTTATTTATTTATTTATTTATTTATTTATTAATATACAAACAAAAAATATAATTCCGAACAATAACCAACAACTTGAAATTTCACATTCAGGAATAAATTCGGATATTCCGAGAGTACAAAAACCGATACCGCAGGAACAGAGAAACACGATGATAACGAAGAACGGATTGTTAAGACCAAATCGTAACATAACTTTGTTATCGAGTTCGAAACCGAAAACAAAATTGCCAACGCGAATGGAACCGAACGAGGCTGATGTGGATTTCAGTAACATTCCGACGATTCAGGGAACTTACAGACCGGAAAATACAAATCTAAACTCGACGAAATCGGGCGAAACGAAAATGGAAACGCGAGTCGATTCCGGTGCGATAAATTTGAAAAAAGATTTACCCAACGAGACGAAACTCGATGTCGACGAAATTTTGGAAACTCGAACGAAAACGAACGATCGAAGAACGAACGAAACGAGATTGTCATCGACGAGCGAAATCGGCTCTGAGATCGGTAATTCCGAAAAGATCGGCATGAAGATCGGTAATCCCGAAAAGATCGGCATGAAGATCGGTAATTCGGAAAAAATCGGCACGACGGTCGACGATCGTCACAAGATTCACGATCCCATCGAATCCACGACGATCCGAACGATCGTCACAGATCCGACGAAAAAAAACATCTTCGACGAGTTTCGAAAACCCGATTTCGAAACCTCACCGTGGCGACCGATAATTCCCGATTTCACGAACGCGGAATCGAAATTATCGTCTTCGTCGTTCGCGAACGATCGTCAATCGATTTCGAGAATTTCGAATTCGAAGATCGAAGCCGACGATTCGGTGGAACCGGAAGTCACGAGATTCGGTGCGAATCCCTCGGCCGTTGGTTCGTTCGGCACGATGGAATCCGATTTTCCGCGCGATCGTATAGCACCACCGGAAACCGTGAATTATCGACCGAATTCCAAATTCAATAATCAAATTTCGAGCCTCACGGATTTGCAAACGTCGGAAAAACCGGAAATCGAAGTATCGGGTCATTTGCCACCGGAAACTTACGATCTACGTGTGGGAACGTTTTCGGGATCGTTGGGACAATCGGTTCGTGGGGAATCGTTATCAACGAACAAACACGTCGTTTCGACCACGCCGTCGATATTATCGACGTCCGAGAGTCTCACCGATCGCGATCAACGTCCACATGAAATCGGCACGCACTACGATGGATCCGATACTGCCGATCGTTACCGATCACCGATCTCCGATGACTCGAAGAACGTGGACAGCGATGAGGACGAGGACGATGACACGATGATATCGGGAATCGGCGTGGCCGTACCGATTTCCGACGTCGATCTCGAGATCGAGACGCGAAATCGTTATTCCGGCATAATGGCCGACGAACCCACCGAAGAAAAACCCATGAGAGATCGCAAAGTCGATCAGCAACCCACAACCACACCGTCCATCGACGATCCTCCGCCACCACGACCGATCTACACGAGTTACCGAACTCCCGATTTAAACGGCGCTGCCAGACCCAGTCTCGTCGAAAATCCCGGTACCTTGAAACCCTTCAGACACACCATACCCGTCGACAAGATTACCTCGGCCATCGAGGACCCATCCGATCGCGTTACCGATCTTCACCGACCCAACAATCAAAACGATCGCGTGATCGGTCAAAATTTCACAACCACAACCTTTCGAACTTACGTCTCAAAATTCGGGAACAACGACAAAATCGCGAGTCTCATCGATGCCAGTGATAAAAACAAAAATGTCGATGACGAAGAAATCGGTATGGCGAGTGTCGTCGATCCGATCGAAATTTCCGAGGAGTCCGAAGCTTCGAAAGGTGTTTTCGTGAATTCGGACAGAATCATCGATGACGAAGCCATCTTGACGCACTTTACCACCGAAGAATATTCCGAAGTTTTGCATCCGAGTTACAACAATGGCGAAAAATTGATCGTTTCCATGGAAACACCGGATAATGAGACTGTGAACCAATCGGAAGCGATTACGACGGGAAATTCGAGAAATTCGACGTTCGTGGAGATCGACACGATGATTCACACACCTGGACAAACGACCATGAAGGATTCACCATCCGGTTCGACGATTTGGCAACCTAACGAACAATCGACGATCGTGGAAATCGGTAAAAAAATTTACAACGACACGTTGAAGGCGAATGTGGTGAAAAATTTGGCAACCATGGAGACAACCAGGGGTGACAATTTCGTGGCAAGGCCTTCGAGGATTGGGACGAAGATCGACGAGAACAGGAACACGAGACTGGGACAAAAGTCTTCGGAGAGTTCGGATGAAAGCTCCAGCGAAGACATCGAGCTTTTCCGACGACTCGTTGATCAGCAAAATCGAGATGACGTTGATGTTGACGAATCAAGTGATGAACCTCAATCCAAACCCAACGAGGAAACCCAAAAAACCATCACGATCAAAGAACCGATCGTCGAAGTCGTGACTTCGATAAGCGCAAAAGTTTCGTCGAAGGTCAAGACCGACAAGGTCGTTCTGCGATTCGAGATAACAAACTCAACGTCGATTCCGGAGATTCGCCAGAACGTTCGATCGACTTCGGATCGCACGAACAACTTGGAAAATCGTTCGTTCGGTGACGACGTGAAAAATTCCGACGAAAGATTGTTGTCCTGGATCGAGGAACGTCCGGCTCTGGTTTCGGCCGATCTCAAAACGATACAAAATTTCGACAGAAAGATATCGACCGACGAGGACCATTCGATATTCGAAAAATTAAAAAAATTCGCCGAGATTCGAACCGACGAAGATGCGACGAAAAAATCGTCGCAAAATTCTGCGGAAACTGACGATCTCGTGGCGCTCATCGAATCCCACAAAGCTCATCCATCGCGAACACAGACGATCGTGGATTTCGATGAACTTGAGAAGCTCGCCGATGTTGCTACGGGAAATGTGGCGAAACCCGGTAAAAACTCGACTCAGAGCTTTACTCTGAGTCGCGATGGGATTCAAGTTTTCACGAGGGTTCTCAACAAGGCTGAAGCGATTCCACCGGCGACCACGTCGACGACTGAGAAGTACGAAGACGTCGCGATTGTCGGTAAGCTCGTTGCAGCATGTTTTAGAGTTTTTTAATTGCATAGAATTTCTGGAATCTTAGAATTTTTAAGTATTTCTCTAAGATTGCATAGAATTTCTAGAATCTTTAGATCTTCTAGAATTTTTAGAATTTCTAGAATTTCTAGAATTTCTAGAATTTCTAGAATTTCTAGAATTTCTAGAATTTCTAGAATTTCTAGAATTTCTAGAATTTCTAGAATTTCTAGAATTTCTAGAATTTCTAGAATTTCTAGAATTTCTAGAATTTCTAGAATTTCTAGAATTTCTAGAATTTCTAGAATTTCTAGAATTACTGGAGTTTTTAGAATTTTTAGAATCGTTAAGATTCCAGAATTTGTAGCATTTCCAGAGTTTTAGAATTTTCCAGAATTTTAACATTATCTCAATGAAATTCCAGAAGACTGCACCGGTTTCGTTTGCGACGACGGCAAGTGTCTATCGTCCGAGGGCCGTTGCAACATGCTCGGGGAATGTCTGAATTCCGAGGACGAGGCAAATTGCACGTGCGCCGATTTTCTAAAAGCTCAATTGCTTCATCAAAAAATTTGCGACGGAACGGCCGATTGCTGGGACTATTCGGACGAGAACGATTGCGGTAAGCTCACGTCTAAAATACCCAGAAAAGCATGTGAATGAATACCAACACGCATCTGCAAATTTCGTTTTATATTTAAAACTTTTATCATTAAAAAAAATCATACATTCCCTCTAAAAATATGATTTTCCGTTCATATAATAAATTTTTATCAACATTTTAGACTGGTGCTCCGAGGGCCAATTCGTTTGTGGCAACAGTCGCGTCTGCGTGGATCAAACGAAGGTCTGCGACGGTCTGAAAGATTGTCCGAGTGGGGAGGATGAAAAAAAATGTGCCGCGCTCATCGACGACGATTCGGAATTGGATCTTGTGCAGCAACATCTGTCTACCTTGATGAAATTTGACGGTGAAACCGTTCACGAAACTCCGTACAACGATTCTCACGATGACGATCATCGAACAGATTTCGAAACATCGTCCTCGACAATTCCATCGGAAAAAATCGATCCGGTCGATCAAACGACAATGCCCGACGATCAGGAAGCCGTGGAAACCGTTCTCGAGACAACGACCTTCAGAATCGTCGCCGCGGATCCCGCGCAATCTTATCAAGGAAAAATCGGTCGTGAAATCGCTACGAACGGAAAAAATCGTTTCGATCATCCGACGAACAATTTTCAAAATTCCGCGAAAATCGGTCACGTGATAGCGAAAAAAAATTACATTCACAACGAGATAAACGGTTACAGGGATCGTGGATTTTTGAGCGTCAGAAAAAATGGCAAATGGGGAAAATTGTGCGTCAGCGGAATGGACGATTTGTTGGAGGATCGAAGAACAATATGGACCATCGAGGATCTTGGAAGAGCCGTTTGCAAAGCCATTACTTATCAGTTAGTATTTTTTTTTTTTAATTTCACCCATTTTTTCTTTCACAATTAATTTTTTAATTTTTTTTATAGAAATAAAAATTTGTCAAATTAAATCAATATTAATTCATTCTAATCATATTGATTGATTGTACTATCGATACATTCAATTCGATAATTAATTTGGATAATATTAATTAATTTTAGTAGCAATTAGTATTTTATTCGATATTTTTTTATTTTTATTATTTTATAAAAATCAATTGATTTAAAGAAAAAATTTTTTTTTTTTTCTGTTTCAGGGATTACGAGCGTGTGGAAAAAGTGTTGGACGATAAAACCTCGCATCCGGGATTTTACTACAGTCTTTTCTTCAGCGACAGACAAACCGAGAAAACGAGTTTGAGCTTTCGCGCTTCGGAGTGTCCGGGTGGGGAGGTGCTTCGTGTTAAATGCAAGAATCTCGAGTGCGGCATCAGAACCCAAAGCACGACCCAAGCCAGGTAGGTTAAAACTGCGAAAATCACAACCCAACGTTTTATTCAAATTTTATAATCACATTTTTATTATTCATCATTATTATTACGAATAATATTTTTATTTAAATTCGATAAAAAAAATTTGTTTTCACAGATTATTATCAAAAGACTTGTTCTTTTGTATATTTAATGTTTGAATATTTAATTTGTTTTTATTCGATTAAAAAAATAAATAAAAATAAAAATATATTATTATCGAAAGACTGGTTTGTTGAAGCGGATTTCACGTTCGACGTTACAGAATCGTGGGCGGTGGAAGCTCGGACGCCGGAAGTTGGCCCTGGCAGGTGGCCCTTTACAAGGAAGGTGAATATCAGTGCGGAGGTGCTCTTATCGGTGATCGATGGATCCTATCTGCCTCGCACTGTTTCTATCAGTAAGTTTGCATTAAAAAAAAAATTTTTAAATAATTCTAATAATTTCAAATAAATAATTGCAACATTTTTTCGTGGCAAAAACAACTCACGGGCAATGACAAAAATTATAATTTATTTTATTCAGAGCCCAGGACGAATATTGGGTAGCAAGAATCGGTGCGACAAGACGTGGAAGTTTTCCGAGTCCCCACGAACAATTGATTCCTGTAGATCGTGTGACACTCCATCCGGATTACATAAACACGGGTTTCATAAACGACATAGCGATGCTGAGGCTCGAGAGTCCGGTTACGTTCAGCGATTACGTTAGACCGGCCTGTTTGCCGATCGGGGAACCGAAGACCGGCACCATTTGCACCGTAACCGGTTGGGGCCAGTTGTTCGAGATCGGCCGAATATATCGTGAGTTATTTCACGAGTCGTCAGAAAAATAATTCATCAACTTGCAAAACGATGAAATAAATTTTTTTTTAAATAATAATTTAATTAAAAATGAGTTTATTGATTGATAATCATTTTGGTTTTCGTTTTTTTTTTTTTTTGTTAGCCGATACTCTTCAAGAGGTCGAACTGCCGCTTCTTTCCACGGAAGAGTGTCGACGAAAGACCCTGTTCCTTCCGTTTTATCGAATCACATCCGGTATGCTATGCGCCGGGGTCAAAGATGGCGGAAGAGACGCATGTTTGGGGGACAGTGGAGGTCCTCTCGTTTGCTCGGGACCCGACAATCGATATACTCTTCATGGTAAGTTTTTTAAAAATTATTTATTATCATTATTTATTTATTTATCTATTTATTTATTATTATTATTATTATTATTATTATTAATATTATTATTATTATATGAAATTTCACATCTGGACCCGAGTGTTATATTTCATTTCGTCACTTTGATTTTTTTTTCATCGTCCAAGGCATTACCTCGAACGGTTACGGATGTGCCAGACCCGGAAGGCCCGGGGTCTACACCAAGGTTCATCACTACACATCCTGGATCGAAGGTACAATGGCCGAGTCTTCGTCACCCTCGCCCATTCCCATTTGCAACGGTCACAGATGTCCTCTTGGCGAGTGTCTACCCGCTTCTCGAGTGTGCAACGGTTATCTCGAATGTTCGGACGGCAGTGACGAGCGCGATTGTCCAGCCGCCAATCATCGATAATTCAAAATTCAAAGGACTCGATTTTCTTATCATAAAAAAAAAATGATGAAGCAGGAAAAGAGAAGAAAGAAAAATACGATTTAATTTACTCGTCACGTATGCAAAAGAAAAAAAACATTCGTGCGCGCTCGTGCAATAAAACACACTCATGTATTTGATTAAAAAAAAAGACTGTCAAAAGAATGAAAAAAAAATATGTATGACTGGAACGTGGCTGTTTGTGCGGCTTCGAAAAAATGTTTCTGGAGATTTTTCGAATCGAGCTGCCGAGCCAACTGTGCTAAATCGTAGGACTTAGCTAATTTTTGTGATAATATAGAATTTTTTAAAAAATTTTATTTTGAATTTAATATTATTATTATTGTTTTGAGAATAATTTTATAATTTAGTCGTGGGAACTCGGCAAATCACGAATCTCCGAAAGTCTCGATGCGATGAGTCGAGAATCGTTGAATTGCCACCCCCCTCTCCCTCTTCGTGAGACCTGGCATTTTGGTTTTTATTGCATTTTATTTTATTTTTGTTATTTTTTTTTATTTCGGCAGTAAGAAATCTCAAGGCCATGTCGTCGATTCTTCACGTTGCGTTTATCGATGGTACTGTTTATTCTACCTTATATATATATATGAACATTGTATATAATTGTAATGGAATTTTTTTTTAGTCGATGCTCGAATAAAGCAAATTTTTTTTAGTACATTCTTCGATTCTTTTATTTATGTATTTAATTTTTTTTTCCGTGACAATTATTATTTTTCTGCAGGTGAGGATCTTGTGAATCTATAAACTACGAATTGAGTAATTGTCGTATTCGAATTTGTTGAATTTTGAAATTTTTTGAAAAAATAATTTTCGAAATTTTTTTGAAAAATGATTTTTTTAATTTAAAAAAAAAATGTCAACGATCGAAAATGGGATGGGATAAAAATGAAGGAACAAATAAACAACACGTCGACTGTTACATCGGTTATTTTTGTTTTTATTGAGAGACAAGATTTGAATATATGTAGACACACGAATGATGATAATAATTATCGTCGCGTGAGCTTGTCTTTCGTGCTACGCGACGACTACATTCGCGTCTTTTTTTTTTTTGCAGCAGCAGCAGCAGTACTCAATGAGGGGATTAGAAAATTGAAAACGATGGAAAAATTAAAACGCAAACTTACGATTTCTAGGGTTACGATGATTAGCTTGGGCTAAAGATGGATTGTACAAATGATGTTAATCCAATTACGAATGGTTCCGGAGAGAATGGAAGCACCGCGCGTTAAAAAAAAAACGCAATTAACGCGGTTGTAAATTTAATAATCTCGAGCGATTATCGTCGCGCTACAATTTTTTTTTCTTCGTCCAAAAATGTTTTTCTTTCCAAATTCTTTTTATTTTTCATTCGACCGAACTAATTTTAATTGGGAGAGAATTTCATTGCGAGGCTTTGACAAAAGTTTTTGTGATTGTTATTTTTTTAAAATTTTTTTCCCCCACCTTGTTTGATTAGTCGTCGTTGTAAGAAACAGTGTAAATGTATAAAAGTACAGAGCTTGAGATGAGGGGGAATTTAAAAAGAAAAAAAAAACAAAACTTTTGTCCAAGCCCCAATTTGGCAATATTTAATTCTCGAGATTTTGGTTAACATTTTTTATTTTCCGCCAATTTACGCATCGAAATAAAATCTAAAATGTGTGTGTGTGTGTGTTTGTGTGTGTTTGATGCATGCATGTGTGTAGATTTGTGTAATCATAATCGAAACGTCACGAATTAATAATCAATTTATCGATTAAAATGTCTAATTAAATAATAATAATATTAATAATAATAATTATAAGAATTATAATAATAATTGGTTGATCCCATACTCAATGGATTTTGATAAGTCGACGTGGTGATCCTCCGGACGATGTTTTTACCGTCCAAACGATGACAAATAAATTAATAATCGATTCGTAATATCAACGTTTCATTTTTTTCGTTCTTTGTTCTCTCTTTTTTTTTGTTCTTGTTGTTTTACAAACGATATTCGCTAGCGAGTTTGTAGAATTGCATTCGGTTATTCCTTTGCGTCTTAATTTCTTTTTTTCTTCCTTTAGGCTATCTCGGAAATTTATTTTCACGGATTGAATTTTTTTTCGTTTGAATTTTATTTTATTTTTCATTTATTTTTGTTTTGTTTATTTTTTTGGCAGAGGAGAATTAGCCCAGAGAATCTACGGCGGTGGTGGTCAGTCCCTTGGGACTGACGGTCGTTCTGAATTGCTCCGGCACCGGGTATTCCGTCTGAAAAAACGAAGATAACGATCACAATCACAAAATGACAAAATTCAGTGGCAAACTTTTTTTTTCCTTTGAAATAATTTTTTGAATTATTATTTTTTATTTTTTTTCCGCAACGAAAATAGTTAACTCACGTAGTCGCCATTGCCTTTGGGAACCATTACGTTCATTTCGCTGGATTTACTGCTTATGAGGGCAACGTCGAGGGACTCGGGACTCAGATACATCTGACATCCGTCAGTCTTGTCGATTGAGATGGTCGGCACTTTGCCCAAAACCTGTGCAACCGAAAAAAAAAATAAATAAAAGTGGAAGAGTGAAAAATACATTTACAAAAAAATTTAATTCAAGTCGGCTATGGAAGGGGTCGATAAATAAAAAAATAAAAAGGATAGAAAACGAAGAGTTCTGTGAGGAATAAAAATTTCTGAAAGTAAAGACAGATTAAATTGCAAGTAAAACGAAATCGACTAGATTATAAATTTCAAAAAAAAGATAAGCTCAAGTTATAACTATATCAATACATAAAAGAAAAAATAAAGTAGAATAAATACGTATAAAATAAAAGAATAATGAAACAAAATACCGTCGATGTTGCATCAACGAATTTTTCATCACTTTTTTTTTCTTTTTTTTTTTTTTTTTTTTCATCGATATCGAAAACGTCAGGTCGTTTCGTTAACCCAAAACGTGTGTCAAACGTGTGTGCGATGAGTCGCGAGTGATCGACGTTTTATCGCAGGATTTTATTAATTTTTTTAGCATTTTTTTTAAAACCTTTATTTATCGAAGATTTTTCTGTTTTTTTTTATGAATATATATTTTTTATATTTTTTGGTGGAAGGATGCGTTGGCCGAGTGAGTATTTTCAGATCGTGGGAATGTGTAACCTCTCTGAGATTATTATTAAACATAAAAAACACAAATATTTCTACAAATAAATAAATATATGAATAATTCATGCAGATGGCAATCTTCGTCCTGTGTTTATCGTTTGTGAATTCGATTGGCGAGAATGTCCATCGGCAATCGTGAATTACATTTGGTCGGAGATTGTTACGGATGTCGTTGACTGTTTGACAATCGAGTCTGTCATATGGAGAGTGAGTGATGAATTTTTTTTTTCATTTTGAAACGATTAAATAAAAAATAATAATTATTGATATGAACGACGAATTTTTTTTTTTTTTCAGCTAATTGCAATGTTGTTCGTATGCACTTTGCTGGTGCATACGATATGCAAGAAGACACGATGGATGAACGAGACGACGGTCAATCGTAAGAATCTGAACATCGTCGGTTGCAAGGTTCAGGATCTCGAGTTGAAAGTCAATATTTTGACTTACAAGATGCAGTATGGAACTTGGCCACTGGCCAGACAATCACGACGCAACGTTATTGACGACGGTCTCGAAAATGTTAAATTGACGTTGACCGAATCGAGCCATCGTAACGATTGGCTCAGACACATGTTGCTCAGGTAATTTTCATGATTCTTCATAATTTTTTTAAACAAATACACGAGACACAAAATTGCGAATTTTTTAAATATGAAAATTAAACAGAAAAAAATATTTATACATTTTTTAATGACCATTAAATAGAAGATAAAAATGTTCAATATGATAATTGAATTTTTATTATGCCATTTAAATAGAAAATAATATTTTTCTAATATGAAAATTAAATGGAAAATTATTTTTTTCTGATTATTAATTTTTTTTTCAAAGATGATCGAAATAAAATGTTTTATTGATGAAAAAAAATTATCCAACCGTGGCTGATAATTTTTTTGACTCGCCCATCGGATGGATGATCGAGAGAATGGTTTGGATTTGTGTGAAAAAATGATTTAAACATTTTTCGTTGATTCTCACAGCCCAACGGAGAACACAAAGTGTTTGCCCTACGCAAAAATCGGACCTCGTTCGGTTCGTTGTCTGACCAAGCTCATAAATCTCGAAACGAAATACATGTCCTCACGTTTTCATCCACGAGACGCATCGCCATCGTCGAACAAACTCAAAACCTCAACAAGCAGCAGTTTAAAATCCATCGAGTACGAAAAAATTATCAAAAACAAAAAATTTCCATCAATCCCGAAAAACGAAAAATCGATAAACAAGAGCGAAAGTTTGAAGATTGATTTGAAACAATCGGAATCGAGAAAATCGTGGAAATTGCTCGGCAACGATAATCGAAGCGAGACTCGATTGAAAAATCATCGCGAGCAACGATCGAAAATATTGTTCGAACGACTCGACGAAAATAATTCGAAAAATTCGAACGATTCGAATATTTCGAAAAATTGCGAATCATCGTCGAAAGAATTTGATGGCAATCGTGATGAGCAAGGTGACAATTCGATGGAGATCGTTGATCGTCGAGAAGAACGAAAAACGAGACAACAAAATTGTTTGGAAATTCGTTCCAACGAATTATCGGAAATTTCGAAAAAATTTGATTCGGACAAAAAAAGTGCGCAGGAACGTGTCAATTGCAGTCAGGAAACTCTTCAACTGGTCACCCAAAAGCTCGAGAATCTTCACAACGTTTTGCGAAATTACGTAAGCGAAGATTGTGAAAATTGTGAAAATCCGAAAGAAACGACGACGAAGAAACAATTGGCAAAATCAATTTTGCACGATTTAAAAATGTTGGGCGATCCACCGTTCGAGACCGAGAGCGATGGTAAAACCGTGAAAACGATTGCACGAACGATTGACACGAATACGGATGCCAGTCGAGACGTCAAGGACGACGTTGACAGCCCGAGTGATTTTGAATTGTCCCAAACCACACAAAATTCTTCATCGGACGATAATCCAAAAAATTCTTCAAAAATCACCAAAAAAAAATTTGACGATTCCACAGAACTGAAAAATGCATTTCTCGATGCACGAACGAGTGAGGAAACCACGGACAATGATCCCGAAGATCGAACGATCGTCGAAGACGACGACGAAAAATTGACAAAATTTTATCAACATTTTATTTCCACGAAAATGTCGAAATTTGATGGAAAAAAATTGTTCGAAGGAACGATGGACGAGGAATCGATGGAAATTGTGTCCTCGAAGACGGAGGACGATCTGTCGGAGCTCGTGATGACTTCCGGTGTCGAAGAATCGTCTAAAACAAGCGACATCGACGAAACAATCGAAAAATTTCGAACCAACGAATTAAAAAATTTGAAAAACGATTATTCGACGGAAAAAAAAATTCACAACGAACCGGAAAAATGTCCAAAAGTTTCAGAAACACAGATGAACGATGTTCAAACCGATTCGGACGACAATTGGCCAAAGATGAAAAATTATTTTCAATCGAAAATCTTGGAAATAATATCCGAGGAACAATCGGCCAGCAGTTCGACCGAAAAAACTCAAAAACCATCGCCAAAAATTTCCACACCTTCGACGACAAAACTCCAACGTGAAAATTTCCCGGAAATCGAAAAACCATCGTCGAAACTGACGAAGAAAAATTCGGAAACATCGAAAAACGATCTCGTCACAGAATCGTCGGAATACTTCAGTCTGAGCAATCAAGACGATGTAAATTCGTCACAAAGTGTCTTTGACCGTGAAAAAAAAAATATCACGAGCAGCAGCAGCTGTTGCAGCTGCAGCACAAGCAGCAGTCACGATTCACACGAAAATCGAACCATCGAAACCAACGAAATGTTCGAAAATACTAATGAAAAAAATTTGCAAAAAAACATCAACGATCTTGTCAATCAGAGTGTGAAAAATATTCGCGATTACATACAAGTTTTTTCCATGATGCAGCAAGATGCAATATTGAAAACGAAAAAAGCCATAATCGATGAAAATTCGCGAGAAGAATTGAAAAATTGTTCGAGCGACGAAATAATAATGCATCGAGATGCAATTTTGGAAACGAAAAAAGCCATGATCGATGAAAATTCGACGGAAGATTTGAAAAAATTGAAAAATTGCTCGAGCGACGAAAGCTCGATGCAGCGAGATTCAATTTTGGAAACTAAAAATGTCACGGACGATGAAAATTCGACGGAAGATTTGAAAAAATTGAAAAATTGTTCGAGCGACGACAGCATAATGCATTTTGTGAATACCGTGGCAATGATGGATTCAATGAGCGAGGAATTGCCACGAGAATTGCCCGAGCCTGCGTTGAACAGTCTCGTGGATCTGGACGACGAATTGACCGACGAGGATGTCACATCGACCGACAATTCCAATGAAAAAACAAATTTTCGACTCAAAAGACGTCCCGGATTTATTTCCCTCACCGAAAATAATTTTGAAACAGAATTGACAGATTTTAAAACGTCGTCTTGCGAAAAATTGACAGAAAACAATTTTGAAACAGAATTTACAGATTTTAAAATCTCAGCCGACGGAAAATTGACGGAAAATAATTCTGAGACAAAATTTACAGATTTTAAAATCTCAGCCGACGAAAAATTGACGGAAAATAATTTTGAAACAGAATTGACGAATTTTAAAATGTTGTCTCGCGAAAAATTGACAGAAAATAATTCTGAGACAAAATTGCGAAATTCAAAAATGTTTTCTTGCGAAAAATTGCCGAATAACAATTTTTCACCAGATCTCGAAGATTCAAAAATGTCGTTCTGCGAAATTCACGAATCACGTTCGACCTTCGAATCCGCTCGTTCGAACGACGATTATTTCGTGGCCGAAGACTCGGACAACGTTTCGTCCGAACCATCGTGCAAACAACTCGTGATGGATTATTCGTTGGAAAGCGACGACGATTTCACCAACGAAAGATCGACGAAAACCTTCGATCTCATGGAATTCGACGAGATCGTGGAATTCGATCGTGACGCGAAGGACGATGACAAAAAAACCGTTGACAGTCCGTTGACCGGTAGAACGGTCGTTCGAGCCAACGACAGTCTTGTCAGTGATCTCGATTCCGATTCCACGAATTTTCAAACCAATTGCAACGACGAATATTCCATCACCAAAAAATCCACAAATTTCGTGAATGATGAAAAAAAGTCGAATAAAATTGTGAAAAATTCCGAATTGACGAGCAAAGACGATGGTGATCGATTGAAATCGAAGAAAAGCTTCGAAGACGACGAATTATCGAACGACGATGAGTTTGAAAATTTTGGGGAAAAATTTGTCGATTATTCGATGGAAAATGTTTCGGAATGCAATACTTTTGTCGTCGATGAATCTTCGTCGGAAAAAATTCCAGACACTCCAAAAAAGCAAGAATATGACAACAATGACCTTGAAATCGAAGATTCCGCCGTCAGCGTGAATCGCGAAGAACCTGAGAATTTTTTGCGAAATAAAATCAAAGATGAAGAAAAATCGAGAAAAAATGAAATTTCGGAAAATTGTAAAATTGTTGAAAAAAATTGTTTCCAATATGACAATGACTCGATGACAGCATCGAACAGCACGAGTACCGATACTTCGGGTACTTACATGGACGCCGAAAGTCGTGAATCCACAAATTCCCGTGAAAAAAATTTCAAATCGGACGAAAAAATCTCAAATTCGAAAATTCGCGACGACGAAGAGATTTCGTGCAAATCGGCGCGTGGCTCGTCGTCCACGCCACTGAGACAACGTGTCCCGTGGACGGCTGCACCCCGAAGAGGCTCGTCCTTGAACAATTCGACCGTCGACACGACAAACACGGAAATTGTAAAATCGAAAATTGAAAATTTGCAACTTTCACGATCGAACACATCGAGATCGAGATCAACGCGTTCCAAGTCCTTCAACGTCGATCGAACGCTCGGCAAAAACGATTCTTCGCGTAATTTTGATTCCGCGCAATCCACTTCATCCACGAGAACCGAAAAGAACGAAAAAATCGATACGAAACAACGAAGAAGCCGATCGTTCGTGACCCCAAGAAAAATCACAAATTCACCGCGAAATTATTCCCAAACTAAAACCTCCGAAATTCTCGAATCGAAACAAACTCCCAGAGATTCCAAATTCACCGAAAAAAATTCAGAAAACCTTCAAAAATTAAAAAACACAAAAATCAAGGAAGATAAAAAAAAATTGCAGAGATTAGATTCGTCAAAAATGTGTAAAAAATCGGAAACAAAAATAGTTTCATCATCGAGATCGTCGTTGGGTGAGAAAACATGTTCGAAATCTTGTATTCCAATATTAAGATCGAGATTGCGTGCGAAAAGTCCGATGAGAGGACCTCTGACAATTTCCACAAATTCCTGGAGATCCGAAAACCATCGATCATCACCAAAATCATTGTTAAAAAATTCTCAGACCCGAGAAAACATCGCAAAAATTGCAAAACACGATTCGACAGTCGACGTTACGTCGAGTAAATTGAAAATTGTCAACGACGATGAAAAAATGTTGAAAAAATCGTTAAAAAAAATGCCAGACGGACGTACGGTTATTTACGTGAACATCGTGACCGATCGTGACGACATTGCGACCCGTGTGGTCGATCCAAAAAAATTTCTCGAATATTTGAACGATCGTGAATTGAAGATTCGCAGCGTTCACGACGATCGATCGAAAATAATCGAAAGTACGTCGAACACATCGAAAGACACGAAAATTTTGAACGTGGACGATTGCGACTCGCCGAGAATTCTCACGGTCGTGTCTTCGGCCACGAACGATGAAATTTCGAACATTCGTCTCGATGATCGTTCGGAAAATTCGGCATTGACGAGTTCGTGGTCGCTCAGAGTTGAAAAACGCGAGATCGAAGTTTCCGCGAAACCTTCGGTAATGGACACGAGCACGTCCATATCCGATCTCCCGGAAATCACTACACGGACACGCGAAAATCTCGAAAAAATCGAAATATTCGAAATACCGAAGGAATTGACCAAGAACGAGTACATTGAATTGCTCGGTGCGCTTAATCGCGATCCGAATCTTCGTCGGATTCGTGAGATGCGAAAATTGTGCGACAAAATTGGTCTGGGATTTCGGGAATGAACGAACGAAACCGCCTCCTGAAAGTCAGGAGAAGAGAGAGAGAGAGAGGAGAAAGGTCGAAGGTCCTTTCAATAACGACCAGCGAATTTATTTTTTTTCACGTCCCAATCGTTCGACAATCGTGCGGACGATTTTTCTTCATATCAATCTGTCGTCTAAATTGTTCTTTAAATTTTCTAAAATTGAAAAATTGTGATTTTCAAATTATCATTAATTTTTTTTCGGTTCCTTTTTTTTTATTCTTTTAAGAAGTTTTTCGTGTGTTTTTATTTATTTTTTTTTTGAGAGTCATGTATATAGGAAGTGTTATTTTTTTATGGAAAATATAAAGAGAGGTCGAACAATGAATCGCTGATTTTTTTTCTTCGTCTTTCTGTTTGAGAAAGCTTGTGTGTTTTTTTTTCTTGACTTTGTTTTTCCGTCTCTTTCTTTGGGAGAATTTTTTTTTTTCTGACTATTTGGTATTTGTTTTTTTGATCTCGCGAGTCTTACCTGCATCTGTACGCTCTGACAGTTGACAAACTCGATGCTGGACACGAGTGAGTCGAAGACGATCGACGATTTGCGACACGAGTCTATGACTATGGAATTTATCTTTCCCTTGACTATCATTGTGCTGTCCTGGCAGCGATACATGTAAACGACGTTGTTCATCTCCGCGTTTTCCACCAACAGATCCTTGTTACCCTTGTGATACTCCTGCAACGTGAAAAAAACAATTCATATAATATTGTATCATAGACTCTATCGAAAAAAAAAATTTCCCACAAACGTTCTCAATTTTTACGTGACAAAATTTTTGTGGAAAGAAAAAAGCATGGTTCCATGTTCAAAAAACTATGTCAACCACTTTAACACCGCCATTTTGAATTTCAAACAAAAATAAAAACAAAAAAAAAATTTGGAAAAAATTATTTATAAGAAAAAAAAAGTTTTCATGAAAAATTTCATTTCGACGACTTACGACGAGCCATTTTTTTCCATCGCGATTGAAAACCGGTGGTTTGTCGATGGGTGCGTTCGCGGGTGGAACGGATTTCGTCGGCAAGTCGCCCGCGCCGTTTTTCACGGCTTGAGGAGCCTTGAAAGGCGCGGGTCCGGTTCTGATAGATGGATTTTTGTGGGTCTGCATGTCGGACGTGACTTTCTTGAGGCTGCGAGTTATGTTCTCGCCCTGATTGATCTGGGCGAAGAGGGCGCTACGGTCGTCGTTGGTGTCCGCGGCCGGGTCGCCGATCGGCATCGTCGGCGGCGGCGGCGGTGGCATGCCTCCCGGGGGCGGCGGCACCGACGAACCGCTCTTAGCCCAAACCAAACCCGTCGTGTGATTCTTCATCACGTATTGCTGCAACTCCGACAACGTTTGCACCCAAGCCTTGCACCATTCCACGTGAGTTTTGTCTCTGCGAAAAAAAAATGTTTTGAAAATGTTTTAAAAAATGTTTTAAAAATGTTTTAAAAATGTTTCAAACATATGATAATCAATTTTGTTGATTGATTATTTCTTTATTTGATAGAAGTCACCGATTTGGTGGTTTTCAATTGAAAAAAAAATATTGTTTGGATTTTGAGGTAATTGTGAATTTTTTAAAATTAAAAATCAGCATTGAAATTGGTTTGAAATTGCAAAAAAAAATGTTTTCTTGGATTTTGAGGTAATTTTGAATATGTAAAAATTACAATATCAATTAGATTTTATATAAAAAATATTATCCCCTCGAAATGTCCTTTTTCAAAGATTCTGACGATTTTTTTTTATAAAAATAATTCGTCGTTTGTTTTCTTTAATTAATTTTTTTCATCTCTCACTTTTCCTTCCAATCCTTCAAAACTCGATTGGTGTAAAATTGTCCGGCGTCGTTCATCTCCTTGACGTAAGGCGCGGGGGTGGGAGTTACGGCGACCCAACCGAGAGCGGGAACGCTCTCGCTTATCGCCGACAGATGATTGAAAAATTGCGAGCCACGATTTTTTTCACGATAATCCTGAATCTCCTCGATCGTCGTGGACATTGGGGCGAGAAGACGTACCTGCTCCGTTAAATTCGTCGGGGCCGGACGACTCGATGCCGTTTTTATAAAATTTTGTTGAATACTGGAAAACAAAAAAAAACAAATCAAATAAAATAAATTCATTGAAAAAAAATGAAAGTATTAATGAGAATTTTTATTATTTCTTTTTCAACAATTGAATGAACAATAATCCGATAGAATTCACAAACAAAAATAATAATAACGATTGCAATTTTTTTTTTCAATGCAAAAAGAAAAAAAAAAAATAATTTGACAAAAATTAAATAATTAAGAAATACTGACTCAAATGCTTTTTTCACGAGTTTGCTGTGAGTCGCGACATCGCCCCCAATTTTTTCGCTCAGTTTGAGATAATCGCTGACCGGTCCTTCGATCACGGCGTCGTAACCGGCGACCGACATGCTGACCACACTCGTCGCGACTGTTTTATCGGCCGAACCAATCGTCGTCGATTCACCCGGACCACGATTTTCCACGCGATCGATTCTCTTCGGCGATGGGGTTTTCGTTTGAACCGCTGTTTCCTGAGTCTGAACCGGAAATTTCGTCGGTACGTTTTCGAGACGTTGAGTTATGTGTTCCAATCTCGTGACCAGTTCTTCGAGATGTTCCTCACGGTTTTCGGGTTCGCAGCCTGTTATACCAAAAAAAAAAACAATAATTACAATCGAATTATTCTCGATTAACAATATATTTGATAAGATTTTTTTTTCTAAAAATTAATTTTTTTTCCAATATTAAAATATTTTATTTATTTGCAAAAATATTTAAACATTGAAAAAAAAATCGATTATTCGTGAATATGAAGTATATGAAGAAAATAATAATAGAACGATCGAAATTAAAATGAAATGGAAAATTAAAGTGGCTGAGTGAACGTCCGGACTTTCCAGAAACTCGACGACGAACTGATGAAAATCACGGGAGGACAACGTAACCCCGACCGGGTGGCCAGAATATTTTCGGTTCCTATTAATAGAAATATATTCGGTCGCGGAAAATCACGAACGAAATATTGAAGATTCTACCGAGCTTCTGGCAACCAGAAATGAGGATTATTGTGTGGGCGTAAATTAATCGGGGATCCTCTTCGTCTTCTCTTCAATCAACAATGTGGGACAATACTTCGTAATTAAAATCCGGGACAGTGTCCCACTATGTCCCGAGTATAGACTATTCAAATTCATTCAGAAATTCGGATGATTCGGAACGGTCGATGTTTAGAACTGCCAAAATTCAGAACTGCCAAAATTCAGAACTGCCAAAATTCAGAACGGCCGAAATTCAGAACTGCCAAAATTCGGAACTGCCAAAATTCGGAACTGCCAAAATTCAGAACGGCCAAAATTCAGAACTGCCAAACTTCAGAACTGCCAAACTTCAGAACTGCCAAAATTCAGAACTGCCAAAATTCAGAACGGCCAAAATTCAGAACGTCCAAATGATATATATTGCACGATCTCACGTTCGCTTGATTAATCGTAAAAAATTCGCAAAGACGATATCCGCTATACGAAAATGTGATTGTAATTGTTATTATTTTTATTTTTGGGTTTATCATTTTATTTCCTAACCGGAGTGCACGCGTGGACCGTGTGGATCGAAACGGACTTTGTGCTCGGACGTGTTCTTCGCGGCTAGTAGAAGATCGGAAAAAAATCTGTGACGTCTCAGGGCCAACTCGTCCCGTCCGACAGGCGTGTCCGGTGGATCTTGCATCGCCTCGCAGCATCCCTCGGTCAGATATTCCAGGCTCAAGTCGCGCGACAACCATCTCGATTGCGATCCCATTCTCGAATCTTCATTTTTTCGTTTTCCAATTTGCAACAGTTTTAACAATTTCGTTTGGTTTTTAAATTTAAAAAATTTTTTTTTTATTTTATATTTTTTGTCTGTCTCCTTTTTTTTCACCCGCTCTATGTTTATCGATCTCGATAGCTCGGTTCGTTTTTGTCTCATTGCAAAATTTCTTATCGTCGACAAAAAACAATTTTTTTTTAAATGTTTGAAATTTGTTGAACGTTGACTCGAGTTGTATGAATAAAATTTAGAAAAAAAAGACTGAATATATTATTTTTTTCCGGGTAATTCGATTCAATTGAAAATGAATATTGAATGAGTGGAAAATTGGGTTGCAAGTCGAGCGACAGAGTCTCAAGCAAAAGTTTCTATGTAATTTTCACGACGCCTTGCACATAAAGGGTGTATGTACGTGTGTGTAAGCCGGATAATAGAATCCTCCGGGTCGTCCCCAGAGAGAAGCTTTGGCCGGCCTCAACGAAGCCAAAGCTTCCAAACTTTCGCGCTCGGTTCGCCCGTGAAATATGCACGAACACCAGACGAACCCATTTCACGGTTTTCGAACCTCTTTTCACGTGATTTTAGACGATATTAAATAATAATAATAATGAATCATTATTACATCATTGATTATTATCGAAACAAAATTATTTAGAATACCAAATACTGTTTCCCCTAAATATCATTGTTGTTACAATGTTAAACATCAATTCAACCCCCAAAAATGTTCATCATTGTCTCAAAAAAGAAAAAGAAAATGAAACAAAAAATTAAATGATGATTATTTAATTATTTTCAATTTTTTCTTCGCCTCATTTATTTTCTCTCTCTCTCTTTTTTCTTGTTTCTCTCGTGAATGATTGATAGAGTTTAAAGAAGCGAACCATCGAGACCGATCGAGACATTATTTCAACCCTCAAAAATGTTTTCCCATGAATTAAAAAAAAAAAAAGAAAAAAAAAGAAAATTTAATTATTTTTATTTCCAATTTTTTTTGCCTCATTTATTTTTTCTCTTTTTTTGTTTTTTTTTTCGCGTGAACGATTGATACCTGGGGTGGGATCGTTATATGATTCGTTGGTACCGGGCGAGGCCTCGAAAACCGAATCGTCGCCGTCGTCGTCGGCGATCGTGCGTTCGATGTAAGCCGGAGCGTAAGGACAACCGAGTTTCGGCGACGTGAAACCCACAGTCGGACCGTTCGTCAACGAATTATCGTCCGTCGTCGTCGTACGTTCGTCTCTCCGATTTTCCGGCGACATTTTCACTCCTCTCACATTTTCCGGCGAAGTTTTCACGCTTCTCGCATTTTCCGGCGAAGTTTTCACGGGGTTCGTGATTTCCGGCGAAGTTTTCACACCGTTCGACATTTCCAAATTGTTTTTCACCGTCTCGTTCGTCTCCCCGATGACCACCGAATCCTTGATCGGACTCTTGGCATCGTCGACGACGTGTTTCTTATCACGTTTGGATTTTTTCGACGATTTGTTGCATACGCAACACTTGAACATCTTGATCGATGGAAAATATCTATTTTCTTAACTTCGTTGCTGTGTCGAATATTCGATTCGACAATATTTATTTATCGTCGATGTTTAATTTATTTGTCTGTTTATTTAATTGTTTTTTTTCTTCGTCAAATAATTATGTTGAAAAGAAATAATAATTGTTTAAGGATCGAATCGTCGAATATTTTCAAATTCGTCAAATTTACTTTGATCAGATTTTTTTTCGATCAATTATTTCGTTCGTGAAATCGAATTTACATTCAAAAACAAATTCAACGAGCTTATATATTTTTTATATATTTATTATGTATTATTATTTATTTCAACGTTTCGTAAATTATTTTGATATTTGTTTGACAAACAACAGTGAGATAAAAAAAAATTATTAATTGAATATTTTTTCGTTTTTTCGAATTTTTTTATATTCATATATTCAACATATATTTATTTATTTATTTATTCATTTTCTTCGTCAGTACAATCGTTCGATTGTATCGTGCAAAATTTTCTTCAAATTCTTCACGATCGAATATATATATATATATATTTTTTTTTCCACCGTTTCAACGTTTGAGAAAAAAAGAAAAGTGTTCGATACGTTAATCTTCGTTCTTAATCTTCTTCTTATCTCTTTCTCTCTCTTGAATAATTGACTCCAAGCGGTTCCACCTGCGTATACAACGTTATACCAAATTAGTCCAGTAAACTCGCCAATTCCTTCTCGATACAATCGTCACGTGCAAGATTCATCGAAACAATCGTTTTTCTCTTATTTTTATTCTTTATCTTCTTTATTCATTTATTTATTCATTTATTTCAGCCAAGTTGCAAACATTTTAAACAGCCACGAAAAAAAAATTAATAAATTTATGTTATCTTCTCTTCTTCTCGTTTTTAAGATTAGCTCATTGCACTTGTCACTTCATTGTTAATACAATCTTCACGTGCAACATTCATCAAATTAAATAGTTATATATTTATTTCCATTCAATTATTTATTGTTTTTTCCATCCAAGTTGCAGAAAAATTTTCAAGAGGCACAAAAATCAGGAAGTAAATTTTTAATCAGTCCAATGTGCTCGTCACTTCCGGGTCAATCGTTATCTCTTTCCCTCCTCCTCCTCTGACCCTCCTTTGACCCTCCCACAATCGCGCAATTTTCAAACAGCCTTGAAAAACAAAAATAAAAAATGATAAATAAAAAATCAAATTTCTGAGATTCAAATGGACCAATCTTTTATTTTTAAATTATTTTTTTACGAAGACTATATTTTTTTCTTATTATTCGTTCTCGTTAATTATTATTATCTTCTTCTTCTTCTTTTTTTCCAGGTTTCAAATATATTTTCGTTCAAATTTATTTCCGAGACCGAGAATATTGTCCAAGGATTCGAACGGACACTCGGGCCGTTCGACGATTGATTGATCGACGGGGGTGGGGCCGTCTCTCGAGGGCGCGAGCGCGGTCACGAACAATCCGAACCCCAAAAAAAGAAAAATGCAAAAAAAAAAAAAAATAACAGCCAAATTCTTCGTCCTCGTGGCACGTGATAAAATAAAAAAATCCAAACTTCGGAATTTTCAACCCCCCCGTCGTGGGCCCTTTGTCCTGGTGGAAGGGTCGCGAAAATTGTCGACGATCACGCGGCAACGAGAAACGACCCACGGACACGAACGCGAAAATTCGTCCTTCGTCGGACGAGGACTCGAACCGACGGAACCCACGTTCGAGCTTTTCCGGGGGGCGGGGGCGTCGACGGCGACGTTGTTTCGGGGAGGGTGGGGCGGGGTGGGAAACCCGTGAGCGCCCGTGCTGCCATCGGCAGACTCGGCGGACGAGACCCGAGATCCTTACGCCCACGTTTACCCGAAGCTGTGTTTTTTTTTTTCGTTTTTTTTTTTTTGGGTATTGCGGAAAACACACGATTTCCAACCCTTATCGTCTGAAACTCGTAGTTCGAACCTGGTCAACGTCCCGGAAGTTTAACTAGACGCAGTCTTTTTTTTTTATAGATATTTTTATTAATATTATTTTCTTTTTCAATTTTATTGTTGTTGTTGTTATTGTTATTATTATTATTATTATTATTATTATTATTATTATTATTATTATTATTATTATTATTATTATTGTTTCGAATCTATTTCAATTTTATTCAATTTTTTATCATTATTATTTTTTTTTCGATCGTTTTTTTTTTAAATTTATTTATTTATAAAATGTATTTAGTTTTATTCTATATTTATATTTTTTTCTTCTATTGTTTTTTTGTTGTGTTTATTTATTTTTTTCCAGTGAGAAAACACGTTTGAGTTTGTAAACGTTTGAGATGTAACGTAATTTTACACAGGTTTGGCATTCGTGGGTGATAATTGTCTAATGGAATCGACGAAATCGAGAAGGATTTGTCGCGACGTAACTCGGAGACGGTTAATCGTGATCATTAATCAGTCGTGATCGCGGGGGAAGGTGGGGGGGGGGGGGGGGATGGAAGAGGGACTTTGCGACCACGAAGAGTTCGTCGTTCCGTTATGGCCAACCGTGTTTTACAGTTAAGCCGTGTTCGAAACTTTTTTTTAAGGACAAGAATGTTCCACGTGTGTGTGTGTGTGTTTGTGTGTTTGTGAAGGGAGAGACGGACGATCGTCTTCGAGAATTCGTACATAGACGGAAAAATATATAATTATATTGAGAAAATGAAAGAAAAAAAGAAAATAATGATAATAATTATCTTGAGATTTCTCAAGATTATTATTATTATTATTCAGAAGATGGAAATTTAATTAATTGGCATGGCATTGAAATTCCAAAGGTCCTCGTGTGCGACGAAGAAGAGAAAAAGAATTTTTCAACGTCGAATCAACGATCAATAGACGACTCGGTCGATAACGTAATTTTTTTCATTTATTTATTCATTCATTTTTTTATTTATATATTTTTTCATATTAAAAAAAATCTAAAATTAAATTAAAAGAAAACAATTCCTGAAATCGTCGATGAGTCGTTTTACTTCGTATTTTCGTTATCAACCGTATCTTATCAACGTATACACGTTTGTGCTGTTTCTTCGAACGTTGAAAATAATTTTTGCGAGTGGCTGATCGTCGAGATAGCGGTAGGGGGTCGTAATAACAATCGCTAATCGTCAGCAATGCTTTATCAAACAGTTATGTAATTTTCGTCACCCATAATCAATTTTTTTATTCGTGAAAATCGTCAATTTTGCGATTTTTTTCACCTTCGACATTTTTTTTTGCCGAGTAAATGTTGAATTAAAGGCGAACGACCTGTGGCTACTCTTCAAGGAAGTATAGAAGAATATATGAGAATTTTTTCAAGTGAAAAAAATCAACGGGTCACTCGCAGCAAGCGTTTCAGCGACCTGTGGGTCTGAGAGACCCACAAAACTCTGAAATCCAACTAATTCGCACGCCGACGAGCGTCCCCAAGCTGTGGTTCGATTTTTTTCAATCGTCGACGAAATTTTTCGCGACTCACGATTTTTCCAAAGCTCAAGCAGATCCTTGTAATTTTTCTTGATGGTGACCGGCGCGATCTCGTCTTCGACGTGGTCCATCGCATTGCCATTTTTCACCAATTCAGACGACATACTCAATTATTAAAGAAAAAAAAATGTCAAGAATTTAATTTCCACCCACAAATTAAAATTAACAAAAAAAAAATTAAAAACAAAAAAAAAACTGTTGATCGAGAGAATAAGTCGTGACGACTGTCTCAAAGTCTCCGACTCGACTGGAGAGCACCTGGAACCGATGACCAATAAAACGACCATGATAACTGCTTCTTCTTTTTATCCCCCCCCCCTTCCCTTCCCGTTCTTCTTTTCCCGACTTCTTTCCTCCCTCCTCTCGAGCCTCTGCAGCAACTTTGTCATCATGTGGCGGGCTATGCGTCACTGCTATCACATACTCGACTTCATCGTCCATGCTCATTCTTAATCTCGGCCGATGATACAATTCAATGATATCGAGATTCCATTCGAAACAAAATTTTATCGTATTTTGAACATTCAAATAAATTTGAAAAAAAAATACACGAAATAATACGCTAAATGAATAAATAAATAAATAAATAAATAAATAAATAAATAAATAAATAAATAAATAAATAAATTTTAATGAATTTAAAAACTTTTTCATCACAAGTTCAATGTTTAATACGAGAAACGAGTTTTAAGATTCATCTATATATCTATATATATTTACATAGATTGTATCTATATATCTGTATGTATATATATTTATACAGTTTGACTATACAGAATGAGCATCAAGCCGTGTTCCTCATAACCTTATTTCGGCACCGATGCAACTGCTGCGCCCCGACCTAGTCAACGTGACGAGGGGGCGCGCGGTGGCGCGAACCCGCACTACAATCGTCTGGCTCGTGCCGATCGTTATCGGTTCGAATTTGGTAAAAATCGCGACACAAACATACGTAAGGACACTTGCATCGGTCGATGCACTGCGCGTGCGCGTGTGGATGCTGCCGGGGCAGGTTTGTGTGTGTGTGTGTGTATATATATATATATGTAACAATAATATCAATATGTATACATACAAACACACGTAAAAACGGAGCAGAATCAAATGCCAATGAAATTTGTAAATACACAAATAGTTCTTGTGCAGAAACATTAAAAATGCATCGAAATCACCATTACCGACCTTCCATCCTCTCTCTCTCTCTCTCTTTCTCTTTCTCTCAGTGGATTGATAACAATAATAATCAGATAGATGTAAATGGCCCCGCCATTTTGTTGCATATTCGTTCTTCAACAAGTCCCTCAAAATAATAATTCCCACGAGAATAAATCTCAACGATAACCCTTTTTTCCCTTTTTTTTTTTTCTGCAATACCGGGTGAGTCTGGAAGTAGCGAAGCGCGCCAGATGGTCGAGTCATATATCAGGTGTTCACTGTCCGGCAGAATCGTGACTCACCCCAACCCAATGAAACTCCGTTAGTTCGTCGGCTTTGCGTCTGACGCGACAATGAAACTCAGCGCTGTGACAATGTCGGAACGCATTTCCGGAATTTTCAACAATCGACGTATCGTAACTCGATTACCATTGTCGAATGGATTTTTTTTTTTCATTGTTTTCCATTGTTTTTAGTTCGTATAGCCGGCGCTACGATCGTTCGACCGACAAAACGAATTGCAAATCCGGGTTTGATGACACACGAAAGATCGTTCCCACGCACACAAATATACGAGCGACGTTTTTGAGACAGTTCGTACACACAAGCCGCTGTGTGTGGTATCTACTGCAATGAAAATTTTGTGGAATTACTCACGATTGTGATTTTTCGATCGGACGTCGTCGATGGGGAGCGTATGTCGAACCTTCGTTGTCAATGATAATCCGTTTACGCGTTTCGAGGATTTTTTCTTTTCTTTTCTATTCGGGAATAAAAAAAACAAATAACGGAGTAACGATTGCTTGGCACGACGGCGGCGATGTGCATAGACTGACTACTGTTGGGGCGTCTGCCGGATGCCGGAAGTAACGCGTCCGTCTCTGTCTTACTTTGTCCCGGATGAGACGGTCGAGTGCGCATGCGCGCGCCGGAGAGCTCAAACGACGCGCGAATTTTTGAATCGTCGATCGAAGAAAGGGATGCTGGAGCGATGGGGGATGAACAAAATGGCGACGGGGGTGATAATACATATGAAACAGTTTCTTGTCAATCGCTGAGAATGCAAACGCATGTATTTTTCATTATTGTTTATCTTATTATAGTTCCTCGATCGAATGTCTCTGGAGACTTCAACAATCATGAAGTGCTTATGCATCAGATGTAACGCTCGGTCGAGTTCTTTCCGGTCGCGAGCGCCGCCAAGCGGAATTATTCAGAACTGATGCGAGCCATGAACTTGTTTGAAATTTTATCGTATCTCTGCTCATGTGTGGACTCAATGACAGAACCAGCATCACCGACAAAACCGGCAATGGACCCTCGCATAAACATAACCTCTCCGACCGAGTCCGGAAAATGTGCAGCCGGGCGTTGCAACTTTTGTCGTGCGCGACGAAAATCGTTCACAGATCGTCGAGTGCATACACGTGCAGAGTTATCGAGCCACGAATTATCGTTGAGGTTAGAAGACGATACTCGACGGACAATCGTCCGAAGAAATCGTTGGACAAGAACGACGAGGACGACGATGACAAACCTAACCTCTCCGGAGCCATGGGCCCGCAATTTCAAACGTTCAGAGACGAGGACTCGTCGGTTATATTCGACGTCGACGAGGAGAAGAAAAAACTGATTGACCTCGAGACGATAAATGCATTGCACGAGTTTCGCGATCCTTACGAAGGATTGAACATGAAACGTAAGCGTATAACGACTCGCATCTTCTTTGAGTCCCGCATTGTTTGAACGAATGATTTTACAGGTGGAATCAAGGGTGTGTACGACATCGAAGATTTGGTCGATCTTCTGAGAAAGGACAAAGCCAAAGACATATTCGTGGTCGCCGTACCTCCGCAACTCTCCTACGTCGACTATTTCGTCATCGTAACCGCAAAGTCGCAGAGACACATGAGCGCTCTGGCTACTTTCGTTCGCAAGGTCTACAAAGTCAAAGCCAGTTCCAAGGACTCATTGCCAAAAATCGAAGGCGCCAAATGCAAAGATTGGATCGCTTTGGATCTCGGTAATTCTCATTATTTCATGAAACTTTTGCAGGGACATGAATTTCATGGAAAATTTATTTATCCGAGCAAATTATTTTTTTTCTTTCAACCAGGAAACATAGCCCTACACATATTTTCAAAAACCAAGAGATCGTATTACGATCTCGAAACTCTGTGGACCGTGGGTGAAAAGTACGATACAGAGATCAACAAACCGAACGCGGAGGAAGAGTTTGAGGAGAGATACAACAAATTTTTGTCCGGTCTCAAGCCTGCGGACGAATGAAGACGCAAAGTCCATGCTACATATTGTGAATTAGTTGAATACCAAGCGCTTGAAGCTTCCGAACGAATACAAGTTATGACAAAAGTGATTGCAATGAATATCTATCATTTTTGGGTTATGTCACGTCGCTTTTAAATACACAAAGTCGATAGCCGAATCTTCCTAAAGCATTGTTCATCCACACCATTGATCGCACGGATAAAATACGAGAACGATCGACTGCGGCGTATCCACCCGCAGTCAACCGTTCTCGTGAATTTCCCGAAAGATCAATCCTTTAGTCAAACGATGCGTTACAGTTTTCGTTACCGACCGAGGAGCGATGGAGAAAACATTTCCGACGCGTCTTCTCTGAACCAGGTGATAATGCTTCAGCTGATAACGAAAACCGCAAGATCTCATAACTTAGCCGATCATAGCCTCTACCGTTTCATCCCCCCTCCAAACATTCGACAAACGTCGGCTCTGTACAATGCGTGCGCGCGCAAGTGCTTCTCCGTCTGAGACGTTCGACGCGCGCCAACACGCTCCAAGGCTTTTATCACTGTACGCGCCCGGCCTCGCCTTATCTCGCCTATCTTCCTGCAAATGACACAGACTGACTAATACACACGGCCGCAGTCCCGGAGATTTATTCGGATCAGGCAACCGTGTGTGTGTGCGTGTGTGATCGAGGTTTTGTTGAATTTCCCCGTTGTAGCTCGAGCAACGCTCGACAGGTGTTCCAGCTGGGAAATCAAGGCTTCTCGCGGACCTCGCCCGCTTCGGACTATTGCACAATCCCTTCCCCTCGATTGTCTTCTATTTGGGATAGTCGGTCGGGTCCCGTATCGAGCCGCTGGAGCGCCGATTATCCATCGTTGTCTTCATTCTCTCTCTCTCGCTCGCTCTTCTGCCATCTCTCTCTCTCTCTCTTTTCTTCTCCATTCTTCTCTCTCTCTCCCTCTCGCTGTCCATCCATCTCTGTCTCTCTCTCTCTTTTGGTCATCTCTCTCACTCTCTCTTTCTCTCCCACTCGATAACTCCCTCTCTCTCTCTCTCTCTCTCCATCGCACTGTATTACCGTCGCGTCTCCTCCACGCGCACGGTTTTCGATACCCGCGCGAGACTGTCCTACGCCGCCAGACGCGTGGAACGTCGCGCTCACCGCATCACACAATCCTCATCATTCGGTCACTAACGTTTCTCTCTCGCGGTTATTTCATCTCCGTTCCATAACAATACGGAAACGAAAAAAAAAACAAAAAACCTACCCTACACAACTGTCTCCCTCCATCTCACAATACACATTTGAAAAACAATACATATATACATATATATATATCCATACTCCAGTCTCATTCGTTAGTCAGTTGTTTTTTTTTTCCCAATTGATTTATTCATCCATCAATTTTTTATTCATCTTATTCCATTTTCCTTCTTTTTCTCATTTGTTTGTTTGTTTGTTTTTTTTTTTCGGGTAAAGAAGTGAATAACGATGAAGAGACTCGTGGCGCGAATAGCGTGAGGTTCACGCACTTATGCGTGAAAACGCGTTATGCGCGCGTTTGTGTGGGTAACCCAGGACTCCGATGATAACGACGTGAGATTGTGATATATACGGTCAATTGGTTTCGTGTTTTCGTGTTTTCGTGTGGTGCGGCAGAAGACATGGTTTTGAATTATTCGTGCGGGTTTGGTGAGTGACGCGAGAGAGTGAGGGAGACGAGTGAACAGCCATTAGCTACTGTCCCCCCCCCTCTCCTCCCGCGCAGCCGCCCCTTCCCCTTCCCCGACGACGCTGCTGCAGCAGCCCGCCGCTTCGTTCGGAAAAACGTCAAACAATCGAGCAGCGTGAGTTGTTTCTTTTTCTTTTGGTTTTTCGATAGTTCATTAATGACGGAGCGAGGTGGGAGGGCGGTTGAAAGTGAAAAAAAAAAATTCCTCAGCGCGGTGAGTCACAGACGCGTTTGATGATAATATCTATAACAACATCCACGTAGACCGATAACGAGGCCCAGAGATTACGGTTTTTCTTTCATTCTCGATTATCGAAAGATTTTTCGTTTGCCCATTGGACACAAAACTTGTGCTCAAAAAAAAAATATATATATACATATATTCACAAATGAGTATTATAAAAATTTGGAATTTGGTTGTACCGTGAAAATTCTCGATTTTCAATTATTTTGACGCGAATTTATTTATAATCGATTTATAAATTTGAAAATAAAAAATAAATAAATAAATAAATAAAATCTTCAAATAAAATAGAATTTGAATTATCTTAAAAATGTTCTTTCTGTTTTATTGTATTTAGTACGCGTGTGATTAACAACTCGGTCTCGTTTATCACCAGGTGATGCTGTCTCATCGAATAAAAACCGAAGCTCGAAATTACGATTTCATCGTGGCAACGAGAGAGTCCGAATTATTTCCGCGGTTCGCGAGTAAACGATAAGACGCGTCGCGGCAGCGTGATAAACTTCCACGAAAAATCATCGACAATGATGAAGTGATTGAAAATCATCTGTATCGACGATAAAAAAAAAAAGAAAAAGAAAAGAAAAGACTTTGCCAAAGACAAAACGTCGCGTTCACATTCACGAATAATATTTTAGTAATGAAATAAATAAATAAATAAATATATAGTCGAATAAATAAACAAATAAATGACTAAATAAATGAACGAATAAATAAACAAATCAGTAAATGAATGAATTAATAAATAAATGAATTAATAAATAAACAAACTAATAAATAAATAAATGAGTAAATAAATGAAACGAACTAACGATTTAAAAAAATCAACAATTAATCCAATGAATGAATAAATAAATAAACGATAAACAAATAAAAAAATCAATTTTGAAAAAAAAAAAAAAATGGCAAAAACGACTGAACCGGTTTGTCAGCGTAAATCCACGCGTTGCATGAAAATTCCTTTGCGTTCGACCGAACAGATTTATCTGATTTTTCTCGTACCGATAATCGTGAGCTGTTGCGTATACGTGATAAATTTCGCGGCCGATCTCGTCGTCGCGATACAGCACATGCGCGAGGGTAATACCATTTGGGGATGCTGCACAATCGTCATAATGTACGCACCGGCGATAGCTTATTTCGCCCTCACGGTATCACGTCCCGATTGGTGGATGACCGAGGACGAAAAAATTGCCGAAGGCGCCGTTTCCTGGTTCGCCGTTCAACTTTGTCAACTAATCGCTTTTCCGTTGTTCGCGCTTTATCGTTACGCCGGTTTGATCGTTCTCGTGATCGACGCAATCAAATTGTCCGGCGAAGAGAGAACCAAGACTTTGAACGTCGCCGCTGCACCGGCTGCCATTGAATTGTATTTTTTTTTACAAGCCTGGTTTCAAGCCGCGCCACAAGCGGTTTTTCAAACACATCTTATCATACGCGAATATTCCACGGATCGTACTTATCAAACTGGTAATTATCATTCAAATGAAATTTAATTAATGATAATTAAAATAATTGAGTTTATTGAAAACTTTTTAATTTTTTTTTTTTTTTATAATTTGATTAATTGATTACGAAGAACCCAAATCGAAAAACACATATATCCTGTAAAATTTTCTCAGCTTCACGACAAGTGTATCGAAAAAAATTCCAAAATTTGGGAAACCGTCGAAAAACAGCTTTTTACGTTTCAAAAGATATTTCAACGGATTTTCGATCGTCGAAATGAAAAACTGATATTTTCATCGTAAAGCCGAGACAATTTCACTTAAAAAACATATTTTTTATATATTCTTTCAACACCATAAACGCGTGTAAAAAAATTCTTGAAAAAAAACAGACAAAAAGAAAACGAAATAAATAAATAAATCTTTTGATTGACAGCCGCCAAAATAATGAAAAAAAAATCTGAAAAAATTTGGGAATATGTTTTTCAACGTGCACTTCAATCTGTGTAAATATCATAGAGATAGCAGATGGCGAAGACCAAAATTGTTCGATATTTGATTAAATGTCTCATAAATATCTCTCTCTCTCTCTCTCTCTCCTTCTCTCTCTCTCTCTCTCTCTCTCTCTTTTCAGTAGTCGTCCACGTGCTGTGCATCCTGATGTCAATCGTCGTCCTGGCCATGGAAACAGCATCATTCCAACGTTTCGAGAGTCAACGGGTGAACGGTCGTAAATTGCCATGGGCCATGTGGTTGAAAAAATATCGTGCCCAGGAAATCGGCAATCTGGACGAGAACAAACCGTTGCAAATTCACGAAACCACATCGACGACCCGCAATTCCGCCGTTCCACTCATCGATTCCGCGGAATTTCAAACCACGGAAATTTCTCATCAAGCGGAAACCCCGGATAACAATTCCACGAATCCTCGAATAAATTTGCATCGTCAATTGTCAACGACACCGCCATTGCCACCGAAAAACGTTCACGTGCGACCTCCGCCAGCTCCGATACGTGGTATAACGAGCGTGGCTTCGTTGCCGGTACCGGAAATGCCCGCGCCTCCGAGACCCGATTCCATCGTCAAAGAACCCACAAATTCCACAAACGTCCCATCAACGAATTCCCAAATGGTCTGTGTTTCCTCGACGAACGACGATTCCAGCCATCCGGAAATTCGCAACACGTGGCGAAACACATTTCGCGTGCCAAAACGCAAATATTCCGTCAAAGGTTTGGACGAGGACGATCCGATCGGTAAATTCGTCGCTTTTTTTTGGTGGTTCTTCTTCATATTCGCTCGTATCGTTTCGATAACCATTTTTTACGAATTTTATCGAACATGGTCGTTCGCCATCGTCGGTGTTCATTACTTCGTGTGTCTCATATTTTTGTTTTATCACGCCAAGTATCACGATTTAACGACTCTGTTCGTTAATATTTGGCTGGGTTTGGTTTACGTTTTTAGCGTTATAGAATATCGCGTTAAATTCAAATACGCCGATGTTTGGCTATTCGCTTATTACACTATTGTTATATTGCAAAATTCCGTGATGACCGTTACTTGGTTCGTCAATGCCGATTGGTACGGTTTTTGGTACACATACATGTTTTTCGCGATTTTCGCGAGTATGGGACTTTGCGTTTTGTCCGCGAGTGTTTACAATGTTTTGTTCAAACCCAAGAAACGAAGAATTTACGCGAGCTGACACGATGTTGATTGTTGCGATTGTATCGACGATTGTGGATCGTTGTAAATATATTGTTTTTTTTTTTATTTTTTAACTTGCTGAATTTTCACGTGGTTTTATTTAATATTTTTTATATATATTTTTTTTTTTGTGAAAATGTTTGTCAATTGAACAGCTAAAATTGAAGTTATGTCTTGATGGCCTAGTCTACTTTGGCGCGATCCATGTCAATTGTTTTTTTTTTTTTTTAACTCCTGTTGGTGCTTCGTCACTATTATTATTATGATTATTATTATTATTGTTTATTATTCTTAATTTTTTCAATTATTTTTATCGATTCGTTTTCAATGTCGATAATTGATTTAGTTGTTATATTATTATCATTAATATTTTTGTATCAACGTTTTTTTTTTTCAATTATTTTTCGGTGAGATACGAAAATAAATTTCGCGTCTCCGAGGACGATGTTGATTGAGTTGAAATTGAGCCAACCGAAGAGTAACTTAATATTGCGACATATCAATAAATTTTTAGGGCCGGATTGGCGTGTGAATAAAAAAAAAAAACGGTCTCCGATAATGTCAGTGAGGCAAGACAACGGACTGCGCCAAAGACAAAAAAATAAAATAAAATAAAATAATAATAATAATAATAATAATAATAATAAGAGCGTAACCGCGTTGGTGTCTCTGTTCAACATTTATTCGTCGATAATTCAATTTATTATAATTTAATCTTTATAATACAGGTAGTTTAAATCTTTAAAACTAGATTATGAAAAAATTTGTCGCCTATAAAAACCCTTACAAGCTAAATATATATGTATATACACATATATATACATATTTGTGTGTGTGTGTGTGTGTGTGTGTGTGTGGGTGTATTTATAAGTGTACGATGCTCAGCGGCAGATTATTTGCGTTGTACTATATTCCATCCATTTAAAAAAAAAAAAAAAAAAAAAAATCTGTTTTTGCTAACCGAATAATTTTTTTTCTCCTTGTATTTACATAATTTTGATATTCTGTAACCATTCTTGTTTCACTTTTTAAAAAAATGTTATTTTTATATATATTTTTTTTCGTTATAATGCACAATTTGTTATTTAATGTTTCGAATATTCATAAGAATGAATGGAATTAATTTTTAAAAAAATGTTTTACCTTTGATTCAATCTCTCGTGTGTGTGTGTGTGTCTGTGTCTGATTTTGTCTTCTTGAAAAAAACTTTTTTCGAGACGATTAAACATGAAGATTCGAGTCTCTGTGAAGCGTTCCCAATTGTCCTTCGAATATAACGTCGTTCAAAAGTTTTTCGGCAACTATCCTCTGATCGATACGCATGTTACGCAATTTCGCGGCAACGTTGCGTCCTATAGCGTCGAACTCGTCCTCCATCGGATAAGAATTGTTTTGATTTATTTTCGCGGGTTCCGGTGATTCGATCGGGGTCATCTCGTCGTACTTGCGTCTTCGCGGTATCGGCGATTCCGACCAATTTGTGGGCGAACGCTCGGACGTTTCTTCGCTCACTGGTTGCGAATCGTCCTGAACAAAATAAATACAGTGTAATCCCAAATTTTTGAATATTCATCAATTACGAATGCACCGATAAAACAATTATTTTCGTCAAACAATTTTATGCATTTTTATTTGAACTTTGAAAAAAGCAATTTGCAAAATTAAAATTTGATAATATAGTTAAGATCGATATAAACTTAATATGCGTTTTGATGTAGAATAATCGTGTGAAATAATTATGTGAATTTCAAATGAACAAAATTATGTAATTATCGTTCTAATTTTGTGATAAAACATTTTTTCAAAAAAAAAAAATTGATGAGATAATTACCGCTTTGTAACATTTTCTGTATCCCCTTTTTGTTCTCACAATTTCCGTAGATTTTTCCGTTGAAAAATCTATGTAAGCGATCGCCGGTTTTCTCTGATTCGATTTGCACTTTATCTTCTCGATCATGAACGGATGAACCCTCTGTTGCGAAAAAAAAAAAAAAAATGTATTAAACACAACAAATGAATTACGAAGCAAATTTTAAGATTGTCGTCGAATCGTAATTTTGATCTCCGACCTTTATGTGACTGAGAAAATTTCCCGTGGACTTGAGATTGCCGTTCAGCAATTTTTGACACTGTAGACAACGCACTGTGACGTTGGATTCTTCAACCCTGACGACGGTGAAGAATTCGCCGTCCAGAATGGCGGGCAGCCTGATCGGCGTGAGAGTCACGTTGCCCGTGACGTTACCCTGAACGGATGAGTTTCGCTGATTCGGTTCGTCCGCGTCGTCCTGTATGGTCAGAACTTCCGGAGCGTCGCGACTGTCAGACGCGTCTTGAAATTCGGAATTCGATCTGGCTTCGCTGTTCTTTCTTGTGGATTCTCGACGCTGCGCGACTTCTTGAGCGACGCAGGGTTCGAAAGTCTCCATCTTTGGCTCGAGACGAACGGACGACAACGGATCCATTCCGACGCTACGGCCGACGATTTGTTTATTCACTTTCTCGCTAGAATTTCCAAAGACCGGACGATTCGCATTCGCATCCCATGCTCTCTGTGGTCGTGACAATTCGATGAATCGCTATAATTCGTTCGCAACGTCCGAACAGACGCCAAATGCCAAAGACGGAGCTGCCGAGAGACGAACCTCCAAATAGGTTATGCGGAGTCAGCTGCGGAGCAAACGATTTTTGCCACGTTCATAACAAAAAGGTCCGCAAAATCATCGAAATCCGAATTTAAAACTTCAGGCCAATGCTTGTTTTCATTGAAAAATCAATCGATTGTCTGCGACGCGTATTCACAATCAAAACATAACCTCATTTTCGTTCAAATTCATTCCATCGACGATTGTTTATTCGTCATTTGTTTTGTAAACGTTGACGAATTAATTACAACGTCGTTATTGTTTTGATAGACGAATGTGGATTGTTGTTGATAGGTTATGAGACATAACCTTTTCGTTGTTATTTATTTATCATCGCAGCCTTCGTTTGGTTCGTCGAATGGAGATTCCAGACGAGATACAATGTAGATAACGACCACGTATACTTACTCGTTTCACACACAAGATTAAAAAATCATGCCAGATTTTGATTGTCGGGGAAATTTTCCGGCACTGGTCGTCGAATAATTTATTTTTTTTCAATTTTCCAACTCCAGTTTGGTTCGTCCCTCTCTCTTCTTTCGTTAAATTGATGCAATAAGATTTCAAACTCGATGAAATCTCTTTTATTTTGATGATTGTAATCGATGAAAGATAGTGTGCGTCAGAAAGCACCAGAACGGAAGCTTTATGGGGTCGCTAGGGTCGCTAGGAAGTTCGTAGTTCGTTAACCGATGACCGAAGCTAGCGCCACGTCCGTGAAAGAGATAATTGCATAGAGGGGCAATTATAAGTGAGATCGCGCAAGTACCCGCAGTATAGTTGCAAGAAGTCGGGGGTCGCGCCATCTAGCAAGTCAGCGAAGCATCGACAAACTGCATCTCTCCAAGTTCGTCTGTACGAGTTTTCACAGCCTGGACGTCTATCCTTTTGATCCTGTTGATGCTGTTGATCTCATCCCACGTAACAAGATACGCAATCAATTTCCACGAAATACGAAGATTGCCACACGTCATCGCACCCAAATCGTTCGACATTTGTGAGTTATCCATATCCTAAAATAGTAATAATGAAATTATGAAAATCAAGAGTCTGCAGTTGGCTCTCGGTAAAGCATAAACAAAAAAATACAATAAGTCAGATGTGAAACTATGAAGATGAATAATGAAGATTTCTATTTGCAGATTTCACGTCTATCGATTGTCGAAACGTTAAAGGGATCTTACGTACCGACTTGGAAGGTATTGTAGATAAGGTTTTTATCCTTAACCGGGTTTTATCCAGCTGCGGAAAAACTGATTCCTGTGCGGAAAAAAAATAAACTGCAGTCCAGTGGTGAGCAACAACCGAAGATAATTCAGTGAAAAGAATTTTTAATGTCGGTATTAGAGTACCGTCGGTAACAGGTGAAAAAAATGTCTTGTTTTCTAGATTGAAATGATTCAGATATCTAGATGCCTTTCAGATATCTCAATAACCCATTACAGCGATTTTTTCGTTACCGACCGAGTGCCGAATAAATTTTTTTTTTTCAAACGGAAAAGATTAATTCGCGCAAGTCAGACGGGTTTATCGCGTTAACTCGTATGCGGCATAGTGGAGCAAAGGTAAGTCGGTCGTTCCTCTCGAGAACCTCCGGAAAGATCCCGCTCTCGGGCGTCAGGACGAAAAATATAAATATTAGGGTAATCATCGTACGGAACGTTGCGCGCCTGCCTCTATGAGCGCACTCGCATCGCCCGCGTCCGATGTTATATATTTTTTTTTTTTTTACGTTTTTTTGTCTCTCATTAACGTTTCACGAGTACTTTCCTTTGATCCGCGAGATCACGGTGCGGCAGTAAAACGTTGAAGAGGACTAATTTTGATACACGTGTTCTCGTTCGTGGAAATATTTTGTTAACTTTCCCTCCTTCCTTCACCTCCCTCTCTCTCTCTCTTTACTCAAGATGAAACTCTTTAAATATGCATCAATTATGTATTTACATATAATCCTCGGTCTCTAAAAAAAAAACAAAATAAAAATTAAATTAACTAAAAAATATTCAAATCCATAAAATCGTCTTTCCACAAAAAAAAAAATAATATTCCCTTCTAATCTAGACGCAGCATATCACGCTTTCAAATATCTCAAACACATATATTTGATTTTGTATTTTTCACAACCGAAAAAAAAAAATGAAATAACAAAAAATTCTCATTAAAAATCAATTATATCCACGCGAAGCAATTAAACGTGATAAAATATAATATCGAGCATCCCGAACGATTGGAAATCGTCCAATTTGCAATTCGAAAATATTCCAAACGCGTTGGCGAGGCATACGTGTATATATATATATATATATACATAAACGTACGTGACGGCACGTACGTTCCATTAAAAACGCATCGTACATCTACGTACAATATTGCACATTCGCGTTCCAATATGCGAGCTCGGTGCATCAATTTTTATTTTCCATCTGTATGTTTTTTTTTCTTCCTTTCTTTTTTTTTCATTCGTAAATTTCACGCTCGGTACGTTTGGCCGTTCGTGCGTTATAATGCCAATTAGCCGGTCCCGGTTAAAGAACGTTACCGTTGCCCCGGCTATCGAACGCGAATATCGCACTCGTTTAATATCGTTTTAATTAATAAGATCGCACGGATGAAACATTTTTTATTATTATTCGTTATTTATTTTTTTATTTAATTTTCTTTTTCTTTCTCTATTGCTTTCTTTTTTATATCGGACTTGGCTGCGGGGCCGGTGGCGGAAGTGCCGATGCACCAGCGGAAACGTAATGTACGTAATATGCACATGTGCATAATATATATATATATGTATATATGTATACACGAACGTGTTACGGTAAAAGTCAAGTCGTAAGCTCGGTCGGTTGCCACTAAGTTCGCACGAAATCGTTTCTTTTTTTCTTTTTTTCTTTTTCCGTATATCTCTTCTCGATAATCGTGCGTGCACGAACGAACGTGGAATCGTGAAGAAGCGTCTCGATGCGTCTTCGACGATGTACAAAGTCGCGAGAATCGAGCGAAACGGAGTGAATGTGATGTGCACGTCGGTGCATAGAAACGACGAGTCCCAAGTATAGTCGACGGAAAAAAAAAAAAAAAAAACAAATTCCGAAAATGTGCAAGCTAGAGTAAGAGACGACGTGAGGTATGCAGACCCATGGATCTCGACCTCTCGAACACGAATAGCAATGTTATTCAAATTTCGGCCCTCCAGCGAAAGGGTTGAACGAATAAATTTGAGTGTTGAAACGGCGATAACTCGGTAACGATTTCATGTATGGGAAAAAAGTTTAAACAAAAGTTGCAGAGAAAAATATACTCGACAAAAAGTTATGAAACTTTTTTTATGTAGGATGAAAATTGTCGAGTCGAGAGATGGGATTGTCAAACGAATAAATTGAGTATTGAAATTGCGATACTACGATAACCATCGGATATATCGAAAAAATGTTCGAACAAAAGTTACAGAGAAAAAAATGTTGCACAAAAAGTTATATAACGATTTTTTTCGTAGGATGAAAATTGTTGAGTGGGGAGTCGAGATTGTAATTTCGACACCCTTGAAAATGCATCCAAGAGGTGCAACGGCATCGAGGGTGCGCGAGGGAGGGGGGTTGGGTGGTTACCGTGGTCGGGAAAAACGTTGGGGAGAACGAGAGTATCGCACAAGACGGACGGTTGTGCGTTGCGATAGTCCCGGAGTTGTTTCAAGAGGATGCGAAAAACTTTTCGTAGCTCGTTCTCCGTCGATCCGCGGCGAGCCCCGATGGCGCCGTCTCTCTCGCACTCGCGGCGGTTATGGGGAACCACACGCCATCACCTTAACGAAGCCACGATCGCGAGACGGCTGTCGTTAGGGTGCGCACACTGCCTGCTATCGTCCCTTCGTCTCCCTCGCTCTCGGACCACGCTTCGATATGCACGAAAAACGATTGCCCTTCGTTGTTGCACGCATATATTTATATATATATATATGGTTCACTTGTGTGTGTGTCAGAGAGAGAGAGAGAGAGAGAGAGAGGCAAAGATAATATAAAATGAGGAAGCGCGTAATTCGGAGCTCATGAGAACGAAATTTATCCCTTCCCCTCTTTCCTCTCCTCGCCCTAAAAAAAAAAAAAGTTTCTACATACATGTATATCAGGGTGGTCCTTATTTGAATCATTTTTCAATTCTGGATCTTTCAGAAGTTAATATGGTTCGAAATTGATGAAAAAAAAAAGTTTTCCTGAAAATTAAGATCCTTATCTCAATTCTTAAGCCTGCCGCTAAAAAAATATATATATTTTTCTTTTACTTCTCTCTCTCTCTCTCTCTCTCTTTTTTAACATAATTCAATATTTTATTGTATTTTATTTTTCATTTTTTTTTGTCTTAATTTTTTTATTTTTCCACTCGGGTCGTCGGTCGCGGGTCTGGGCCAGTGTCTCCGATTGTGACGGTGAGTCCGCAGGGCTCGCTCGACCGTAATTCAACTGCACTCGGTGCGATGCGATGTTAACGTTGTAACCTACGAAGGTACGGCCGAGCACGGCGGGGCTCTAACCGTCACGCATCGCGACGATAAACCCAGCGAGGTATCTCGAGGATAACGTTACTCTCCCGTGGCTAGGCGGCGTATACATACGAGTACCCACTCTTTCTCTCTCGCTCTCTCTCTCTCTCTCTCTCTCTTACTCGGAGGCCGCCTCCCTCGCCATCTTCCATCTCGCTCGTGTGTCCACGGCGCGTCCATTAACGGGGCGAGCACCGCAACGCCGGAGTGACCGGCGGAAAAAAAAAGAAAAAGAAAAAAGAAAAAAGAAAAAATATTCAAACCGCGATGAAGTTTACGCGAATAAGCCACCACCGATGCATCATCACATTCAGGTGCAATGTCTTGGTTGTTTTTTTTTGTTGGTTTTTTTGGTTTTTTTCGTCCTCCAATCACGAATCACAGACACAGACACCTCAGTCGAAATTTTTCACCTTAAATTTTGACCTATTTGACCTTGCAAGTTCGAATTGGAAGGTGAAGTGAGGTCGAAATATTTTTGAAAACTTATTTGACCCCACAACTTCTTCTTATTTGACCTTGAAAAATTTATTCGACCTTACAAGTTCGAATTGGAAGGCGAAGCTTGGTCGAAATATTTTTTAACCTTCGTTCGACCTTCCAAAATTGAATAATGATCAATAATTAACAAGTTTTTAAGGTGAAATGAAGTTGAAAAACACACATAAAACTTGCTTACAACTTTATCCTACTTTCAACCTTCCTCACCCTGAATGTGATGTCGAAATGAGTTGAAATAAAGATGAAAATTACGAGTCGGAGCACACACGCACACACATACACACGTTAGTGTAAATCACGGATGTGCCGTATTTTATGGTTGCAACGTGGAAAGCGGTGATTGTGATAAAATTTACAGTGATAACGAAGATTCTCGAGACCGCGAGAACGTTGCGCTTGGAAAAACTCGATGCGAGTGGACCGTCGACAATATAAAAAAAATTATATATATATATATATATATATATATATATATATATATGTTTATGTGTGTATAAAAATTGTAATGAGGAAGAGGGTGAGGGAGAGGGAATGGGAAGATTCTCGCGATATTAAGTCCGGCGAGGAAAGAGAAAGTTCGCCAACATTTCACGTCCTTATAACTATTATTTATATATATATATATATATGAATATAAATATGTACTCACGGACTTCACAACCGTACATGTATATAAATAATATACGCCGGATAATCCGGATCGTAATCGCTTCCTGAAAGTCGGTTTGAAATTTTTTTTCATTTTTTTTTCCGTTTTTTTTCTTCAACAAATTAAACGACTGAGATGAGCTCTCGGGGTCTGTCGATGGTCCATGGATCTGCTTAGCGAAGAGATAGTTGATTCGTTGAAATTATTCAACGAATTAATCCGGATCGTTTATGTTTATGGGTTTGCGACTATTTATTGATAACGATTATTTTTAACGTATGTAAAATAATTTGAAAAATGTGTGATATAAAATAAAAAAAATCGACAGGCACGTCTTAGCATTGAGATAGGGAGGTGAAATTCGAAGGATCTTCTTTTCGTGGAGTGAATTTTAGATTTTGTCAGAAATAATTTCGGAGCAGCGAGGTCAGCGAGGTCAACGATTGCCTCGATGATCACGAACTCGTTAATCAACCGACGAATAACATCCAACATTTTTTATTTTTTTTTTATTTTTATATCGTGGACCATCGATCAATTCGATGACTCGTGATCTCTTCGACGTATCAGTCATCGTACGAAAAAAAAATTAAAATTACGATCATGTTCGCGATATTAATTATAATCACCTACGAGATCTCCGGCAGATGGAACTCTCAGATTCTTTCGCAAAGTTTAATATTGCAATTATTCAATATTTCGACAACTCTTAATGAGAAACTTTAATAGCATTGTTTTACATTACATATTTCATCAACACAAAAAACACACGTCCAATGTTGTATAAAAACTGTATGATTTTTTTTTTTCAACATAGTTAATTTATTTTTTATTTATTTTATTTTTCCGGTTATTTATTTATTTTTATTTTTGTCCCATTCCGTTTTTTCTGTTTTTTTTTCTTCTATGAATCGCATCCTGTGCTCACCGGTGGGCCAGCGGACGAAAAAAAAATTTGGCACGCAGTTGCAATTATTACATTATCCGGGAATAGGCCCACGGGCTGAAAAAAAATGAGGGAACGAAAAAAAAATAAATAAATAAAAAAAAAACGATATTCGTACCTCGAGCCACAGTCGCGACTCTTCGTCTTCGTCGGCTTCCGAAAAATCTTCGGCGTGTCCGTTTTTACCTGTGTACGGTTGGCGAACCGAGTTTTTACGGTTTTGAACGTGTGTGTGTGTGTGTGTGTGTGTGCAGTTTTGCGTCTAGGCCAACGTGCATAGAGAATAGGACCGCCGGAGGCTGCTCGAACAGCTTTTGGCATGTGGTTCATTCTTTTTTTTCGATTTTTTTTTTGTTTTTTTTTTCTCAATTTTTTTTTGTCTCTCGTCGCAGGTTTCTCGGTTAATGATCGGAGAGCTACATGTGTATAATTGAGGTACCCCGAGGTACATCCACCTGACGCTATATATGACGCCGGTACGGAAATAAAAAAAAAAAATATCTAAGAAGACACAAAAATTATTGAAAAAATGAAAAAAAAAGCACTGGCCACAGACGCCACGCGGTTCGGTCAGCTGTTTGGACCACTCGTCTCGGGAACGTATATTATTAGACAGATTGGCTTATTCACCTAGGTTGGCTAGCCATCTTATATATATATATAGAAATATATATATATACACGGTGTGTCCCAAAAGTTTCGGAACGTGTTGATTTTTTTTTGTCTGTTTTGTTTTCTCGATATCTGGTATGTAACAAAATATGATCTTGTTCAAACCCTCAGCCTCAAGCAATTTTTAAATTGTTAAAAAAAAAATTATCAAAATAACAATCAAACATTTTTTTCAAATTGTATAAAATTTATTATTTGAAATGTTTTTTTTCAAACTGCATAAAATTTATATTCGAAATGTTTTTTTGAAACTGCATAAAATTTATATTTGAAATCCTTTTTTAAAATTGTTATGAAATTTTTATTTTAAAAAAATCTTTGAAAATTGTAATAAATAAAATTTTTCATTTTTCATCGAAAAATTGATTTCTTTTGGATACAGTTTTTAAAAACCAAGTCTTTTGGTAAACACCCTGTATAACATATATACTTCGTCGTGAATCGTGATTTTTTTTCGGAGGGTCAGGGTCTCGTCGGCTTTCGGTTTCTTCGTCCTGTCCGTCGATGCTGCTGCTGCTGCGGCTGCTGCGTCGACGTCTTCTCAGACGACGAGACTCGAAACTCTGACCATAGACACATCAACCCGCGGGGCAAAAGATTTGTTAATCATTGGTATCCGTACTTTGAAATGCCCGAAAGGAAAAAAAAACCCGTTTTCGAACACGACGATCACGATTCCGTTGTCTAGGGTCGTTGCTTCGATATCTAATCCACCTGTTGCCACCATTTTTTTATTTTTTTATTTTTTTTCGGTATCCATCGAGCACTCATTCTTTCCCCTCCCTCCCCCCGCACCCGTGCCGCCCTGCACTTTACTCGGAAATTCTCTCATGTGGCATATTTCTTTTTTTTTAATTCCAAATACACGATTTTTTTCACATTTTTTTCGGGTGCAACTGTGCGCCAACATTGGGAATTGGAATTTCGTTCGGTGTTATTTCACGTGAAATTTTGGTATTATTGGACGAAATTAAGTTCCCGGAAATGTTTAGCCAACCGGAGACTCGAAAAAAAATGAAACTTCAAATTTTTACAGAACTGTGAAAGATTTTTTTTTTGTCTTTTTCGAAGGGGTTTTTTGATTCTGGAGAGCCTTTGGGGGAAAAAAGTTAATTTGGGTATTGGAAGTTGAAGTTATTTTCATCCGAAACCAAAAAAAAAACAAATAATAAAAAAAATCGTCACTGGACCCAAAGCAGCATCCCTCGAAAAAATTTTTTCGAAAAATCGTTACTGGGAAAAAATAGTTTAATCCAAAGAGTGGACGAAAAATCGTCACAACGCTGTGTTCAAAAAATTCCAACGAAGAAAAGCCTTAATAATAAATAATTTCAACGAAAATAAATTCATATTTCAACTGGGACCAATTTTTTTCAAAAAATAATTCAGCATTGAATAATGTTTTGGATGTTGCAATTAACCATCAAACGATTATTTCGACTTTGCAACTCGAGTATAAAATGATTTTTCCAGACGTTGAAATCCACCGTTGGATTCAAATTAAAAAAAAAAAACTCAATCGTCGAGAGAATTTTAACTCGGAAGAAGAAATTTCCTCTTCAACTATTTTATTCCCTTCTCTCTCTCTCTCTCTCTCTCGCAATTTTTCTCTCCAGAGCTTATATTCCATATCGTTCAAAGTGGCATTCAAACACACAGCAGACCAATAATTATCCTAATGGGAAATCCGGAGAAGCGGTTGGCCTCCCGGCTCTCCAAGCGTTCGTTGCCTCGACCGGGTCTAAGCTGGCTTTCTAGGTGCGCGGGGTCACCGAGTCAGGTGGATCCTCTCTCGTGATCTACGTCGACTATGCTCTCGATGCCACCATTGCCATCACCGGTTTTCGCGTCTATAACCGAACTACACACACACACACATAGACATACCACACACATATATATATATATATATCCATATTCACGAGAGTCTCGTGCTTCATCGTGCAATCGTGCACTCATGATGGCGGATTTTGTACACGACCATTAACTCAATATATATTTCTATATATATATATATATATATATATATACATATATATATTTGTGTGTGTGTGTGTGTGATTTTTTTTTGTTGTATCAATGCCCCATGGGGGTCCGGAGGATTTAATGGCGTCTCGAATTCACATCGATGTGTCGCACGTTATCGTACCAAACCTCTCACGTTCTCCCACACTTAACACACACTTACACACACCTACACACACACACGTGACTGTCTCTGACAATTTCTCCACTCTACAAACATACACACATACAAGTTTACCAAAGTGCAAAGTCACACGTGAACCAAATCGTTTGGAAGACACGACTTTCCCCGATAAATTTTTTCGCCATTATTTGCAAAAATAATTTAATTAAAATTCGAAAAAAATTGTATTTTTTGTGTTTTTGGAAGTTCGAGTGATTGATGATGAATGTTATGGAAAATGGAAAATTACAAATCATTCTCGATCAGACTATCGTCGTGTATTTAGAAAAATGTCCAATCTAGGCTGGAAATTGGTTTTTTCGATTTTTTAAAAAATTATTTCGAACAATTTAATTAAACAATTTAATTTAATAAAAAAAAAAAAAAATTATTCACTCGTCGAAAAAAATTCTCGAGTCCAACGTCAGTCACATCGAACGCATTCTTCATCGTGATTTCATTGTCGTTAATTTTCCTCCCGGCTGACAAATCGCGCCCCTTCGTTCCACGAGAAACGTCGACAATCGGAAAAATTCCGTAATTTCGATCGCGCGGAATTCCATCGAGCCGTCGAATTCAATTAATTCGATTGAGAATATTACGAAGACGGATTTGTCGAGTGTGTCTGGGAAGGCGCCCCACCGGGGAAATAATCTTGAGATTGGGGATCGTGGAATTTACGTGGATTCTCGAAAGTTTACGCTCCAGACGGTCCCCATTGTCCGCGCCCCGGACAATGGGACCGTGTCTCATCTTTCATCGCGATGGGTTTGCACTTTGGATTAATTAAAATTTTGCCGGGGGATGAAATCTCGCGGGAGACGTTTTTTTTTTTTTCTTTTGGTCCACTCGGACGGTATTTCGATCTGGAGCAATATATATCGTTGAATATACACATATATATATACGTCTGTATGTGTTGAGATGAAGAAAGCGGAAACGAGAGACGAGTGGAATGGGACAATACAAGGAAGACGGAGACGCGTGAAAAAACAATTCAAATAAAAGAATTTTCGGTACCCAAGACTGTTCTCTCGCACAAAACTCATTCACATATATATATATATATATACCATATTGCTCCATATTAATTCCCCTTTTTGCTCTATTTAAAATTGTTTTTATTTTTTTTTTTATTTCGTTTAAAATTTTTAATAAATGTCTCGAAATTCTTCAGACGTAAAAAAAATAAATAAATCTATTATTTATATATGTATGTATGTATTTATGTATGTATATCTATATATATAGCATATGTGCAGTCTATGAAAAATCTATATGAAACAAAAAACATAATGAAATAATATTGTATTGAGAAAGAGAGAGAGAGAGAGAGAGAGAGAGAGAGAGAGAGAGAGAGAGAGAGAGAGATCGCGTGTGGCAAAAGAAAGATCGGAGAAGGATGAGAACAGTGTGAGGGAGCAGCGACGACGATAAACCGAGCGCAGCCGGTGATGATAATGATGATGATGATAATGATGAGGGGAAGGCTCAGAGTTAGTGGCAGAAGTAAGGGCAAAAAGGGCCTGGCCGGGGCCCATCGGTCTGGCACGGGGGGGGGGGCGGGGGAACACAGCGAGGACCCCGGGGGCCCCACGATGGTCCGTGGGGCCCTTGCTCCGAATTTAAACGGCGGAACAGAGGGCCCCGCGCGGCCTCGCCGTGACCGGACGCGCGATCTTCACCGGATACTCCGTGGACCCCGGCGACTAACGTGTGCGCGCGCATCGGGCCCCGAATGCCCCCTCTCGCCGAAATCTTTTAATTCGGGACTCGAAGGAGGCGCAACGTCGCGGCCATCGCGGCGGTGCTCCTGAAGACGATGGCCCCTGCCCTCGCCTCGACCCTCCCTGGGCCCTGTGGGCCCTACGGGCCCTGTGGGCCCTACGGGCCCTTCGGCCGTGTCGAGGTTCGTGGCACGATGCGCGCGCGTTAATGACGCGCGGCTGGGCGCCCCGCCGCGGGGGGTAAACTGGATTTTTCTCCGAGATACCGAAGCTTCGCGGTATTGCTTAATTTTTTTCGATTTTTTACGTTTTGGTTTTTTTTTTTTTTAACTTTTGTTTCTTTTTTTTTTTTGGGGAGGTGGGCAGGAGGGGATGGAGGGTCGTTGCTTGGTTTTGGTGGAGGTTGATGAGCTGATAACGATGGAAAGGATTGCTCCTGTAGTATATTAACAAGAATTTTTATTTCTTCGTATTGAATTTTAATATTAGACGAGTCTCAATTTTAAATGGAACGAAATTAAAAATCTTACAACTATGCAAAAAAAAAGAGAAATCTGTTTCGTAATATTTTCACTAAAGTGCCAATTTTTTGCAAAATGTATTTGAAATACGTTTTTTTTTTATTTTCAAACAAAAAACTATGATCAATTATCACGCAAGAATCTGAATTTTCACATTTCGTGTATTAAAAATAAATAAATCCAGCAAAATCTCATTACTATTCGATTGAAAAATCATTTCAATTGCATTTTCATCGATGACAAAAGTAGAGTAGTGCGAATCTGTGGACTTGTCGTCCAAACGAAATAAACCCTGCAACACAAACCAACTTATGCAACGCTACAATAATAGCAGCTAGTTAATCACAGGAAAAGCTATGAAAAAAAAACCCGAAAAAAAATATTTTCATCTATCCCATTCTTCAGCCCAAGCCTGATTACCGGATGATCATCGCGTAACACTGTCAATCGTGAATACACCACCATAAAAAAATCCCAATTCCCAGATCCAGGTGGGCAAAATACCTCAGAGCCATCGCCAAAATCATTATCATCATATTTTTTTTTCTTTCCGTAATTCCGAGCTCACGCGACACGTCGCGGCTTTCGGCGCTTCGGTTCGACGTGTCTCTTCGAACTTGTGTGCAATTAGTTTAGCACCGAGAAACCCCCAAAGAGACACGATTCTCGGGACGCCATAACGCATCGAGCGGTCCAGGTAGAGTGACCTTAGACACCTTAGGCGAAAAAAAAAGAAAAATCCCAAAAATAAATTTTTAAAAAAAGTCCCAAGAAAAAAAAATTCTAAAAAAATGAAAAAGAATCTTCGGGCGCACCGTCGGCCATCGACACACACCTCTCGGCTATGCAGCTTGACCGGCTACCGAGATCCTCGGGGATTCTCGGCTTCCTCTGGAACACCATAAGAGACGCCTGGTCGTCGGTCGGTCGGCGGCTCTTCCAGGCTGCGTTGCGATTTCACATTGCCCCCGAATGTGTAATTTCCCAGTTCGCCGAGGTCGCGGCACGAGAGCACGGTCGAGATATACTCGCCCGGAGGGGTCCGCGTGGCGGTTCGGACGAGGATGAGGATGAGGAGGAGGGAAGGTGAGCTTCGCGAAGGCTCCGACAATGCTCCGACATGCTCGTGGCTCGTTTCGTCGACTCCGAGAGGAGTCCGGGCTTCGGTCCCGGTGTGCGATCACCGAGCTCGAATCCCTTCCTCCTCATCCTTCTTCTTCTTCTTCTCCTTTTCCTCCCCTCTCCTCTGCTCTTCGAGCCCCTCGCACCCCGTTCGAGCATTCCGATACGAAGAAGAGACTCTCCGATATATATATATATATATATATATATATATATATATATATATATATACACGTTCCTTGGAGGATCATCGCGTGAAAGTTGTTCACCTCATCGCAACCGCGAAACTAACTCGGAGGCAATATCGGCCAATACGAGGATTCTATGCTAGATTCATTATATATATATATATATGTATATATATATAACGAAAAAAATATCCGCATCTTTATAACGATGAAAAAGAAAAATAGTGTAAAAATGAAAATGAAAAAATAAAATAAATATAACATTTTTGTTAATATATATTTTTTATTTTTTACTCTATTTTATTTTTTTTTAATTTTCATTTTTATTCTATATTTTTTTTCATCGTTATACAGATGCGGATATTTTTTTGTTCGTATAATTCTATTGGACACAGATTATTACATTTCAAATTTATGTTATATCAAATTAAATTGACAATTCGTTGTAATTTCGTACGTGAATGATGATTATCCGTCGAATTATTCGAAAACGCCATATCATCGTCGTTCGATCATCGCACGAGTATAAGCCACGCGCGTGATTTTCGAAAGGCGGAAGACTCGCGGGGAATCTCGTTCGATTCGAATATGAATATTATTTCGCCGTGAGGGAACAACCGGAGCCCGACGAGTCGATCATCGTGGGCCATTTCACCTACACCGCGTGTTGCAAAACTCGCGTACCGCGAATGCCCCATTGCGTATGGTACTAGATTTTGTTTTTTTTTTTTTTTTGATACATCTGAACTGCATCGCGGTTGTGATATCGTTGCATAAATCGTATTGCAAATCCTCGAAAGTCTTTCGATTAATTTCTCGGAAAATTTTCCTCTCACGAAAACTAATAATAATAATAATAATAATAATAATGAGCAAGGGTTGTACTGAATCAATTTATTAGAATTTTATTGAACTATTAAAAAAAAAACAATAAAAAAAACCGAATTATCAAAAATTAAAAAATCATTATTATTGTTATTAAAAATAATAATAATAACAATGACGATGATGATGAATTCTATCGTCTGCTTATCGAGTCTAAAAATGATTTATAGATCGCCCATGAATCACTCGAAAAAAAATCAATCGTCAATCTTAAAAATAAAAAAATAAAAGAATAAATTAAAAAAAAATGTGATAAATTAAATTGATCAATCAATTGGCTAATATCCGTGGACATTTATCGGTGTTTACACATGCGTATTAAAAATTCGTTGATTCGAATGCTGAAATTAGCACACACACAAACCCACACACACACACACAAACACGTACATTCTTGGGCTCGATCGTCCGGCTCTTGTTTCGAAATCTCGCTGGTGCTCGGAAGACGCTGGACCGGTAGGCCCCATATGAGGTTACTCCCCCTCCACTCTCTCTCTCTCTCTCTTTCCTTTGCCCGATCCCGCTCTGCCGTATGGAGATTCTTCGAAACTAAACGCGTTCGTTCCTGCACCTTCGCAGACGTTGACAGCAACATAATTCGTCGTCCGCGTATGACTCACTCGCTCGGGGGACAACTGTGAGAAACCGTATCGTGCGAATGAAAATGAGAAGAGACGAACGAAGGATTCTGGGGCTTTTTGTATTAACGTTTTTTTTAAGCGTGTGTGTGTGTTTGTGTTTGTATAACCGGAGCCGGACGATTCTACTGCTGCTTCCCATGTCCTTCGCAATCTTTCTACTTACGCACACATTCGCACATTAAATATATATATATATATATATATATATATATATTTAATTTTACGGTTTATTCATCAGCGTTTGTGTGAATCACAATTTTATACATGCCGCTAAAAGACTGGCTGGAACAAGTCTCTCTCTCTCTCTCTCTCTCTCTCTCTCCGTATGTGTGTGTGTAAGTGTGTGGCGTTCCATGGGCGCGTTCTCTCCGGTCCAGCGTTCCGCAGTTTAACGTGAGTCATTGAGTGTCGGCACGAGCTTTCCGTGTGGATTGTCGCGCGCGTCTCCGACAAACGAGTGGATAATCGCCGGACTCGAGAGATAGTCTCATGAGAACTAATGTCTTCGACTGGATCCTTAGCGTACGGTCATCTGTCCGTTGTTTGATCTGTCAGGACCGAAGCCTGGACATTTCGGGGATTGGGGATGGGGAATTTTGGAATCGATTTAGTTTTCAACAATCCTAACTAACTAAATAAACAAATAAATAAATTAGCAAGTCAAAAAAAAAAATGCAATCATTGATTATCAATCAAAAAGAATATTCATTCAACTTTCCAACAACACAAACATCCATAAAAATCTCAGTTTACAAAAAAAAAAAAACCAAACAAAAAAACCCCACAAAATATCTCGAAATTGTCGGTCACCGTTAAATCAAATTAATTGAAATGATAAAAAGAACAATGATAATAATAATGTTTGAGATCCGGCGTCTTTGTGGCTGCGGAGTTTGATGACACGTTAGAAAGAGAGAATGGGAGCCCATAGAGAGAGAGAGAGAGAGAGAGAGAGAGAGACAGAAACAACGAGAAAGAAAGAGAAAGAGAGAGAGAGACAAAGAGAGAAAGAAAGACGGAGGGAGAGACCGCGAGAAACGAGAAACCCGAAACGGTACCGGACGTTGGTCCGAACAACGTGCGCTGCGTTAGAGCGCATCGTGTCCGCAGCCATCACCAGATACTACCGCACGGCAAGAGCAAACCTGCTGCTGCTGCAGGTGGATGACGCAAGCGAGATAGATGTCTATCCAGGGCTCTCCCACTATCCCTTTCATTTTCGAACAGTCAAGAGATGCCGCGGCGCTTCGAAGGCCTCACCGTTGCAATCCCACTGCCACTCCACTTCTCCTCCCCTCCTTACGCTCCATTTATATCCATCTCTCTCTCGCTCTCTCTCTCCCACGCCTCTCATCCGCGTTCTCCATCCTTCTCGTGTCCTCGCTACCGTCCAACGCTTATTATATTATGGTTTATAATATCTCTTGCGACTTCCACGTGGGTTTTTTTTTTTTTTTTAAATATAATGACGGGCCCCACGGGAACGAGAGAGCCTTGTCATCCGTGTACTTCACCAACCCATCACTTAAATTACGTTTCTGCCGCATTATAATTTTCCATTCGAACCGATTCATCGTGATATATATATATTTATTCATATATATACATATATATGTGTGTATGTGCGTTTCATTGCCGTGAATTTGTCTCATAAACCTCATTTCCCTGGGTTTAACCCTTCAACCACGAGCAAACACGATTGTACACATTATATACGAACGAAACTTTCCGTTCTGCAAATTAATTGTTATTTTTTATTATCTTTTTATATTTTTAATTTTAATATTTATCGCGATGAGAATAATTGTTTGACTGAAACCGCGTGTGTGTTCAATCGTTCGTGACTCGATGACAGGGGGAGAAAACTACCCCCCGGGGAGGGGAGGGGTTGTCGCGTTGTGACGAGAGCTGTGTCATTCCGGTGCCGTGATTTTACTCACCGGACTCGTCATCCATGAGGGTTCATTAGCACCGTTATGCACGTTAAGCTCGGTCCAGTTCCTCGTCGTCGTCGTCGTCTTCATCGTCGTCGTTGCAACTGCTTCGGGTACGCGATGGAAAAAATTTTTTTTTCTTCGGGACTCTTCTCTTTCCCAAATGCAAACGAATTTGATCTCACAAATTGAGTTTCGACTCGTGAAGGAATTAAAAATTAAAAATTGTCTTTCGATTAATTTCTTGGAAAATTATCCTCTCGCGAAAACTAATAATAATAATAATAATAATAATAAGGAGCAAGGGTTGTAAAAATTATAAATTGAGTTTGAACTCAAACAAGAAATCGACCTGGCCTGGAAAAATTTCTGAGTCAACTCAAATTCGCAATTCAGTTGAAAATCTTTTCGAAAAATTGGAACCCCGAGGAATTGTCAAAAACAATAACAATATATTGTCCAGTGTACAAAAAAATGATCGATCCTCATCAATTCATCAAACACGATATTTTTTTTTTTGCGCCGACTCTGTCGAATAACGTATATATATATTTTTTCTTCATAAAATCAACTCGCATGCGATTCGAATATATCCCGGATGCTCGTTAATCGTGCATATATGCACTTACGCATCCCCGATGATAATTGACGATCGTCCACGTGACTCACGAAGGCCAATCGCATCGAGAAGAACATGGAGAGACGTGAGACTCGGATTAAAAAAATAAAAAAAAATCAGAGACGCGATCGTGAGAAAATGTTTGCCTCGCGATGTGTCAAAAGTTATTTTTTACCCGCGGGGCGACGTAACTCGCGCGTATTAATGAACCTCGATGTAACTGCGTTCGCGGGCAACGGATTACGCGATGTTCGAATCATACGCACGCGCAATCGCGTCCTTGAACGCGAGATCACAACGCCAGGCGGGGGTGGATAGGAGCGGCATGATTGTAAAAATAATATAATAATAATAATAATAAAAACGATGGTAGCTTCGAATGCAGCGCGTGAAAAATGACATAAGCTCGATTAGTTTATCCAATTTCCATCCGACAATTGATTCCAGCGAATCAACTTACTCAGAGTGGACAAAAAAAAAAATAACTCATGAATCATTTAGACAAGGATGAAAACCTTATTAATCACAATAAGATGAATAAAACAAAAGTTTAGTTGGCTGAAAGAAAAAAAATTGAAAAAATTAGCAAAAAAAATAGTTGCTTAGACTTGTCGAGTATTAATTTTAGTTGCAGTATATTGTCATCTTCATCATTATAATCACATTGTTCGCATCGTTATTTGCAATTATACGTGACAGTCGGGACGCAATTTGCCCGACGACTGTTTGACCGCAGCACACGAACATTATAAATTATGTACAACCGGTTTCCGTACGTAAATCACGTTTTACGTAATCATGGCAAATGTGGTAGGGGGGTGGGGAGAGGGGAGAGTTTGCCCCTTTGATTTATATAATCCTTGGGGCTTCCTGTTGGCGCATGTGCGTCGTCGAGTCTCATCTCTGGTGGTTCAACGTCATCCACGTGAATATGTACGTCGTGTGCCCCGATGTCCGAAATGCCGGGTCGTCGTGTAATGTAACTTGTGACGCGGGCGCATCGTGTGCACGTCTCGAACCACACACTGAACGTCTCTCCGACGCACAACTTCGTGCGCGTCGAATGTCAAAGGCCATGTCGAGCAACGATTTAGAGAGCGGTGTGAATCCGATTCGTCTTGCAAGCTCTCCCACTCGAAGCTTCAACGTCTTCGCGCCAGTCCTCGTTTTTGGTTGTGAGAATACGCCGAGTCGAAGTTTGTTGGAAGACAACTTGAAGTAGAGTCCAAGTTAATTCGAAGTCGATTTAAAGTTGAGTCAAAGTTTATTGGAAGTCGACTTAAAGTCGAGTCCAAGTTTATTGAAAATCGACTTAAAGTTGAGTCAAAGTTTATTGAAAGTCGACTTAAAGTTGAGTCAAGGTTTATTATTGGAAGTCGACTTAAAGTCGAGTCAAGGTTCATTATTGGAAGTCGACTTAAAGTCGAGTCAAAGTGTACCAAAAGTCAACTCAAAGTCGAGTCAAAGTTTATTGCAAGTCAACTTAAAGTCGAGTCAAAGTTTATTGCAAGTCAACTTAAAGTCGAGTCAAAGTTTACAGCAAGTCAACTCAAAGTCGAGTCAAAGTTTATTAAAAGTCAACTCGAAATCAAGCCAGTCTTCATTGTAAGTCAACTCAAAGTTGAGCCAAACTTGATAAAACAAAATTTAATCTACCAACAAAAAAAATCAAATAAAATTCATCTTCCGGTTAATCTGGCGCGAAATGTGCGATGCAAAAACCGCGATGCATACATACGCATAGGTGGTACAGTCAAACCCGTACATCTCGTTGTTCCGAGCAAACGAAACCTTTCTTCGTGCACTTTGCGCGAGGGTGGGCGTCGGAGGCCGAGGGGCGCGGGGGCAAACGAGCCGAGCTTCTCTCGGCGCCGTTCATCGATGAAGATTCGCCGGCTCGACGATGGAATATGTTTTTTTTTTTTTTTCAAATTTTTTTGTTGTTGTATTTCTGGTTGCGTCGCGGATGGGACGAGCTCGCGAGAGAGGAGGATCCGTGCCACTCGGTCATTGGTGAATGTACCGTACTGCGGGTGCGGATATGGGTTCTCTCGGTGGGTAATATAATGGCCATGCGGTACATCTCGGTACACCCGGGCGATATCTCGCGCACGGAGAGCCGGGCGGGCGGGCGGCCCACCTAGACGAGCGCCAACGATACAACCGGCCGCGGCTCTATCGCTTCGAACGCCATAACACACCGTGTCCTCCTTCCGTCTTGTCTCTTTCTCACTCGCTCCTTTTTCCGCATATACACACACGATTGTGCTCCTATCCTTCTCACTCATTCTCTTCACATATGGCTCTATCTTTCTCACTCTTTTTCTCGATATACTATATATACTATCTCTCTCTCACTCTTTTTCTCTGCATAGGATTATATTCTCTGTCTCTTTCTTTTTAACTCTTTTTCTGTCTATATGTTATAATCTTTCTCTTTCTCACTCTTTTTCACTCTATACGATCTACTCTCTATCTTTCTCACTCTTTTTCTATCCATACTTTATAACCTCTCTCTCTCTCTCTCTTTCTCTCTTGCTCACTATTTTTCTCCCCATAGGCTATATACTCTCTCCTCCTGACTCTTCTTCTATCCACAGGCTACACTCTCTCTCTTTCTCTCTCTCTCTCTCTCTCTCTGTCTCTCAGTATGTCTCGTGTACACCAGACTCGTGATGCTCATCGCGTGTACGGAACTTTCTATCGCACATCCTCCTCAAAAAAAAAAAAACAAAAAAAAAAAAAACGTCCTACGGGATTTATCTTTGAGAAATAAGATTCGTCGCCTCACACTTCCCGATCATCGACCCAATCCATCCCCCGGAACAGTCGGAGACACACTATTTGTTTTCCCACAATTTTAACGACGAAATTTCATTTTTGGTCTATTTATTTATTTATTTATTTTCATTTTTGACTGTTAATATTTCAATGATGCATTTTTTTTGTCAATTGCACTTCTGCAAACCAGGAATGAATTTTAAAAAAAAGTTGTTTCGCGCGAATAGAAAATTTTTCACCTCGGGGTGAAAGAGAGACACGAGACACGAGGCATGAGGCTGAATGCGAGCGATGATACCCGAGAAAGAAACAAAAGGGCGTTGTGGGAGTCGAAGAGATGCACAAATGCCACGAGACCGTCATAACATATTACAACAATGCCACGTTCCACCATCGTATATATATATATACACATTGAATATACATATATACATGCACAATACGTAATAACGCATAACTGTCAGACACTTTATTACCAATTGTACAAAACGGCTAGTGGTAATCGCGCAATTAAATTAACTAAAGACTCAATTTATCATTACTGAACTATTTAAAAAAAAATAAAATAAAATTGAGGTAAATGTAATAAAAATATTTTTTTTTTAAATCTATATTTTCGTTGATAGAAAAAAAATATATATATTGGCCAGGAAGTAAGTGTTTTTTTTTTTTTTTTTTTTTTAATTCTCACGCGTTGCAACATCACTTGCACCGGTTGCACGGTGCAATGCGGAGCGCGATTGAGATGATGAAGAGAACAACAAAACGACAAAAAAAAGGTGTGAGGGGATGTGGATGGAGGTAGGAAATTCCGGCGATGTTTACCGGTTTGTCGTCGATAATAGAGCGTCGATAATCGATTCGTTTGCGCGAGAAGGGGGGGGGGGGAGGGGGGAGGCCAAATCCGGGCGGCATTGCACACAAGCCATAGACTCTCGTGGGAATCGTTCCGATTGCATCCGGCAATTAATTTTTTTTTTTTCACCATTATTTCGATAACCAAAAGAATTTCGATCGATCGTTGGAAAAAGTAGGAAAGGGCTGCTTTGGCTTGAAGCTGCTGGTAAGTTTCATCAATTTCTTTCGCGAGAGAACGAAATTATTTCTAAATGGTTGTTCGAACTAAAATATAAGATTTAACTGGATCCTCGTTTTTGTTTTTTTTTAATTTAATTTTGTGGTTCGAGTTTGAACATGGACTGTCGGTGTTCCTTTATGCAAAAAAAATATCAGAGAACATTTTTCGAGTACGTGGAAAGATTATTATTATTATTATTATTCAAAAATATATTAAAAAATAATTTGCAAAAAATCTATGCTAAAATAAATTGCATATATTCTCATTTACATTAAACAATATATAAATAAATGACTACGTGAATAATTAATTATTAGTATTATTATTATTATTTTTTTTTTTTGCAACTTTCGATAAATTATTTATCATCGAAATAAAAAAATCATCCCTGCTACTTTTATATTACCATAAAAACTTGAAAAAATGTTAATACACATGTATACACATACGGTTAAAAATTATTTATTTCATTTTTTTGTATTCTCGTTTTCCTGACGAAAAAAAAAAAACGAAAAACGAAAAAGTGGCCAAAGTCGTTGAATTTAATTGTGGAGCAAAGGCCCTGGGAACCTCAAAGCACAATTCCGGGGTTCACGATGCAGGAACCACAGACTTGCGATGATCGGTCGTTCGGCGTGGAGAAGGAGAAGGGGGGGGGGGGGGTATCACACCGGCTGGAATAATATTCTCTTCACGGAGATGAGAATCCTTGCCCCGTGGGCAATAAGAAGAAGAAACGCCACAATTCCTTCCCTCCGCCTCGACGGGATGCGTGCACCGCGTGCTAATCCAACCAGGCACCGTTATCATATTAAGCGACCGTTCGGAAGTACATATATACACACACGTGTGTGTGTGTGTGTGTGTGTGTGCACGTTCACCCACATCCTCGCACACCAACACAACTGAATTTATTTATTTAATGAATTTTTTCTTCGAACTACATTAAACGTTTTTCAAAAATCATTTTTTATTAAACTTTGATCTGCAAACTGTAATGAAAAACATAATTTATTATACAATAAACTATGATGTGATAAATCTGTATGACATAACAATTTTCCAAAGTCCACCGAGTCCCCAAAAATAATAAAATCGAAGAGAAAAAAAAACAATCATTCAAAGTGCCTAAAAAAAAATATATCATCTCCTTTTCTCTCATATTTATTCTAATTGCAAAAAAAAACAATCGCTTCACTCACTCAACATCTTACGACGACAACTCAAACTAATTGGAAACGAAAAAAAAAAACTTAAATTAAAATAAATGAAAAAAATAAAAATTATCTCGACGACTAATTTGTAAAGTTGTTCGGACTATCATGAAAAATCGTATTTTCTTGCGTTCACCGATTCGAAAGGATATTTATTTATAAACATACATATCTCCAGATGCATCCATACATTAAAAAAAAAATATATATATATATACATATATTACACACAGGTTTGATATACGTACCACGAGTGATATACATATACGTGTATATTTATGTGCCACGAGTGGACTACGTGGTGCGATGGAATGACTGTACGTAATAGCTTTTCTGGAGATGTAATGAGCGAGCACACTCGCTGCAATTTTTTTTTTTTGCCTTCTTTCATGTTTTTTTATTTTTTCTTCAATTTTTTCTTTTTTTTTTATTTTCTTTACGCGCACATACGAACGGTTTTACCGTGGAGATCGTTTCGATGAATACAGCATGTACGGATGGGGGTTATATATCCGCGCTCACGATGAGTGAGCTCGATGAGTGGCGGAATCGTTGGAAACATGCGATATATCCGCGGCCCGAGAGAATAAGCCTCTCTAGCGCTGTATATAGTATGTATATATATATAGTATATGTATGCAGCCGCGCCGGTGCATCGTGTGTGTGTGCACGTTGCAACGAGGGACTTTCACGAGAGTCCCACACCAGCCGCCAATCGGACGCCTCGAGTCTCTCTGGATCATCCCATATACATATAAATATATATATATATATAGTTGTGTGTGTGTGTGTATCGACACACACCGAGGGTTTAATCTCATCCGTAATATAACGTTTTATCCGAATTGCAAAGTCTTCGACGTGATTTATCGTACGTAATACGGTGGATAAATGGTTGATGAGTGACGTAATTTTCGTAGATTTTTATTATTATTGTTATTATTTTTTTTTTTGATTTATTGCAATGGTGGCACGATCTTCGAGAGGGATGGGAGGGTGGCTTGATTCGTGAGGAATTTTAATTAGTTTTGGGGCACGTTGCAGGGAAAAATTGTTACAAGCCCATTGCAAATTAGTTTATAATTTTTTTTTACAATTTTTGAATTATCAGTGGAATTATTGCGATTTGAAAATTTTCTCGTGGTTCCGGAATTCCTTCTTTCTTCTATTTTTTATTTTCAAGTTTATTTAAGATTCAATGAATTACTAATTTGTTTCGGATAATTATTTGTTTGTTTTTTAATTTAGAATCCATTTCGGAATTTGAATCGATTGTTTTTTTTTTTATTAAATTTCAAATCTTAAAGTTCCATGGAAAAAGGAAGAAAAAGGCGAGGGAAAAAAAATAAATAAAAGGTAACGATGATCTCGTACAAATAAATGCAAACACAAGACGAAAATGTTGATTTCATTTATATCATTATTATTCGTTTACTCTCCCACTTTCTCTCTCTCTCCCTCTCTCTTTCTCTGCGACATCGTTTATATTGACAATTCATCTATTTACACGATACAATAATCATAATAATAATAATAATAATAATAATATTAATAATATTAATTAATAAGTCTTAAACGTTAAGCCGGTAATAACAATATTTGATCATCGAATATTCGTTAAAATTTTTTTTTGTTTTTTTTTCACACTTCTACCACAAATATACATTATCTCCGTGATTATTACCGATTACGATCCAATGCGTATATCGTAAGATTGGCTCCACCACGATTTTACACCCTTCTTCATTTATACAAAAATATAAAAAAAAAAAAAAAAAAAAAAACGAAGTATCAAAACATAATAATTAAAAAAAATGATGAAAAATAATAATAATTATGCACGCGGTTTATTTTCACTATCGTCAAAAGTCTTTACAATGTTCGCGCCTCAAAGCTCCATTATGAAATCTTATTTGTGGGTTAGGAGGGTGGGGGGGTGTTTGTCAGGGTGGGCGTCGATAGGACTGTCAGGGGGAAAAAATATTTCATCCGTGATTCGTCGATAATCAGACCTCAAGCATTACAATGGAATATATATTTCGACCATCGTGTCGTGTGTAAGTACGTAAACAAACTGGCCGGAGAGAAAAGAGCAACAATAACAAAAATGGAAAACGAGAATTTACAGCATCTCGTTCTATCCTCGATAACTGATCCCTTTTTTTTATTTTTTGATGCATAACTTTCAAATTTATGAGTCAAAAAGTGTAAGAATTGTAATCGTGATGTAATTAGGGACATTTTCGGCCGCTGGGCGGCGCTGCAGCTTCGTGGATGTTCGTTGGTCGTGGCCACGGGCCGTCGACCAGTCAGCGACCTCGCTTACGCTCGCGAGCCAATCACCGTCGAGTCCCTCAATTTGCCCGCGAAAATTCAAAATGATAAATCGCTCGAAAGTCTCTAACGCTCGAATTTTAATAGAAAATGCAAATCTGTCACGTTTATCTCGTTTTGTTTTGACAAAAAAAAATGTGAAAAAAAAGAAAAAAAGGGTTCGTCGCGGGATTGAGGTGTTTTTTTTGTTTGTTTGTTGGTTGTTGATTTTCTCGTTATTGTGGATATATAGAATATTAAACCCGAAGCCTGACTTAGTTGGTAATGTCGTTCTTTCTTTATTAATATTATTAATTAACAGGAACATTATCGAATCTTTGTTCATCATTATCATAATCGTCGTCATAATCCGTCGTATACATATACATATATATATATTTATACCGTCATGATCATCATCACAATAATAATAATATATATATATATATGTGTGTGTGTATATATATAATTATAATTATAATAATCATCGCAATCTTAATCGGCATTATCACCACCAGCAAAACTCATACTTTACAATATCTCTTCATCATCATCATCATCATAAATAAATAATTAATTACATCGTAAATCGCGAGATAACAACACATAATTGTCATTTTTCTGTGTTTTTGTTTTTTTAAATTATTATTATATCAAATTCTTATAGTTTGCGTCCACGTCGGCGAGGATCATGTTCAAGCGAGACACACACTCCAGTCAGTTATATATATATATATTTTTTTTTATACATTCAATTTGCCATCGATTATTATTTTTTTTCTAAATCTGTAATTATTATTTTTATTTTTTTTTCGTCTTTTTCTTGATTTTTTTGCAAAAAAAAAATTGTCAAAATTTTGTGGAAAATAAATTATATAAAATAATAATAATAATAATAATAATAATAATAATACATATATACATATACAATGAAATGCAAAATTGTGTTTATTCTCTCTTTCTCTCTGGCTTCCTCGAGGTCTCTTGTCGAGAGGGGGGGGGGGAGGAGGAGTCAACTGTGCCGATTATCGAAGAGTCGAACGTACCGTTGCACGGATGGAAGACGCCGAACGTGAACTTTCGTGGCCTTTGCGCGAGAGGTGGCCTCTTCGAGGTCGTGGGCTCGCAAACGTTTTTTTTTTTCTTTTCTTTGCCAATCACAAATCAACGCTCGGAAAAGCGATAATTCGTATTTAAAAAAAAAATATCGAATTATCGCTCCCCCAGCCAAAAAAAAAACAATTTTCAAAAAAAAAAGATCGATCAAGAATTTTCACGAATAATTGAAAGTCGTGAAGACCCAAGTTCGACTTTCAAAGTTATTCTCCAAACAATTGTGACGTCGAATGGCAAAATTTGTCGACCCTCGAAGAAACGAAAAAAAAAAAAATCAGCTCGCAAAAATGTTCTCCCATCCGCGACTTCGTCGACAATCGCAACTTCCGGTCACCCCCTCCCGCCCTCTCGTTCGAAGAAGCCTCAGAGAAATCGAGAATCCAAATGAAGAAAAAAAAAAGAATTATAAAAAAAATATATAAATAATAATAATAAAGTCATTGTGCATTTTTTCAGAGGCGATTGATTATTATTATTATTTTTTCAATTCTTCTTCCTTTTCTTTTTTTTCTCTCATTTGATTGAACAAACTATTTGTATTGTTGTGTCCGTTGGTGGATTGGTGAAATTAGTCTCTTATTCTCGTGAAATTTTTTTTTCTGTTTTTTCGTTTTTTTTTTTTCTGTCAGCCTCGAAGGAGAGTGACTCGCAAACGCATCAATCGTAACGAAAAAGAGACACAAAACGCGTCCCCCCCTAACCACATTTAATTCTCGCGTTCGCAGGACGCACTCAATCACACAATCACACACATCCAAACACACATATTTGTACAGTCATGCATTCGCACACCCATTCACTCACATACACGACGTACATGCACGTCATAAATTTACTGGAACAATGATAATGCGATATAATATAATAATAATAATAATAGTTTATAATAATAATAATAATAATAATAGCAATCGTAATAATAGTAAATAACAATAATAATAAATTAGTTCTGTACAAGGTTTTTTGCTTCGAGCATGATAATATTGAATACCTAGACGTTTCTTATTTCTTTAATTATTATTTTTTTTTATATTCGCATAGGGGTGGGGGGAGGGTGTAGGACAGTACTTATAAGACAGAGGGCGGGTGGGGAAGGGGGGATGGCGGTGCGCGATACCGCCGACACAGCATCTCTCACTTGTTTCATTATTCTTAATTGTTGTGTTTTTTTGTTTTTTTTTTACATCTGTCTCGTCCTCCTCGGCGAACTCTCTAAGACTATACACGCCATTTGTTTTAAATTAGTTTTTGTGTTTTTTTTCTGTGAATTTCCATCTCCCATCGACCGCGCAAGCGCACAACGACCGTTCACTCCAAATATCATTTTTTTTACGCAAAAAAAAAAATCTAGCTTCTTCGGGGAAGCGACTCGGGCCCACAGAATCACATCCAGAAATTCGAATCTACATCCTTGAATGTCAATCGATTCGTTTTTGTTTTGTTTATTGTTTTTTTTTCGTTTATCGAGAGAAAAAACGTCGTTGAATATCATCGCCTGAACGAAATCTTTTAATTTCACCGACGTTATTTCGCACACGTGAAGTGAACGTTGACAAAATGGCGGCCGAGTCGCTGCTCCGCGAGCGAAAAAAAAAGAAAAAACCAAGTGGTACGGAACGGTCGTTGTGCACTCCACAAGAGTCCCCGTCGTTGCAACGGTCGTGCACACATATATAATATATGTGCACGACTTCCGGCAAAAAAAAAAATGTTCGCGTCCGAAAAATTCGAAAAAAAAAATTATTCCTCAAAAAAATAATATAATATACACATAAAAAAAAATCAAAAAAAATATACATCTAACAATAATGAAAAAAAATATATATATATATATATGTTCAATGAAAATTTCGTCGGAATTATTTTCGTAAATTTCGGAGCGCGGATTGATTTCGTTGTTCTTTCTTTCTTTTCTCACGCCGAGAGACTCTCGCAGTTTGACGAAACATTTTCGGAGACCGTAGTTTCAGAACCTTTTCTCTCTCCCTCACTCTCTCACATTTTCCATCTACGTATACAAATACATATATACATATACTATTTATATACGTGAGTATGTGCGTAACGAGCAATACGGAAAAGGTGGAGGACGAGTGTCACTTGAGTCGAATAGTCTGTCCGCCGGAGGGCGGGTCGGGAGTGGAGGGGGCCGCGCAGAGAGGTTAGGGACAAAATTTCGACTCGTACGAAAAAAAAACGCGGAGTGAAAACGGGCGGGCATTTTTTGGGAAATAACTTACGAAAATAACCTAAACTAAACTTCGGTCGCGAGCGTGGCCGCGAGTGCCGCGTCGTGCATATAATGATCGTCTATAACGTAAACCCCACAGCCGCCATCGCCGACATTGCCATCGGCCATGATAACCGGCCTCTTGGTCATGCTGGCGTCGATGGCCCCGCAACACGAGTCCGTCGTCGTCGTCGTTCCCGTCGTCGTGCTCGTGAAAACCGACGTTCTCTTGGCATCCATCGCACTCCCACTGCCACAAACACCCGACAAATCTTTGTCCTTTTGAAAATGATGGGACGCCCGATGCGCCGCGGTTTCCGTGTTGAGTTGTTTGGCGGTGCGGGTGACTATTCGACAATCTTGCATCACGGGTTCGGGTTTGTAACCGTTGCACGATATATCGAGACCGCCGTCTGTCGCGAATGACGAATCCAAATCGTCTCTCGTTGTGTTCGTCGACGTGTTGTTCACGTTTTTGTTCGCCGTCCATGTGTTTTTGATCATGTGAGAATCACCGTTGCCCAATGAGCATCCGTTGGAATTGACCCCATTGACATTGACGTTTTGTCCGCCATTGGCGTTGCCCACGCCGAGCAGACCGTCGCGCAGAGCGTTGCCATTAGTGCCCATGCCCAATAATCCGGTGGGATTGCCGGCGTTGCCATTGCCATTGCCATTGACACCGCCGTTGCAACCCAAACCGCTCGACGATCCTCCTCTCTTGCTCATACTGCTGTGCACCGCGTTGCGCTCGTTCTGCAATCTCGCTTCCTCGTCGGCACGCGCTTGTTCGCGTTTCTGTCGTCTCTTCATGCACATTACCGCCACAGCGGCCACGAGAACGAAAGCCGGCACGGCTGTGGACAATGTGGCAATGACGACAACGTGTTCCGTCGTCAAACCCGCGTCACGTGCTTCGGCCGATGGTCTGGCGAGATTTCCCGACCAAGAACTCGCTCCCGAAGGCGGCGATGCTTCCGGATTAGCATTCTGATTGTTGTTGTTCGATGGTCTGACAGCTACACCGATGGTTCCTTCCTCGTTGCAGGTATCGCCGTTCCAACCTTCCGTGCATTCGCACAAAAATCCATTGACGCGATTGCGACAGGTGCCACCGTTGTGACAGGGACCGCTTCGACATTCGTCGACATCGACGCTGCAATCTTTGCCCGTGAAACCGGGTTTGCAAGCGCATTGATAATCATTCGTTCCTGACAAACATTTACCACCGTTCGCGCAAGGTTTTGCCAGACAATAATCCACTTTGTCCTGACACAAACGTCCGACGTAACCGGGCACGCATTGACAACGAAAACGATTGACCAGATCTACGCAAGTCGCACCGTTCAGACAGGGATCGCCTTGACAATCGTCGACGTTTATTTCGCAACGTTCACCGGTGAATCCGGCCGGACACGAGCAACGATAACCGTTGACCTGATCGCTGCAAGTTCCACCGTTTGCGCAAGGATTCGGCGAACATTCGTCGACCTGGGTCTCGCAATCGGTTCCCGTGTAACCGGCCGGACAATGACACGTGTAACCTTTGAGGGAATCGTCGTCGCAAGTGGCCCCGTGGAGACACGGAGAATCGCGGCAGGAACGCGAACTTGCTTCGCAATGACGACCCCGCCAACCCGGCGGACAGGTGCAACGATAGTTGCGCGTCGTTAGATCGCTCGATGACGATGATGTGTTGTTTGTCGTTGAACTTGAAACGACGATGGACGATGATGATGAAGATGATGCGGATGAGGACGCGGTGGAGTTTGACTTGTTGTTGTTCATGGAACAGGAGCCCCCGTTGAGACAGGGCTTGGAGTGACAGTCGAGTAGCGGGGTCTCGCAATCGGTACCCGTGAAGCCCGGGGCACAGGAGCAGGTGTAAGAACCCTGACCGGTGTTGAAGCAGGTGCCGCCGTTTGTGCAGGGCTTGTGATTCGTGCAGTAATTCAGATCCTGGTTGCAGAACAAACCGCCCCAACCCTCGTCGCACAAACATTCCCATGGTTTTTGACAACTACCGTGAAGACAACCGGGATAACGGAGACACTGGTCGCAGAATTGTCCTTCCCAACCGCTGTGACATCTGCAAAAATCATCAACAAAATTACAGACGAATTAGTTTTTGGATAATATTTTGTTTTTGTTTGATTTATTCTAATTTGTTTTGATTTATGTTTCTCGCTCGTTCTCTCTCTCTCTCTCTCTCTAAAAAAACATATAACATCATTAACCTTAAACAAATATGGGTTTGTGATGGCAAGATGGCGGACAGTTTCAACGTGAAAAAAAAACTCGCGAGTTTGGATAATCGCGCATGCGTTGTCGAAAAAGAAAAAAAAATGAAAGAATAAAGAATGTTTCAAAGTTGACACACAAAGAGGATGGATGAAAAAAAAAATTTGGTTTGTTGGCTCGATGGGTGAAGAATCGGAGGGGGGTTGTTGCCAGATGGAGAAGGGTGAGACGGTGAAAAAAAGGAGTGGATGAGGGAGAGGAGTAGGGGAGGCGAGAGGATGTGGTATCGTCGGCCATTGCGTTGTCCACGGGGTCTGGACGAGTGAGCAGGCCCGAAGGGACTCCTCGCGGAGATGAAACACGCCAGGGAAGAGAACCAAAGAAAGAGAGGAGGAGAGAAAGATGAATCAACCTCGTAAGCGAGAGAGGATTCGAGTTGAGGGGAGGTTGGACGATCGTAGAAGGGGCAAGAACCGAGCAGTGGAAGCGAGAGAGAGAAAAAGACTAAGCGTTTGGATTACGGGAATGTGTGGCTAGGAATAGAGAAGAAGAAGAAGAAGAAGAAGAAGAAGAAGGTAAACCGGGAACGCAAGCGTGGCTATTGTGCGAAAGATGGCGGAGCTCGCGAGCGAGAGAAAGAGAGAGAGGGACGTCCTCATTCCCTAGCTCCATCTCTCTCTCTCTCCTACAAAGACTGAGTCTGGTGTGTTCGTAAAAGAGGATAAACAGAGCCCGGTCAAGTAGCAAAGACGAAGACGGAATAAACAAAAAGAGCGAGACAGAGACTGAGCGAACGTGAAAAAAAAAAGACAAGTCGAAGTGGGGGGAGGAACGTTGGAGACGTGCGAGAGGGAAGAAACGAAGGTAGAGGTGCGAGCGAGAGAGAGAGAGAGAGAGAGAGAGAGTGTGCGCGAAGGCGCGCGCAGGATGGCGATCGAGACGGCATGAGGGGAGTGGGAGGGGAGGAGGGGGATGAGTCGCCGTCGAGTAGTGTTCCCACGGTTCGAGCCACGGCACACAGCCGTTCAGTATGCGGGTCAAGGAAAGGTTACGCCAGCTATGTGCGAGCGCGAGCGAGACGGTGGACGAGTCGTTCCGAGTAGGAGAGAGACGCAGCGAAACCTGGCCACTAATACCAGCGGCAGGCGATATGCCGTGAGCCGGGCGGCGGTGTGCGCTGCCTGGCTGCCTGCACAGCCGACGTTCTCTCTACTCCCGCTGCTGCCGCTGCTGTTGCGACGGCTGCTTCTGCTTCTGGTGCGGCTGCTGCTGCTGCTGCTGCTGCTGCTGCGTCGCATGACTATACCATTAAATCCCATATACCTACAACCCGCGAGAGAGGTGAACTACGCGAATGAGAGCCAAACGAGATGTACGAGGCAAGTTGAAGAACCCACCCCCCGCCACCCCGCGGGATACAAACCAACTTCGCAACAAACCGGACTTTAGACGCACGCGAACACCGTCGGTATTACGGAACGAGGGAATGAACCAACACCAACACCACCACACACCAATCCAACCGACAGATTGGAAATCGTTTTGGCGAAAAATTAATAGACCCGTTCTGTTCTCGCGCGGAGAATCGATTCTGCGGATTTGGTTTTTTCGTTTTTTTTCTCGTTTGGGTTGTTTTTGGTTTTTTTGATCATAGGAGTTCGGCTCCCCGGATTTTTTTTGGCAGGATGAAATGAATGATTTGAGAACAAAACACGAAATTTCGGTCGTAGCGATTTTGATACGCGATGAAATTTTGTTTTAATTCTATTCTTTGTTATTGTTATTATTATTATTGTGATTATTAGTTAATTTTTAAATGATCGTGGAAATTGAAATTTGATTGGAATTTGTAGTGAAATAAAGACGTATTTTTTTTTTTAATGATTTTTTTATGTATGCATTTTTTTAACGATTTTTTTTTTACTGTTTCATATTTTTTTTTTTTTTGCAGAAACGGCACAATGGGTTTCGATGAAGTCGTGAGGGGGTGGGAGGGAGGGTTGAGAGGGTGCAATTCGCGTGGATCGTAGGAAATGGTGCGAAACTATTGAAAATTGTTCGCTACCGGATTTTTTCGATGATTATTCACGTCGGGTCTACGCCAATGTGGGATTCGAGGAGCTCTCTATCCCTCTCTCTCTCTCTCTCTCTCTCTCTCTCTCTCTCTCTCTCTCTCTCTCTCTTTCTCTCTCTCTCACACACACACGTTCTCTCGGTGCATCGTTCTCGCGTTCGTTCATCGGTATTCAGCTCCCACACGCGCGCGTGTCCGAGGGAGAGTCACCGCGAAACGGCGACTATCGCTTCGTCCCTCTCTCTCTCTCGCTCCCGCGTCTCTGAATATATATATATAGACGTATATAGTGTGTGGGTGAGGAAGCGAGACGCGACTAACGCGCGCCCGATAGACTCCGAAATTTCAATCGGACGCGCTTTCGTCCGCGATTCTTTCACGTAATTCGAATGGGGACCGATCCCACGGGTTGCTCCCACGGCATTCGCTTCCTCCCCCGTCCTCTTTCACTCTCTCGCTCACTCTCGCGCATACTCTTTATTTTCCCACTCGCGCCATCATCGTCGCAAACATTTTACACCGTTTCTTTCCTTCGTTCTTCAAGCGAATTTTTTTTTCTACCTTTTCTTATTTTTTTTTTTAGTTTTAATTCGAAACTTTTTTATTTCATTCTTTTTCAATCGTTCACTCATTTTATCTCATCGAGAGAGAGAGAGAGAGAAAGAGAAAGAGATTGATTGTCTGATTGAAAATTAATTTTTTGAAAATATTGAATTATTTTTTTCTTTGTTCTGTCCTTTTTAAATTAAATTTATTATTATTATTTTCAAGCGAGTTGAAGATTGTGATTTGGAAATGAATGAGGGAATAAGTGTTCGGTGAGTCGATCGTTTGCTGGATTTGATGCACGCACACACACACACACGCACGCAGAGCCGTTGCGGCATTAACGGGACAATTACCTCCCTCCCACCCCCTCCTCCCTTCAAGCCCGCCGGCAGAGTGGCAAACGCACCGAGTCCGACAAAGAAAGCGAGACATAGATAGATAGATAGAGAGAGAGCGAGAGAGAGAGAGAGCGAGCGAGGGAGTAATTAAATGATCGAGTTAACTCTCAAAAGCTCGCGGGTTTAAATTCGCCCCAAGGGGAACGGGTGGAGGGGGAAGAGGGACAGTCGAGAGACTCCCGGCATGAGCCGAGATCGTCGAGATTCGTTCTTCTCAACCTCCTCGGCGCCCGCAAACCAAGATTCTTCGCTCGTTGTCCCCTCGCTGAAATCTCTGACAATCTGACGAAACAAAAAAAAGACAAAAAAAAAATCTATTCCCTCCGACACATTCCCAATTATTTGCAAAATTACAATCAATTGGAATCAAAATAATTTTTCTCGAAAAACCTCTTCGATCAATAAACTTCGATATAATTGTTCAACATTACAATTCAATTGAATTCCAATAATAATAATAATAATATCGATAAAAAAAATATACAAATAGAAAAAGAAATATTTATAATTTCGCAAAAATTATTTGACGAATATTTACCAAAGAAAATGATAATCAAAGAAATATTAATAAAATGTAAAAAAAAAAATTCGAATATTTAGTCGCGGTGAAAAATATTGTTAACATATGGCGAAACGATATTCAATGTCTTGTTTGTTTTTTTTTCTCTTTGTCACGTGTGGTTTATGGCCAGAGGGATTAGAGCTCGGTTTAATGGCAAAACGCTCGATCCTCCGTGTACGTATAAACCGCGTATGTGTGTGTGAGTGTGTGTGTGTCAATTGGGAAGCCGGTAAATCGCTCGCTCACGATAAACCGCAGCATCGCGCGCGCGCCTGCACGCGGGGGGAAAGGGAACTCCTCTCATCCACCACTCGTTTTCCTTTCTCCTCGAGAAGTCCACCACCGATGGCTGCACCACACACCGCATCGCTTGTACTTGTGTGCATATAACACTCGACCACCAAACTCAATGTCTGCATATATATATATGTATATATACGTATATATATACATATACGTTGCACCCGTTCATTATTCACGCTAAAAAGTCTCTATCAAATAAAAACTGTAATTGAAAAAATAAAAAAATTGAACAAAAAAAATCAAATTAAAAAGAAAAAAGAAAAAAAAAACTCGCGATTCATAAAAATGACAAAATAAATAATGAATTGAAAAATGTAATAATCAAAAATAATAGAATAAAAGAATAAATAAATTAAAATTGAAAAAATAAAATGAAATAAAATATCGCTACTCGTGATTCATAAAAATGATCGAATGAATAATGAATTAATGAAAAAAAAAAAATGCAAAATAATATCGGTGCAGTCTCGTTTCGTCGTTACACGCATGTGAGTATGTGTGTGTGTGTGTGTGTGTAAGTTTATGTGTCTATAAACCGAGAGTACATAGCTCTCGCTAGAGCGTTACGAAAGAGCGATGCACCAGTGCGGAGAGTCTCGACCGCCCCCTCCCTCCCTCCGTCCCTCCCACACTCCCTCACCCCTCCGCCCACCCACCCCGCACGTTCCTATCGCCGCTCGACGTTCCCTGGGAGCTCTCCTGCACCGGTTAATTCGATATACCAGCGCGCCTCGTCATCTCTCGAACGACACTTCCACGAATCCCATCGCACACACACAACTCAACGTATTCTAATTTTGCATCGATAATTCGAACCACATAATAGAATCCATAAAATTAATCAAAATCGATTAAACCATCGTTTCGGCAATTTGGATAGAAATATATATGTAATTAAAAAATGAAGTTTTCAACATTATATTCTTTTCCACGTGATTCTTCATCTTAAAAAAAATTAGTACACACATATCAGAGAGAACGAATAATCGATACTGCATTATTATAATTTTTGTTTTTTTAATGAAATTGATTTTTTTCTTTTAAACTTGATTTTTCGGTGAAAAAATTATTTTTCTTTGACGTTTGAAATGGGGATTTTTGTGGATGAGAGGATTCGCCGATGAGCTCATGGGCCACGAGAAGATGAGACGAGAGAAGAGGGAGAGGAGAGGGAGGAGCAGGCATGGCGACTATGAGCAGAGAGAGAGAGAGAGAGAGAGAGATAGAATGAGATATACCGGTACAGCGATACTGCAACAGGAGGGCAAGGTGGCTTCGCCGAAAGTGGCTATACCTATACATATACATATATATTTAAAAAAAAACGTATGTATATGTGTGTAATACTTACATGCACTGGTTGGGTTGTGTGCAGTATCCGTGTTGCGCGTCGCATCCGGGCAGGCAGCGAGCTGAAACGAGATAGAAAAAAAAAAAATTCGCAAAGGTTAAGGCAACTCTCCATGAGAGGTCGATCGGCGTACCTCACGACACACACACACACACACAGACACACATAACACATAACCGAAGATTCACCATCGGCAAATGCCTCGTCGTATAATCTTCACCGTATCATTTTTATCGTCATTCCATTCAAATTATTTTCATAAATAAATAAAAAATTGCAAAATAATTATTCACGTCGCCATCTTGCTTTTACGATCAAAAAACATTTTTCAAGTTTATGGAAAATGGGTTATTTTTTGGTTCTTTGAATTAAATTTTTTTGATGAATTGTGTCACGAGCGTGAAGAGAGAGAGAGAGAGAGAGATGGGAGATAGAGACGAGGGAGGGTTGTTAGCGTCGGTGTGTTGGGTGCTCGGTTGTCCAGTCCGCAAATATCCGAAGGCTCGTCGGCGCCTGGGGTCTCGGCCTATCCCCGAAGCCGGTGTGTGTGTGTGTGTGTGTGTGTGTGTGTGTGTGCTCGCCCGATGATGCTGCAAGCCCAACGAGCACACGCGAGAAAAACTCTTTTTTTTTCTTTCATTATTTCTTTTCTTCTTTTTTTATCCTCGGAGTGTGTATTTTGTTAGTCTCACGTGTATTCACGTGTATGTGTGTGTGTGTGTGGGTGTGTAGCGATATGCGTACGACGATGAGAGTTTAGCGCAAAGAGGCGCCGCCGTGTGTGCCTCCCACTTGCTCAATCTTCGTCTCTTCATCTCTGTCTCTCTATCTCTCTTTCTCTCACTTACTCGCTGTGTCCTTCTCCAGCTCTCTCGGTCTTTCTCTCTGTCTTCTTCTCGCTTCGTTTTAGTACGTACTTCACATATATATACATTTATATGTGTGTACGCTTGAATCTAATACGCGCGAGAGAGAGAGAGAGAGAGAGAGAGAGAGAGAAGATAGCGACTCTGGAACTTGGAAAGAACCCGATAAATTCCTACGTTCTCTGACTATAGTGCGCATTCCATGCCACACTTTTGTACACAGTCTCGGTATGCATACACACACACACACACACACATATATATATATATGTATGTATGTACCGCGTACATAACTGTGCTCGGTAGACAGAAATAAATTTTATTTTATTGGCAAGAAAAAAAGAAATGCAGACAGTAAAAAGGAAATTCTCAAAAAAAAAACAAAAAACTTAACATTGCGTAGGAAAAAAAACCATTGACGAAAAAAAAAAAAAACACAAGAATATTTTATTATGTCACACGACGAGTTAACTGTATATGACAATTTTTTATTCATTCGAACCAATGTGCAATATGCAAATGATTATTCTTTTTCTTTCTTTTCTTATTTTAAATTATCTTTTATTCCCATCCGTATCGAGTTTTAGAAAAAAAAAAAGAAAATATACATAAAAAAACTCTTCTATCTATTTGTTCCTGACTGCGAACATTTTTTCTTATCTCTCTTTTTTTTCATTCGTGTTTCGTTGTCTTTATTTTTTATTTTTTTATTTTGTTTTTTTGTTGGTTTCGAATTTATATCGCTGTTTGGCTCGGCCGCGGGTAATTAATCGACCTGGCGGGCATTATACATATCCGTGCTGCTGCGTTTGCCGTGGTTATTTTTTTTTTTTTTCCATCGTTCGTCCGTCGTCTCTCATTCTCTCTCTTTCTTTCTTCCTATAGTCATATATATATATATATATCTGTCTCTCGATCTCTGAGGAGAGGAGAGTTGCATCCGAAGTGCAGCGGCAAAAGCGATCGTCCACCTCGCCCTTCGGGTGGATAGATAGTTATCGCGCACCGACGCCGCCACGGGCGAGTCCTCCTCCTCATCCTCATCCTCATCCTCATCCTCGGCATCGTCTCCCCCCCTCCCCCCGAACGACCCGGTGGCCATTGGGCCCCGCAACGACTTCGAACCCGGGGTTGAAGGTGGTTTACCGGACGGAGAAAGAACTTTACCGAGCTCTCTCTCTCTCTCTCTTTCTCTCCGCATCTTTATCGCTCTCCATCTCACTCGCACTCACACACGATGGACCACCACACGTGACCTTGGCAAATGCAACCAATGCACACGCTGATGCATCCTCACCGTCTCGTTCATCGTTATTCGTTCTACGTTCTCTTACATGAATCTCAAACGTTTTTTTTTTTTTCACGAACTATTTTTTTATTTATTTATTCCTTCTAATTACGATATTTTTCTTTGTGGAATTATTTATTCATTCATTCATTTATTTTTCGTCGATCTGTTAAACGAACAATTATTTTTAATTTTCGTAATTGTCAATTGAAAAAAGAAACAAGGAAATAAAGAATGAAATAAAAGTGTGATAGTTTCTTCAATTTTGAAAAATGAAAAAATTGCATTAAAATCGAATATATGTATATTCATTTTATTTAGTTGATTGGAACGAAAAAAAAAATGGTTTTGGAAAAAATCCGTGACGAGATGAGAGGTGAAAGATTTTCGGTGGTCGCGGGGACGCAAGATGTCGGCTCTCGTACGCTTAAAGAGAGACTCGGAAAGGTATTTATAGTCGGACGGAGGGAGTGAGACGGTGCGAGAGAGAGAGAGATAGAGAGGGTGGGGGGGGATAGTCGGATTGCACATAAATATATATATATATACATATATCCAAACTTGAATCTCTGTTCGAAACAGCTCGCCTCTCTCTCTCTCTCTCTCTCTCTCTCTCTCTCTCTCTCTCTCTGACTTTGGTCCGTGAGGGAGTTTCGTTACTTTGGCGATGATCTTAGCGACGAAAGGGAACGGTCGGAATCGTCGGCATTCCTCGCGATCCCGATACGCTCAGCGAGGAGCCGACATTGCTCGAACAAGGATCTCGTCCGAGACCCCATCGAAGGTAAGAGAGACAAAGACAGAAAGACAGAGAGAGAGAGAGAGAGAAAAGAACTAAAAGATGGAAACAGTGAATAAGAAAACGACGAGGGCTGAAGGGTGGCCGGAGGGGGGGGGGAGACAAGGCGAGGAGGTTTTCAGAGAGGAAGAAGAATGACCGAGGAATCGAAGAAGCGAATGAGCAAAGGAGGGAGGAGAAGACGTCCTCGCATATTTCTTCATTCTTCTTCAGCGGAGTCCCTTCGCGGACCACCGAACACCCGAGATACATACACCCCCCCCCCCCCGACTTCTCCCTCATTCTCAGCTTCCCTTTTCATTTTTTTTGTCTTTTTTTTTTGGAAATCTTTTTTTTTCTTCGTCGTCTCTTTCACTGCGTATTTTCTTTCATTCCCTTTCAATGATTCCGTGTATTCCCGGTTTCTCGGTATTTCTTTATGTATATATATATATATATATGTGTGTGTGTGTGTATGGGTTCGAGTCTGTCGGCTGGTCGTGGAAAAATGGCTTTTGGCGTAAAATTCTTGGCGAGCGAGAAGCGACATTGATGAAGAGAGAGTGGGCCGGACGATACACCATTTTTTTAATTTATTTTTTTTTTTAATTTATCGAAGAAGAAGCTTTTTTTCAGCGTCCATTATAAGCCTTTGAAAGTTTGTCTATCTCGCACAAACTTTCGAAAGCCATCAAAAATCGTTTTTTTTTAATGAAATAGAAAATGATAAAATGAATTTTTTCAAAAGTGGATATTATTTAATTATGAATGATAATAAATAAATTCGAATAATTTGAATAATGGCGAACGACGGGGTCATCAACGTACACGAGTTGAACCTGGGCAGCCCCCCGTCCCCACCCCCTAAACGCAGTCGGGACATTTAAACCGGTCTGACGCATTTCTCTCTCTCTCTCTCTCTCTCTCTTTTGATTATTTTTTATTTTCGAATGATCGTTACACCACCCGGCCAGTCAAACCACCCCTCGAACACACATAGTCCAACGGATTTTATCGATTTTACACGTTACGCGTCCCCCCCCCCCGGGGGGGGGGGTATCGTCGCACTCTTTTTTTTTTCTCGTCCACCAGCGAACCAACGGTCGCTGTCGTTATTAAAAGGGCGTACTTCCGTTATTTCGAGACTCGAATAACTCGAAAGACAATTATAGATTGTACAATCACACGACGAACAGTCATTTTTTCTAATTTTTTTTTTCGTTTTCAAAAAAAAAAACCAAATAGTTGGCTCGAAAATTCGACACCCCAACCCCATTAAAAAGAGTCAACGAAGTCGTGAAAAAATTTTTACGTGAAAAATTTAAAGACCCAAAATTTTTTTGTAAGAAACTTCTGAAAAATTTCTTGAAGAGTATAACATAAAGTACAATGTTGGGGGGGTAGGGGGACAAAAGAAGGAAGTGACAATGAGTAGGTACGAGTACCAGCCACCCGGTCAATCGTCAATGAGAAAAAGAAAGAGACAGAAGATTGAGAGGACAAGACAGAGACCAGCGACGGTCCGTTGTCCTTCCGGCTTCTTCCTTCACGCTTTTCCTCCCCCCCCCCCCCCCCAAAAAAATCCCCAAAGTCCTACGACCTCGCGTCTCTTTAACGCCCTTTTGTGTAAAAACCCTCCCTCCCTCCCCCCCCCCCCCCTCGGTGTCCTACCTGTCGCGTAAAATGCGTTGCGACCCTCAACGACATTTTTCAATGGCGGAAAAGGGTCGTTAAGGGCTAAAGCGGGACGACGACGACACAGTCACCAAAGAGCAGGTACGTTTCATAAAAAAAATGAAAAAAAATTATGAAGGGCGAGTCCAGCAACCCGAAAAGACAGAGACAAAGATAGACCCAGACAGACAGACAGACATGCATAGACAGAGACAGATTGACTCGAGAAAAAAAAATGAATAGAAAGAATAAAAAAAAAGGGACGAAAGAAAATGACGAAAAGGTGCGAGAGAGAGAGAGAGAGAGGGTTGTGTAGTTTTGGCGTGGAAGTGTAGCGCCAAGTTGGGGCGCAGCAGCTGTTGGGTTAAAGCGCCAACAATGGCAGCTGTGGTGTGGGGGGCCCCCGCGGGCCCCGTGGGCCCCCGAGAGCAGCTGCCGCGACTCGCCGTCGTCGTCGCCCGCGTCGGGCTTCGTCCCTTCGAAAAAAAAAAATAAAATAAAATAAAATAAAAAACCAACCCCGCCGCTCGAACAACCCCCGGTCACGTCTAACGCGCTTCGGTCGGATGGAAACTTGCACCCCCGTGCGCACCGAGCAATAATGGGGAGGGGGGAGGGGGTTGACCAGGGTTAACCCCGAAAACCGACGGGGGATGAAAAAAAAAATAATAATAAAATTCGTAAATTTTTTATTTCTGTTTTTTTTTTCTTTCATTTAAAAAAATAATTGACCACCATCGGTCAAAGTCTTGACCGTCTATCTATATACATATATATATATATGTATGTATGTGTATATGTATATTTATATATATACGAGAACTTGGATTTTGACGAGAGACCGCGCGAAAACCAAGCGCTCGATCGGAGACGAGCCTGATACGCGTCTCGCATAATACACGTGCTATAAAAGCCCCCCACCCCCCACCCCCTTCCCCTACGTTCTCTCACTACACGTCAACGTAACGTGTATATACGTGTTTATACGGCATTACGCCCGTGGGATCGCTGGCGCTATGCGCTCGTCGTACGCACCGCGACTTGTTCCTCATCTTCTTCTTCTTATTCTTATTCTTTCTTTCTCTCTCTTCTTTTTTATTTCATTTTTATCATCATCGGTTGGTTCCACGAAAACAACGACGAATCGCTCTCGGGGCACCGGTCGGTCGTGTAAATTCGTTAAATTCTACGGTCAACCGAGCGCAAAACGATTACACCGGTTATTATATATAAATGTGTGTGTGTGTGTGTGTGAGTATTATTTTATGAGGCACGCACGTGTCGCATACAACCCGGGCGTATTTTTATTTTTATTTTTAACATTGCAATTCCGGTTTTTTTTTAATTGTATTTATTTTATTTTATTTTATTTTTATTTATTGAGAATCACGAACCAGAATGGACAATCGATGGAATTGTCATTCAGTCCTGTACCGTTAACAATTCGGAATGATTGCATTTTTCTATAATAAAAATTTCGTATAATAAAAATTCTGACCATTTTAAAAAATTATTATTAACGTTATTTCGATATTATTCGCTTATTTTTTTCTTTCCCCCAATTTATTTTTTCGTTCTTACAATTTCCGTAAGTCGAAGGTACGAAAAACGTTAACGACAAAGATAGTGGAATGTGTTTCGTCGTTGAGAGACAAAACAAGAGAGAGAGAGAGAGAGAGAGAGAGAGAGAGAGGGAGGGACGAAGACGACGTCAGGATTATGAGACGTTGAGGCTCCGAGAGGATCGGTCACGTTCCGTCGCGGCGAGGTGCGCGCGCGGTCTTCGTAAAGTCTTCGTACTTCGGACGAAGAAGAGACGATACATGACGACGACGACGACTAAAAACCGAGAGACGAGATACAGACAACTTTGGGCCGAAGAGAAGCTAATGCTTTTGTACACGTGTACGCGGATAAACTTGAATACCATGCACAAGTACGTGCGAATACATATACACGACGGATAGAAAGAGATAAAGAAAAATGATAGAAAGAAAGAGAGAGAGACAGAGATAGAGATATTGGATATTATGCAGCGCGACGTTCGTGCACGTGTACGAACGACGAACCAGCGAATACCGTTCGGAGTCGTTCTCGTGGCCACGAAACCGGCCGTGCGACAACACGCTGCAATGACGGGGAGGGGGGACGGGGGGGGGGGGGAGGGGGTAAAGTGCATAGCGGGACGGAAAAAGACGCAGGAGCGAGACGAGCGAAACGATGAAAACTCGAGAGAGAAAGAGAGAGAAAGAGTGTATGTACGTTATGAGAGGGGCGCGTCCCGCAAAACGCGTCGAGGTACGAAAGATGAAGAGAGAGAGATAGATAGACAGAGAGAGAGAGAGAGAGAGAGAGAGAGAGAGGGGATGTTGCACCGACGAGACCGACGGCGAGCCGGCGTCGCGAAGCGTGGGAAGCAACGACGAACGAGAGAAGGTGATATGACGACCTGAGACCGAGAGGGGGGAGAAGGGGGAGGGGGGGTTCTCTCTCTTACGATCTCGATTAATCGACCAAAAAAATCATGTCCATGGTATATGCTCCAAAATAATTTTTTATCACGACTAGTATCGTGTTCGAAAAAATATAAAAAAACATTTTTTATAATTTTTCATTATTATTTTTTACGAGAATGGTTTTTTTTTTTTTTTTAAGTGGTGGGGTGTCTTTGGAATGGGTTGGGTAGATTTGTCATAGTGATGATAACGTTCTTAATATGTATGTTTTTTTTTCGAAGAAAAAAAATGTGTCTAATTTTTGAATTTTTGATTTTTTGTTGGATAATTTGATTGGCGAAAAAAACTTACGTGTCGCACAGTAATCGCCTTCCCATCCGGACAGACAAACACGTTCGCCGGTCGGGCTGCAGCTGTAGTGACCGAAACTGTCGTCACGGGGTCTGCACAGATTCTCACAACCCTTTCCGTAATAATGTGCACCGCAAGTCGCGCGATACTCGTAACTCATCTCCGAGGCGGCGCTACGATGCTCGTCCTCGATCCATTGGGGCCCAACGTCGAGCCATCTTTGCGTGGCCAATCTTGTTATCAACACTTTTTCTGAAAACAAAACAAAAAACAAAATAAAATAAATAAATAAATAAAATAAATAAAAATAAAAATAGAAATAAAAAATCGTCAATAAAAATAAATAAAACTAAATATAGATTTTATAAAAAATGGTTATTATTATTATTATTATTATTATTATTATTATTATTATTAGGAGTTTTGAAAAATAGTTTGCTCGCTTTTGCAAAATATTAATAATATTAATAATAATTATATTATTATTTATGTTTTAAGGGGCGAAATATCGCGAATCGCGAATATCGTCGAAGCCGAATGATCGAAGTGCATCGCCCCCCTCCCCCCCCCGGGCTGGCTCGCGCGGACCGGACGTTCGTCCGCTATTGCAGCTACTCGGCTGCTGCTGCTGCTGCTGCTGCTGTCGGCATCCACGCACCGGCGCAACGCGCATCCGGCCGAAAGAAGAGTACTCGATCCAGGCTCTCCGGCTCCCGGCGCACCGTTCGGTGAACGAGGTTACAAACACGCGCTCACTCACCCACACACACGCATGGATATATGCGTCGGTCGCGATAACTGGAGAGTGCAACGCGATGCAACGGAGTACCCACATAGCTCATGGTCTCTGGGAAAGACCCGGTTGGTGTGTTCTTCCTTCATACTCTTCCTCTATTCATCCGTTTCTCCGTCGCACTCGTTGTGCCAATATCACAGCTCGTTTTCTCGTGTCGATATATATCGTTTTCACTCACACACAGACCAGAGACCAGCGGCTAACCCGTTAGCCATCTTTTCTTCATCACTGCGCGGTGGGGGAGGGAAAAGAAAGTAAAAGCTCGAACGATCCGCTCGTTGTAATCCGCTTCGTATTAAATAATAATAATAATAAATGAATTATAATGGAAAATATGAAAATGAAATTTTGAAAAAAAAGAACGGGAAAAAAAATCGAAATTTCATTACATTTATTTTTTTCCTCTCGAAATTTTTTTTTTTTGTTTTCATCATCTTCGAAATCATATTCTTGGGAAACGAATATCCATAAAGAACGAAATAATGGCGAACAGATCGTCGGCGAATTGGGATACCGATCGAGGCTACGATTTTTCAACAGAAAAAAAAAAGTTGAAAAAAAAATCGAATCTCGAAAATTGAGAAGAAACTTAAAGTTTTTTGAGGATATCCGCAAGTGAGCCAATGCTTCATCATCGATGGGATAAAGAGCGAGACAAAGATAGAGAGAGACAAAGAGATCGAGAGAAAAAAAAGATCACGAAACCAGAAAAGACAAGGAAGAAAAATAAAAATGAAAAAAATTGCGAAAAAAAAAATAAAAAAATAAGTTGAGAAACGAGGCATTTAGTCGATGGCGTGCCGGTGGATACTTAAAAGGCCCGGGCCCCGGATCTTTTCCCAGAACGAAAGTATAGCACACACGACGAGATCGGCCCCGCCACTCCAGTGGCTGGGATGCTGTGTTGCTTCTGCCGTTTCTGCTACTCCCTCGGAAGCTTTTCATTCGGAGGATGAAGAGTCGAGACGATGATGATGATGACGACGACGATGACGATCGAGTGAGCACGGGATCCAAAAGTGAACAAGAGAGAGAGAGAGAGAGAGAGAGAGATGGAGAGAAAGATTGCACACTATCTTGGCTCTCGTTTCTTCAACGGCAAAGCGCAGGCCCTCGTCCTCGAGATTCTACACCGCAACGTGTACTCCACGGTCTAGGTACACCCGAGATCAGCCCCTCGAGATGCCAGAACCTCCGAGAATAAACCTCCCCCTCACACAAACGCACACACACACGAGCAAGGGCGGTTTTAGTTTCGTTCGTTATACTCCTCGCGATAACGCGTTCGACGCTTATCGCCCGATCGCCTGCGCCATCTTTTACAAATTCAACATCAAACACAACGAAGATGAATAATCGACGACATCGAGATCCAATGCGACAACCCCCCACCCCGCCCATTTTGGAAAATTGCTGCAACTTGATGAGAAATGACAAAAATCGGAAAAATGTTTTTCCTTTCTTCGGCTTTTTTTTTTTTTTCTTTTGTGAGTCTTTCGTGTTCACGTGAAATTGAAAAATTAAAGAAATTATCATTGATGATGATCTGCTTTCTAGATTTTTTATTTATTGTTTTTTTTTTTTTTTTAATTATTATTTGACTTGAATTATTTTTTTCTGTGTTGCGAAATACAAAAAATTGAGATATCGAGATAACCATTGACAAGGATAGTCTCTCTACTTTTCTCTCTCTCTCTCTCTCTCTCTCTCTCTCTCTCTCTCTCTCTCTCTCTCTCTCTCTCACTCTTTCCCTATCTCTGTATTTCGCCTCGGACTCATTTAATTTTTCCCACACAACGGTATAACAACCAACGTTTAATTTATTTTTTCGAACCACCAAATCTTCAACTGTTACAGTAGGTTAAGCGATAATAATTCGGTCTTATTATCATCATCATCATCATCGTTGGCACGAAATTGTAGCGAGGGATCCCATCGTCCCGATCACGTGAGGAAAAAAACAAGAACAGATATTTATATAAACTCAAGAGCGTGAGAGAGAGAGAGAGAGAGAGAGAGAGAGAGAGAAAGAGAAATAAAAAAAATACACGAACAAGGAAGAAAATAATGATAATAATAATACAAGAAGAAGAAGAAAAAAATAAAAAGAGGGCCAAAAGTGAGAACTTGGTCCCGAGTGGGCCAGGTAGAGCGCAGGTGTACGACTTTGGAGTCTGGCGAACAGGTATACCGACATCCACAACCACAATACATATGTATATATAACACTCACACGTGCAAAAGCGAGTGTGCATGAGCACATAGTATGAAAAAAAAGGTGGAACAGAGGTTTCGGGACGAATTGTGTAGGCTCCGGGCTAAGGCGGAGGAGCCAAAGAGTAAAATACATACATACATATATATATAGATGTATAAAGAGAATGAGAGAGGAGGATGGACTGTCGGTAGTAGTTCACGTCGTAGGTATTAATAGCAACGCGAGAGACCGGTAGTATTATACATATATATATATATAGCGGTGGATATTGGGGCCTGAGAAAGGAAGCAGCGATCAGAAAGGAACCAGCAGCATCCGAGCAAGGTCCCCCGAAGCACCGGCGATAAAGGCCCCTCGTTTCCAAGGGCCCAGTGTGTGTGTGCGTTGCCCACGGATATTACGTATTACGACTGCACTGCACGATATTTATCTTTATCTCTCTCTCTCTCTCTCGCTCTCTATCTCTGTCTATCTTTCTCGCTCTATGGACACACGCAAATAACGCAGACGCAGATGCAAACTCGACCATTTATTCGTATTTTTTTTTTTTTACTTATTTCATTAATTTTTTTTTTCAATGACGACAACATTATCAAAAAATTTCCAAAAATGTAATACTTTCTTAAAGTTTTAATTATCTTGTGACAATATAATTCTTTGATAAAAATTCTCTGGCTACAGAATTACGATGAAGCGAGAATATTTTTCAGGTCGGTAAAATCCCTGAGGACCCACGAGTATATATATATATATGCATATATATCCCGTTTAATTAAAAATCGTCGGACCGGAAGAACGAAACGAGGAAGAGCCCCGAACGACGAAGCCAAGAGAGAGAGAGAGAGAGAGAGAGAGAGATGGATAAAAACCAACATCGTTGTAGTCCGTATTACGCGAGAGTTATAAATGTAATAACGACGAAAGGTAAACGCAAACACCGGACGAGACAACAACGACGACGACGACGACTACGACATTGTACGCGATAACCGTGAAGACAGAAATCCCACCGGAAAATCCGTTATGTTCCATAACGAAACATAATTCTCGTTTTACACGAGGTTTCGCTCCGAACGATTATTATTGTTGAATTCCACGGATTTAATTAATTGCCATTAACGGACGGGCTCTTCGCGCGGTCTCTCGTGCTCGATCACACGGATGTTACACCGACAATGTTTATTATTCATCAACGCTCATCGCAACGAACACACACACACGTGCATAATTTTTTTTTATGGCATTGAAAAAAAAAAAATATATAAAAAACGAACAATGATATATATGTATATATGTTGCAACGAGCGCGTAACGACATATATATATATATATATATATATATATATATATATATATATATATATATATATATATATATATATATGTGGTAGTTGTTGGATGAGCGAGCAACGGTGCTTTCGCGGTGTGGAAAAATCGGTGGAGGGCTTTCCCCGGACGCGGAAGCGGAAAACCGAGCGGAGAAGCCGACTATGAGTCGAACTGGCAACGGGCAAGAGGCAGGGGGAGGGGGGGGGGGGTATGACGAAAAAATAAAAAATATAAAGAGAATGAAGAAAAAGAAAAGGAGAAAAATAGAATTCCACCGAAAGTGAGAGAGAGAGATAGAGAGAGAGAGAGAAATATGTGCAAGACTTGGCACAAAGTCTCGGAGGTGGAGCCACGGCAATTCTTTCCTACGTGGGAAACGAAATAAAAGCTCTCTCTCTCGCTGTAGCAGAAAGAGAAATAACTTTCGGAATGTTTTTCCATTCTCCCTTTGTTATTTTTTTTTTTTTTTTCGGGTGAATTTTATTGGTTTGATTTTTTGTTGGAATCGACTAGACGACGGTAAAAAGAAAGAGAGAGGTGAAAAAAAATGTATCAGGAGTAAGAGAGAGAGAGGAATCTTTTTGCTGCCAGCGAGGACTTGGTAACAGGAGAGAGAGAAAAAGAGAGATATAAAGAAGTAAAAAATACCCGGAGTAAAAAAAAAGAAGACGGAGATAGGTGAAAATAAAAATAATGGAGAAGGTATATGTCGCTGTTTTCGTCTTCTCGCTGTTTCTGTTTCCCTCGTCCGTTCGGACGAAACCCAGGAGGGTGGAAACTGCCATCGCACAGAGACCCTTTAGCCTGCTCCTGGCAGCCAGAGAGAGATCTATGGAATCAGGAGGAGTTAATGGCTCGGCAAACCCGTGAAAGTCGTGCACAACTGCTGTTGCTGCTGTTGCCGGTATTTCTGCTGCTCCTGCTTCTGCTGCGAGAGACACGCGAGACACTCATTGTCAGCAGTGCAAACGGCATTTATGGCCCCATCGGTCCTGCGGAAACTCCCCCATCCGACGACGACAATGTTGTGCCCATCGCTTCGGAATTTCACGACCAAAGCTCCAACATTTTTTTTTTTTTTTTTTTATTTATTTACTTGTTTATTTTTTATTCAATGATCGAACAACAAATTCGAAAATATCAAAATTTCATTATTACTATTGACAAGAATAGTAAGGAAAACATTTGATAAGTGAAATAAATTTGAAATTTGGAAAATTTGATTTTATAAGTAATTTTTTTTTTCGAATAAATTATTCATTGGCAACAATGTAATCGTGAAAAATCTTATTTCTTCGTCGTATAATTTTTTGTAATGGAAATTTTTATCACGACTTTATGAATCAAATATATTTTAGTATATTTCTATTATTATTATTATTATTAGATTTTTCTTCGAGAATTAAACAAAACGAGATAGAAAAAATAAAATAAAATGCAGCAGAGTACGTTCGCTGCAAGGTTATGCACTTTGAGTTCGTCGTACTCGACAACTCTCGTGAAAAAAAAGTAAGAAACAAAAAAAAAAGTGAAAGAAGAAGAACAAAACCCTTATGAAGACTTATATGAAACGGCCGTATAGGCGGGTGTGGATAGATAGTCCGCAAAGTAAATAACACGAGACACAACAATGTCCGTTTGTACATGGAAAAAAGATACGATTTACAACTTTTGTGGCGATGCATCGAGTGAGCACAGTGACGACGAGACGATGAGAAGAGAGTGTGAGAAAGAGTTGAGCGAAGAAGACGAGGACGAACACGACCAGAAGAAGAAGAAGAAGACGTGAAAGAGAAAGAAGAAGAAGAAGAAGAAGTAGAAGGGGTGTCGTGTTACCCCGGTGTGCGGTGCGTATGGACGTCGGGGATACTATTACGGTTACACAGGAAGGAAACACTAGTGCCTCCGCTCTTCTTCGTTCCACGTCCCGTTTCGCCGCTTCCTCGTCCACACTACAAAAGCACACGAGAGAGAGAGAGAGAAAGAGAGAGACAGACACAGATAAAAGACGGAGAAAAAAACTACGTACAACGTCGTCGGAAACTCCAAATGTTCTTCAACAGGATTCACTTGCCGGCAAATCCTCCCCCCCCCCCCCCCACCTCAAATCCACAAAAACTCAACATTTTCATTAATTATTATTATTATTATGAAAAAAAAAATTCAATTTCACAAATAAAAAATAATTTTCACAGAAAAAATGAACGAACAAATAAATAAGTAATAACAATAATCAAATTCTTGAAAAAATTTCAAGTTTAAAAAAACCCTCTCTCAAAAAAAGAGTTTTCAAATTAATAAAAAACCCTTTTTTTTCAAATAATAAATAAATGAATAAAATGAATAAGCGAATAAATAAGAAATAGCAATAATGAAATTTATAAAAAATGTCAAGGTAAAAAAAACCCTCTCTCTCGAAAAAAAAAAAAGATTTTTAAATAATAAAAAAACCAAATTTTTGTTTAAACAATAAATAAATGAATGAATAAATAAATTTGGTGAAAAGACAAAGAATAAGAGGCAACAGCGATGAATGAAAAAGTAAGGACGAGATCACGATGTGAGACGACGACGACGGGTGGGAGATGGGGGAAGGGGGGGTGGGGGTTGAAGGGTATCTGGTGAATGTCGCCTGGTGAGCGGGTGGAGGAAGGGAGACCGTTTGGGTTACGGGAGAGGACACACGACGATATGGGGGCCCACGGGGTTCTCGAGTCTCTCTCTCTCTCTCTCTCTCTCTATAACGTAGGGCGGAAGTGGCTTCTTGGCTGTCGCTATATACGCTAGCCGGACCCAAGAAAAAGAGAGAGAGAGAGAGAGAGAGAGAGAGAGGCCATCGTATCCTCACACCCAGCTGGCTTGCACATGCCCCTGCGCTCTACATCCCGTGCACTAACTTTACTCTTGTACACCATAGAACACCCACACACACATATCTCTCTCTCTCTTTTTTTATATTATCATTTATTCTTTAATTAATTTTTCTCAACAAAACAATTTACTTTTAGTGTATCATTGTTATATTCGTTTACTTTTATTTCGATTTTTATTAATTTTCATTCATAAGATCGATCAATCGGTCTCTCTCTTTCTCTATCCACCGCTGTCTTTCTTTTTCGCTTCAGACGCCGTGTCGGTAATTTCGCGCGTTCTCAAATGGCACAACGAGACGACATGTGGTAAACCGGCAAAGTATGTTTTGTCCCGTGGGCCCCAGACGTAAACGCATTTGCCAACCGGGTAACGAAAGCGGCACGCGCCTCGCGCGATAATCAAATTGATTGAGCGGAATAAAAAAAAATAATAATAATAATAATAACAAAAAATTGAAATAAATAACGAGAACTCTGACTTACCGGCTGCGTGATGAGTCGTGTTGTCCGTGTCGTGATACGCCTCCACGATCAGCGAGAACGTACCCTGTTAAATAAAAAATAAAAATTATATATATATGTATGTATAATAAAACACAAGTAAAAAATAATTGAGTAATAAACTAATCAAATAATAAAATAATTAAGTGATGACAATGACAATATTTCTGTGAAGAAAAAAAACAATCTTATGTGCGAAAATGTTAAAGCTTCGCGAAGGTATATATATATATATATATATATCTTGAGAGATAATAAAAATTGCGAGACACGCGAGGAAACGAAGATCATAAAAAAACACACACACACACACAAAAAATAATAATAACGATAAATAAGAGGGAGAAAAAAAAATTTCAATGTCAGATTGCGATAGTCGGTTGACGTGATCGAATAAAGCTAGAGGGGGTGAAGGTGAGAGGGGGGAGACCCCGAGCGATCAGATAGGGTGGGCACGGCTTGCAGGTATAGTAGTCGGTGTCTCCCCCCCCCCCCCTCACTCTCTCGTATCATCAGATACGAAAAAAAATAAATAAATAAAATGGAGATTTATAATTCTTTTTTTTTCAAGATTTTTTTATTTTATTATTTTTTTTATTTCTCGTTGGCGACTTTTCGGCATGCAAAAGTGGTCCCTCGGGGACAGCTGCAGCAGCAGCAGCAGCGTCCACATCGTCAAGAGAGAAAGAGAGAGAGAGAGAGATAGTGTGTGGGTCGTTAGTTGATACGCGTGCGCGACCGAGCCTCGTCGTCCCCGGGGCATTACGTTGAAACAAAAAAAAAAAAAAAAAAAACATAAGAAGAAGAAGAAGAAGAGTTAAGAAGAAAAAAAAATAATTATGAATTAAAGTGTCGCGACGCACGCGATGTGTCTCGTCCGGGGTCTCTCTCTCTCGCAGCGCACCGGGCCCCATCACGAATATGCCGGTGCGCCGAGACCCGATGGCGAAAAACGTGGGCCGTAAAATATAAGCGCGTTACACCTGGCTCGAACCCCAATCGGCCACTGTACATATATATATACGTGAAAATTCGTTTCACGTAAATTTCATCAATTGACACCGGGCCCCCAATCGTGTGTATCACACGACCGAGTTTTTTTAATTTTGTTTTTTTTTTTTTTTTAATTTGACATTTTATCATGGCGATTGCCCGATGGCGAACGAACGGCAAAAATGTATTCACTAGTGAGTAGAGACATCGAGATTGAGATCAAAAGACTGCGAGAGAGAGAGAGAGAGAGAGAGAGAGAGAGAGAGCGAGAGAAAAAAAATAGAAAATAAATAAATAAATTAAAATTAAATTAGAAATTAAAAAAAAATAGAAAATAAAAAAATAATAAAAATAGAAAAATTGTGTAATCGAAGGGTGCGAACCCAACGAGAGAGAGCCTTTGGTTGTCGAGTGCAAAAGGGTTGACTTCCGTGAGAGAGAGAGAGAAAGAGAGAGAGAAATAGTGACAACGACGTGTGGAAACCGGACGCGAATCATCCGTCATCGTTGTTCACACGTAAAACGCGGAAAGAGAGTAAAGGGCAAGTACACCCGACTGTACGTAACGTAATTCCCGTGTTCCCCGTCCCCGCGCGCGCGTTATCCACTATGTTGGTGCAGGCGGGGGAGGGAGCAGAGGGGGGAGAAGGAGAAACGCGTGCGCTTGACACGTGTTCTCGTTTTTTTTCCCCCGTTCTTCCCGTTTTCGTGTCGGCATATGCTTTTGCTCCGAAAGCGTGCGTGCGTTTCGTGGCACTGGCATCTCCCCCTCCCCCCGCCCGATCTCCTCATCCCCCGCCTGCCCCAGACGAGCACGCACGCACGGTTTTGCCATTCGGAACAGCAACGCGTTTACATTTCGTGTGACACCGATTGATAATAACGCGAGAAAGAGAATGTCAAAACCTGTGACGATGATCAATTTTGAGATGAAAGAAAAAAAAATGGAAATAAAAATAAAATTTTAAATAACATAATTTTTGATGAATAATAGTTATAATAATAATAAAGGAAAAATAATTGTTCAGGACGTAAAAAATTAAAATTTCAATAATAATAACAATAATAATAATAATGATAAAAGTGAAAAAAAAAATAATGATAATGCATCATGCTATCATGAGCGTGATATCCATAATTTATAATTCTCCGTGATTCGCAAATCTGATAAACACTATAATTATTTTCCTCGATGCTAAACGATTGATGAAAGAAAAAAGAAAAAGAAAATAATAGGAAAACGCGTTATCTCGTGGTTTTCCGCACTAGAAAAAAAAAAAAAAAAAAAAAAAAACGTTATCGACATCGGTTACACGCGCGCGGGCAATGTGCACAATAATTGTGCAGATGCAGATGCGGTGTTTTTTTTCTTAATTTTTTTATTTTTTATTTCGATGGAATTAAAACTCGCGCGGATGTGTTCGTGACTCCGGTATTGTTTTTAATAATTAAAGCGAAACACGTGATACTCGTGTGCATGTGTACAAATATATATATTCATATGTGTACGCGTGTGTGTGTGTGTGCGTATAGCAATGACGCGAGGCGTCGAATCCACACACGACCCCGTTATGGCGTACGGTGAATAATAAATGTTTATATCCGCGGTCTCTCTCTCTCTCACTCTATGCGGGATATTATGCCGCAGTGTCTAATGGCCACGACGACGTCCGGTGATTCCCGATGCATTCACGCTCACCGCATTGACCGTGCGTTACTAATATTCATACACACAAACACACTCACACACACACACACACACACATATATATGTATATAATAAATATAAATTATATATAAATCATAATTTTTCATAGATATTCAAGATTCAAGAACGTAGAAAATAGTTAAAACGATGAATAATAATAATAATAATAACAATATTATTATTAAAACAACGAAATATTAATCTTATCAATTTTTCTAATTGATTTCTGAATGATAATAAAAATGAGATATATATCTCTCTTTCTCTCTCTCTCTCTTTCTCTTTCTCCCCGCGATGATTACGAAATCTGCAAAAACACAGCTGGCACTCCGTACAACGTTTTCCAAGATTTCGGTAGCCCAAACGAGGGCCTCAAATCACCCCGGGCAAGTCATGGTTAGCCGGGGGGTGGGAGGGGGGTGGAGAGATCATCTCGCGTGCAAAGCTTATCGTCCAGGCAACAACGTACACACATATATACATACATATATATATTTCCAATGCCGCGAAGGTGAACGAAAAATAATAATAACCTAAAACCCCCCCTCAAAAAAAAATCCAAAGAAACGAAAAGGCAGGAAAAAAAAAGGGTTACGTTCGGCCTCGAGGCACGAACCTCGAACCCGAGTGAGAAAGTATCGCTCGAAGGAGGAAAAGAGGGGTTTACGAATCGTGTAAGCGATCGTTCGGAAGGTCCAGAAGCCAGAACGAAGAGAGAGAGAGAGAGAGAGAAAATCCAGAAGCGGCAGCCGCGCGCGCATCCTCGGGGCAACCTCTTCGAGGCCCGCGAGGGCAAACACATCTCTCGGTCCGCTGATGGATCTCTGCCCCGCGGATTCCACGCTCGCGGGATCCTCCCCCCCCCCCGGCCCGGAGGCTGAGAAAAATCCTTTCGGCGATCCAACCGGACCCAAGAGAGAGAGAGAGAGAGAGAGAAGAAGGTGCAAGGATCGACGATATAGCCGGCTTCGAACCCCGTGTGGAAATAAAGCCAGTACCAAAATGGCGGAGCGAGGGAGCCTGTGAGATCGCTTCAAAGAGTTAAAGAGAGAAAGAGAGAGAGAGATGACGATAGAAATGAGCCTGGAGCACGGAGGGCCGCCCTTTTCTCGCGGCAAGGACGAGTTCGCGCTAGTCACAAGCTTCTTCCTCATCTCCTTCTCTTCTTACTCTCTTCTTCACCCCCCCCCCCCGTCCAGCCTCCTCGTCTTTGCACACACAAACCACAGAGTTATAAATTTCTTCGCGGAGACAAATGCCACCATGATCGTCCGCTAATTTATTACGGTGAATTGAAATTGACCCGCTCGCGTTTTACTATATATATATGTGTGTGTGTGTGTATATATATAGTCCTACCAATGGCTTTACACCTTCTGTGTGTGTGTTTGGGAAAAAGCAATGGCATTCGAAAAAAGTTACAACAATGTTGAATCGTCTGTTTCGGCAAAATCCGTGAGATAAATAAAGATAGCGAATACATTGGGATCTCATTCTTCTCTTTTATAGATATATATATATATATCTTTCTCTTTCTGTTTTACAGACTCTCGAGTGCCAAAGAGTCCGGATTGGTCTCACCGTCAGTCGGCCGACGAGACGATGAGCCAAAGAGCTATATATATATGTATAAATATCTTATATCTATATATTTATACATATATATATATATATATATATAGGTATGAAAAAAAAATATTTGCTATATCTGTATCGCGTATAGACTGTCAGGTTGGAGGTGGGGATGAATGTGGATGATGAAAAAGGGTGAAAAAAAAAGAAGAAGACGAAGAGAGAGAGAGAGAGAGAGAGGGAGAGAGAGAGAGTGCATAGGTGGGTGTGGGGCACGCGAGCGAGTGGGCAAACCGATCGAGAGAGTGAGAGAGTGAGAGAGGAAGAGAGAGGAAGAGAGAGATGGAGACACGACCGACCGGGAGTCGGTTCCCACGGCTGTGCAAGGCATACCTCCACCTTCCCTCACGTCTCTCTCATCTCTGTCTCTCCGCCACGGCCAAACACGTATTTTCCCTCGTCTTCGTCTTCTTCTTCTTCCTCTTCTTCATCATCTTCTCCGTCTTCTTTCGCTCCGGCTGCACACTCACTCCTTTTCTCCACCACCTCCTTTATCGCCCCTCCCCCCCCCCCCCAGCTTCGCCAATCCTTCTACTACCTTCGTGTCTGACTCTCGCTGTCGGAAAACACACACACACACATCACAGGATTCAACCTTTGTTCGATCATTTAATTTAGTGATTTTTTTTTTAATTTTATTTTTTATTTCACGTATTTATTTCATTTTTAATTATTTTTTCATTGTTATATTACTTTCATTTGTTTTTTTCTTTCTACAGTTTTTTTTTTTTTTAACTCATAGTCATTTGATTTTGTTTTTTCCATCTTCTTTTTCTCCTTTTAATTTTCATTTATTTGAATAATTATTTATTTATTTATTTTGTTTTATTTTATTTTTTGGAGCAAACAATTTTTTTTTTCGTCATCCGGATATAACTTTTGCTTGGGCGCAGTAGCCGAACGACGTTCGTGTCGTTGATTCGCTATTTCCGGTTTCCCACTCGTGACGCGACGGTGACGATTATCAATCTCAACCGCGGGGGGAGACGGGAGAAGGGGTGGGAGGGAGGGAGGGGGGCGAAACTTTTGTGTCACGGACGAAATTTCGTGTCTCGATTCTCGATGGGACATTTCTTTCATAAAAATTTACGAAATGTAAAAAAAAAATAAAAAATCACTTTGAAAAGAACAAAAAAAAAAAAAATAATAATATATGTATAAGACATCGTAAAGCGTGCTCGAGATGTGCGAAAGATCAAAGCTCGTCGTTCGTCGAGCTTCCTTTCTCCCTCTCTCTCCTCTCTCTCTCTCTCTTCGCGGTAAAAGTTTTGCGGTTTTTTTTTGTCGCCACCGCAAAAGTCTCGCGTGAAAAACGCCACCGAGTCTCTCTCTCTTCGAAATTATTCCTCCCTATTTGCTACTTTTTATTCATTCATTCAATCATTTATTTATTATGATTTGAAAAAAATATATATATATTATTTTCCAATGGAATCTGAAATATATTAAAATTGAATTGACAAAAAAAAAAAGAAATAGAAAGAAATAAAAAAAAAATAGAACCGAAAGTACAACACGTTCGATCAAACGTAGACGGGAATTAGATGAGGATACGTAGGAGTGTGGAAGGAGGCCGCGGGGTGAGGGGGGTTTAATGGGTAACTACATCCCATTCACGCACGTCGTCGACGGGGTTTCGATTCGTGAATATAATAATCCACAAACTTTCGTGGAATCGTAAACACATATAGCTACGAGGTATTTTTATATATATATACATATACACATTCGTATAAATATTTATATATGTATATAACCCGTACGTTTTTGCACCGAGAGGACACCGACAACCGAACGAGAGTGTAAAAATAACGTATACGCGTAAACACGGTTTGACCTTAACTTTGAATGAAAGAGAATATATCCCGGCGATGATTCACAATTCAATCTTTTCCACATGAGAGAAAAAAAAAGAAATATATATATATATATGTATGTAGATTAAAAAAAAAAATATGCAAAAATACGTAATAAAGATAATAATAGAAAAAAGAAAAATTTAATGAATAATAATAAATAATAATTGTCCAAATGTGATATTATTAATATGTGATTATTAAAACGATTATAATTTTTATAAAAATAGATTCTCGTGTATATATTCATGCACACATATATCTATAATCCATATACATTATTCTCTCTTTACACAAACACACACACACATATATACGCAAGTCTACATTTTTTTGTTCTTTTCTTTTTTTTTCGTAGCTCTGAGGTTGACACAAAAATTTCTCAAGTCGGCGAAAATCGTTTAGTCCGTCGGTGTATACGAATCTCGGGGATTCACAGTCGGGTCTGTCGGAACGCGAAACGTGCGTCGCGTTAAGCGACAGAGATCGAGAGATCAAGAGAGAGAGAGAAAGACAGAGAAAGAAAGAGGAAGAAGGGACGAGAAGGGTGGCCGGTCATGGCATACAGCCGGGTGCGCTCTCACGTGCTCACACACACACGTACTATATATATTCCTGTATATACATATATATAATATATATATAATATATATATATACAGAGATGCGTATTGGTGAGCGCGCAGGTGAGACGGGCAAAGTGCGCAGGAGGTGGCCGAGCCGAAGGAACCTGGTTCGAGTCTCTCTCTCTCTTCCTCTCTCTCTTCCTCTCTCTCTCTCTCTCTCGCCGTGGCGTTCGGCCGTTCTTTGGGTCCCACGGCCGAAAAACTCATGCGTGATTCGCGTCCCCAGACGATGGCCCGAAACAACGTTTGAACCAAGACGAAGATGTTGAAGAACCCCACGACGAAAAAAAAAAAAAAAGGGTTTTGGGGGTCCGAAGCGAACGGAAGCGAGTGGATAAAGACCGACGGAGAAAGATGAGAACGATGGAGGAATTGCTCCGTTAAAATTCATTCTTTCATCTCTCTCTTTCTCTATTTTTTACTTTTTATCACGTCTGTCTGTGTGTGTGTGTGCGTTAAAACTAGAGAGACGCGAGAGACCCGACGCGTCGCAAACGGATGAATGGCTGCCGAGCGATGCGCAACTTTTCCCTCTTCGTTGTCCCCCCTTCTCCTCCTTTCAAACGTTTACCATAAATTATCCACGACGGATCGCAAAATTTCTATCGCACTCTCACGCTCCCTTTCCTCACTCTCCTCGAACCTCCTCCCTCCCCCCCTCGCTGACCCCACGACTCGCTCTATTCATTAACCGGACTCGGTTTCGTACACCGGTGACGATGGATCCCATCGAGTTGCGCCAATTTTTTTTTTTTTCCCATTCTTCCCAGTCTTTCGGCTTGCGATTATGAATTTTTAAGAATTTTTTTTTCCCAGATTATTATTTTTTTAAAATTTTATTCTCGTGTTTATTTTCACTTTCATTGTTATTTTTTTTTATGTTTATCGTCTTCCAGATTTCGATCGTGAACTTTAATGATTTTTTACTTATCACAAATTTTGTTTTTTTTTTTTTCGTAAAAAATGTTGAACAACATTTTTTTTAAATTTTGTTTTCATGTTTACTTTTATTTTTTTATCTTTTACATCACAACAGTAATTTGTGGTAATTGAAGACTCGTATACACAAATTAACGTACACACACGCACACACATCTACATATCAACACAATCTATGTATATATGTGTTTGTAGGTACGCTTTTCGCTGTCTCAATCAACGACAGACAGCTCATTATTCAATTCGCAAACGATCGCTGCTGACGGTCGTACGAAGCAAAATCCCGAGACCTCCGTCGAAGACCACATATATATATATATATATATACCTACACACACACACACACACACACATATTGATCTATATATCCATCTGTCCTTATCTAGTCGGCACAATGGGCGAGCTTGTGCCGACTTTGTGCCGTCAGCGTGTATGCATCGTGTTCCGAAAAAAAAAAAAAAATAAATAAATAAAAAAAAACCTTCTGCCAAACTCACGATCCACAATTGCATCGTGGGCAACCGTAATTACCCCACATATTAAAATCCACAATTTTGTTTTCCTTCTTTTATATTTTTTTTTTACTAAAAATCTTTTTTTTGCTTCGCGTGTTTCATTGGTCCACGTGTGTGTGTTTTTTTTACAGTGCTGGGGAATAATAATTTCGCACAATAGACCGATGGTTATAATCCTCACCCCCTCCCCCTTCTCCCTCAATGATAACCCGTTCGAAACCTATTTCGTCTATGTCTTTCCTCTTCTTCTTCTTCTTCGTTTCTTTTATTTTTATATATTTTTCTTTGGTTATTGTTGTCTCTCTATCTCTCTCACTTAAAAAAAAATATATATATATATATATATTTTGCTCCGTTGTGCAGTTCGGAGCTTTAAATCCGGAGTCGATGAGCGCGCAGGCGCCAATCTGGAAGCATCCCCTCGGCTATTATCTCGGGGATGCTGCGTCGGGCCACCGTTCCGATATATATATGTTTCGATACACTATTTTTTAGCCTCCTCTTCTCTCTCTCTTACTCTCTCTCTCTATCTCTGGCTTCTCAATTCGCTTCTGGGAAAAGTTATTCTTTCTTCTTTTTCATCTTCTTTATCTTTTTTTTTTTTTCAATCTTGCGTCTCACTCGCAACCGACTATCACCTCGAAACTTGGATGGTCTTCTCGGTAACGGTCGTGTATATATATATTTTTTTCTTTGCTCTCTTCCTTCTTTTTTTTCTTCATTTTTTTTTTTTTGCACTCTGCCGTAACACGGCTGGTCTCGTTCCGACAAATTAAACGAGCGGACGATTGCGAAAGGAGGATGAACCGCGGATGATCCTCAGAGAAAGAGACACGAAAAGATAGAGAAAGAGAGAGAGAGAAGGAAGTCTTGAAAAAAAAAAATATATACAATATTCGAACAAATATCAATAAAAATTAATATTTAACAAATTCATCTAATTTCTTTTTTTTTCTACTTTCTTAATCTCTAATTTTATCAATTTCAGAATATTGTAAAAAATAAATTAAAAAAAACTATTTCTCTTTTAAATTCAATTGGAAAGAAAAACAAAAAAAATAAATAAAGAAATAATTTGTTGCAGGGTCATCGTGAGAGGAGGTTGATGGCGAGGAGGGGTGAAGGGGGGGATGAGGCGAGTATGTCCGGATTGAACAAAAGCCATCGGGCCATCTGCCAGCAATGCGGCAACAGCAGCGGTACGATGCGAAAGTGCATCGCACCGCTCGACACTCGAAAAAAAAAGATAAAAAGAAAGAAAAAAAAATATGGGGCCGGTCGAAGGTCCTCCTCCTCCCCCGGGTCTCCGCGTCGACCGAAAACTCGGGGTAGATGCATGTGCGCCCCCCGGAGGTTCATCGTGAACCATCGGAGACGCATGCACGTGAAGAAGCAACAACCGGCCACAGTGGCAAGCCAACACATCGACACACGGGGCAATGTCATTCGGGTATACATGGGAATACCAACGAGCCGGTCGAATGTGCATCGTGCAACGAGATGCGTTAAGTCGGTGCAGCACCGGCAGGAGGGACACAAGTGCCTTTTGCCTTTTGCCAATCCCGAGAGTCTCAGTCTCTCTATCTCTCTCTCTCACTCTCTTTTGGATACCCTAGCCATCTCTCTCTCTCATTCTTTCTCGGTTCGTTCACTCGGTTCGAACCATCTGCCGTAATTTCACGCTTTTTTATTTTATTTTAGGCTTATTTATTATTTTTTTTCGTATTTCTTTCTTTCTTTTTTTTTTATCTATAATTTTTTGTTTGTACTTATTTGTCATTGCCGAAGGCGCACGCGTGGCACGTCTCACTTCCCACGAAATTAAATCAATCATCGCGATAAAGAAAATTATAAAAATTTTGAGAAAAATAAAAATGTTGAATTGTTATTATTTTTTTTTTAAGTTTCGACTAAATTTAGTTAATTTTTCTTGAAGATTGAAATGAGATGACGATACGATAAATGTAGTTTTTTCTTTTCATTATTAATAATGAATAAAATTTCGATGTTTGGACTTACCGGCCACGTGAAATCGAATGGAAATCTGATGGGATTGGTGAAGCTCGGTAGTGCAACGTTCGGGCTCAGATTAACGACGTTCTCACCGAGCACCGGAGTAACTACGTCGCCGTACGTGCACGGTGTGGTCGTGTCGATTTTCACCTGATACTGCTTGAGACAAACTCGAAATCGAGTTTTGCAAACACCCGAACACTCGCCCGTTGGGCCACTGCTGCCCGAACAACAATTACCGAGACTGTCCTTTCCATATTGATTAACGAATGATTTCAATCTCAGTTCGAACACCCCCGATGCGCTTACCTGCAACAAAATACAAAAAAACAAACAAACAAAAAATTATTAACACATCGATGGACCAATTTCAATATCAGTCATAAAATAAATAACATCAATATTAAAAATAGGACAAAATAAAATAGAATAAAATAGAATCAAGTAATATCAACGAGTAAAATTCTGTTAAAAAATAATCCTAAAAAAACTAATCGAATTATTTCCAATTTAAATTTCGCCCAACGTCGAGAACAAAAAAACGAGACTCGGATGAAAAAAAATAAAAAAAAATTAGGTCCAGATGAAGTTCCACACGTGGCAAAGTTGACGGGCACGATCCTGCATCGGGATTTCGTCATTGTGTCATATCCGCCGCCCTCCCCCCCCCCTCCACCCCGTACTCGTTATTTTTTCCATTTTCTTTCTTCTTATTTCTTTTCGTTTATATTGCACGATCGTGCGTGCGCTGGACCGTCGCTAACATTCGTAAGTGCGGACAGATGTGCGACAACCTCAAGACAAAGACAGAGACATATTTTTTCTCTCTCTATCTTTGGATCTGCTATCTCTCCTGCTGCTGCTTCGGGGACGTCGCGTCCTTGTGCTGCTCTCCCTCTCCCTCTCTCTCTCACTCTTGGTCGCTATCCGACATGCGTAAAAAATTTCGAGGGGAGAAAAAAGGAGCACGGAGAAAATTCACAGACGCGACAGATTGGTGGCACACACGAGTCCATCACGCACATTCTACACACGAGATAATCGTGTAAGAAGCGGTTTCCCCGAGGTTTGCATCGCGCACCAACGGTGTACACACATATATATACGGAGTACACACGACGGGAGTCGCCCGCGATGGCAGTGGAGGGGGGGGGGGAGGGAGCTCACAGCCAGAGTAGATCTTTGACTTGTCACAAGCCGGGAGTTGCCAACCACGTGGTTCGCTCCCTCGAAAAATCCCATCGTCGACCCGCGGCTTCAGCCATGTACATATGCATGTACGTCGACGATGGGGGTTTTTTTTTTGCACACGCGCGTTATTCCGGCCGCGCCAACTCTTTATTCAACTCTTTCTCTTTTTCGTAGATTTTATCGTCACACAAATTTTTATTCATCGTCGAATCGAACGAAACGAAAAAAAAAAATTAATAATTTTTTCCAAATTACAAATCTTTTTGATCCGAATATTGAATATTTTTCAAAAACACGGCATTGCAATTCTAACGTGTCGACTCAATCGAGATTAAGAAAAATTTATATATGAATAAATAATTTAACGAATATTAATGAACACTAGTGGGTCAATTATTTCAATTTTGATCAAAATTTGTGAGAAAATATTTGTGGAAAAATTTAAAATGATGATAATAATAATAATTAAATAGTAGAAAATCGGTCGATAAAGAATTTGTGCGTCGAAATTCGAAGCTCTGAGGTGGGAGGAGGGGGGGGGGATATCTCATCTGTGGTCGTTAACACAGACTCCGGTAGAAAGGGAAACCGTCTGGACAGACAGAGAGAGTGGTGGGGCAGAGGGTGGGTAGCCGCGTCTGCTAAAAAAGTATTATTAACCGGGCAAAGTAACGAAGGGTGTGGAAGACGAATTCTGTACATGAAGAAAAATAACGAAACGCCGGTTTTTCGGTCCCGCGCTGGTCCTCCTCCTCCTCCTCCTCCAGAAGAAGAAGAAGAAGAACCACTTTGGACCGATGAGCGAGACCGACAGACGACCAACGAGATGAACCAAAAAAAAGAAACAAATAATACGTAAAAAGAGCAAACAAATTTGTTTAAAAAAAAAAGTAAATAAAATGATTTAAAAAAGTGTTTATCGACGAGGCGGCTGCTTACGCACCGTTACCTCGTAAAACGCGAATCTCTCTTCATCCTCTCTCTCTCTCTCTCTCTCTCTGAAAGAGGCAACAACCGAGAGCAAGATGCACGGTAGTCGCGACTACCAGAAACCGAAGAATAAAGAAACTCCTCGAGAAGATTGCGACGACGACGGAAGAGCGAAGAGAAGAATTAGAAAAAAAAGAAACAACAAATAATTAGAAAAGAGTGAGAGAGAAAGAAATGGTTTTGGAAGACGAAAGACGGAGAGTAGAGACATATAGTTTTTCCTCCGGACTGGATGGAGAGAATTCAGTTTTGGCGCGGCAAACGTCTATTCCTGGACACGAATGGCCTCCCGCTTATTTATGGACCGACACGTCGGCTGTTTCGTCATAAACGATATATATATATATTTATTCGTGAAAATCTTCAATTTTCCAACGTTCTCTCGTGAGAGAAGACGACAACACACACACACACCCGCTACATTGTAAAGTCTGTGACAGTCAAGTTCTCCAAGTGCGGTCAACTTGAGTGACAAGTGTCGGTCAAACGCTTTCACCGTCCTTACATTGTTCGAATCCTATGTGTGTGTGTGTGTGTGTTTATTTATTTTATTTTGTTGCATTTTTTTCGTACCAATTTCTTTTATTTGATTTGATTTGATTTAATTATTTTTTCAATGTCAATGACTGTGTCTGTGTCTTAGGGAATTAGATACAATGAAAATAATCGTCCTCAATGATCTTGAACACGAGGAATAAAGATAAAAGAGCGACTGAGTCTCGACGATTATATTTTTTTCGTTTTCCGTTTCTTTCCGATTTTCTTCTTTTTTTTTTCTTTTCTTCTTTTGGAAAAAGATCCGGCCTCCCGGATTTAGTTTTGTGTTGTGTGTGAAACGCCCGGAGCGAGTTTCGTTGTTCACCCCGAGTGGCGGACTCCCGTTGTGGAGAGACGAAGAAGAAGATGAAGAGGAGAGAGAGAGAGAGAGAAGGAGAAAAAAAGAAGCAACGGTAAATACTCGAGAGGGATCCTAAAAACCCTGGAGCTTGTTGAGGGATGCTGGACGAACGTGGAGAAACGAGAGAGAGAGAGAGAGAGAGAGAGAGATGGGAAATCGGTCTCCCGTGAAGATGTTTTTAATTCAAATTTTTTGTTCTTCACATAAAATAAAAAATAAAAATGATAATTATAAAAATAATGTATTGATTTGAATTGTGTTGAATTTAAAAAATCATGAACCTATGTTTTCTTGTTCTTTTCTTCGTTTTCATTTTAATCATTTATTTTCAAATTATCATTGCGACTCTGCGACTTTGATTCCGGACCAAAAATTCGTAATTCATTCATCGGAAACGAAAAGTCGAAGGTCGGTAAAAAAAAATCATTTGTCATTCGGTAATTTTACGACTGACGGATAAACAAAAGTATTTGAAACCCCATTTTTATGGCTTTTCAGAAACAAAAGTATTTCAAACTAAATTCTCATGACTTTCAAGAAACAAAACTATTTCGAAACCCAATTTTCATGACTTTTTAGAAACAAAACTATTTTAAAACCCAATTTTCCATGTAACAAAGAATCAAAGAGAAATAAAAATTAAGATCGAAAAAAAACAAAATGCATAAAAATCTATCCATAATATCTAAATCAATGAATAAATAAACAAATAAAAAATACAACTTACAGCGCATTCGGAGGCGAGCAGAACGACGACGGCGGTGAACACGATTATCGCGGTCCACATGTTGGCTGATTGCGTCGGCGCGGAGGAACGTGTCAAAGAGAGGGGGGAGAGGCGATGAGCCAGGGGAGCTCGAAAGCTCGACCGCGATGTTTGAGATGATTTTTCGCGGGTATGTTTACATACACGCGCCCCGGAGGGGGTGGGGGGGGGAAGTTACGTAGCAAAGAGAGACAGAGCGTACGCACTTTGTCGTCGTCGTCGTCGTCTCCGCGAAGGAGCGAGTGCGACGGAGATAGAGCGGGAGGTGGGGGGGGGGAGGAGAAATGGAGTGAACCGCGGAGGGGGGAGGTGCTCGCGGTGTTACCTCCTCGACTTGTGTCCGCGTCGTTGCATTGCCATAAGTTCGGCTCCTCGGAGGGAGCGCTTCCACTTCCGGTCGCGCACCCAAAACAAAACAAAACAATTCGAAAAAAAAAAAATATATCACTCGCGAAACAATTCCCACGATCTCCCGTCACAAAAGAGACAAACACACTTTTCTTTTTATTCGAAGGATAAAAGAAAAAGAAAGAGAATGAAAAACTTAATTATCTCGATTATTATTTTTTTTCTTCAATTTTACAAAAAAAACTCCGCACAAACACTTGAACGACGTGAATTATCAATGAAAAACCACTTTATATTCCAATATAATCCGGCAAACTCGTCGGAGGGGCGGGCGGGAGAGAAGCGCGAGAGGGGAAACGCAATAATCTCGTTCACAATATTTCTCTCTCTCTCTCTCTCAACGCGAACGAGAAAGATGAAGAAAAACAAACAAACAAAAAAAAAAGAATAACAATATAGACGAAGAGACGTGTGAATGAACGATGACAATGAAACGATTGGTCAGTGATTGGTCAATCGGACCGGCACGAAAATTCCCGACTCGTGAGCATCACATACACACACACGCACACATATACATATATATATCCCCCTCGATATATATATATGTGTTTGTTATTTCCTTTTTCCTATTTTTCAATATTGTTTCGAACAAAGCGAAGCACCTTTATATTTATATGTGTAATTATTTATTTTTATTTTGTTTATTGAAAAATAAACAATCGCGTGAATCGGTCTCTCTGTCCGACGAGTCGATCGGCACTGACTCCGTGTTGGTTGCGTGTGGTGTACCTCGCTCGCGGAGACCTCGACGGAGACTCTCGTTGCTCTCCGTGAATCGGTATCTCGCTCGGGCCGGGATGCGCGCGCGCGCGTCTTTCTTCTCCCTCTCTTTCTCCGGTGCAGGTCTCTCTCTGTCTCTCGCTCGCGCGTGGGTTCGCCTATCGGTCCACCGGTGGCGCTCCGGTCACGGCGCGACGCGGCGAGTCAATGGACGAGGAGTGGGAGGTTACGAGAGACCGGGCCACAGAGACACACGTTCGTGATCACACTGCGCCGGTCGTCGCGTCTTTCGCTCTACGATCACAAACTTTATTTTCTTTATTCAGTTTCCCGCACGATCCTTTTTTTCTTTCGATCGTCCGAAACTTGTCGATCGATTCGATGATCGTCGAGAGATCGAATATGGGTTTTTTGTTTTGGATGTGACTGTACCGTCGTCGGAGATTTAACTGGCACGGAGTCGATCTTCTTGCGTTTGTTGCGTGGATTATCGAATCTATTTGGTCAACTTCGCACAATTACACCACAGATGCACGCACGTAAGTCAACAAACTTGCGACACATATGTATATGTTATGTTATGCCGAGGTTATGCAGATTCCTGCACCGCAAAATGTTATCTCACGCGAACACTGGCGCCACCTCGCGCACGACGATTATAATCCACACTGTTTCCGAAGAGCAATTTGCCACTCTCCCGGCGAAATAATATTTATCCCGTCTTTTCGGACTTATCGATCGTCGATAATAAAGAAAACAAAAAACACACAAAAGTTTTCACGATCGACGGATTGTTTTGAGCGGCAATTTCGTCGTCGTTCTTGCGCGTTGATTTCAAACCGATGAAATCGAACGACGATGAAATTGTTTCGATTATGTTACGAATTAACTACACTGGTTTAACACATAAACACAAACACTTGTTGTTTAAAGTATAATCCCAATTGCGATGATGATGATGATGATTTTCGTAGTCTTCGGGTTGGTTGGTCCTTCAACTTCTTTTTTTTTTTGTTCAATTCACCGACACGATTGATAATAATACAAATGAAAAAAAATTGTGCAATAAATAAAATTGTTTATAATTATTATTCGTGGTGGAAAATGTTTTTTTTTTTTTTTTTTTTTTCGTGTGTGTTGAGAGCACGATACAGACGCGCGTACGTCTCAAGGTGCAACCCTCGACTGGAGGTTGCGGCTGGCAAGCACCCCTACTTATAATCGTGCGGTACCGAAGAGTGGAGGGAGGGGGGGTCGCTGTGGAGTAGTACACCGCTGCTGTCGCTGCTGCTGCTGCTGCTGCTGCTGCTGCAAGCGAATGTGAGCGCGAAGGGTGGCGGCGGCACGCCGAGCGAACGGCGGGTGCCGGCCCGGAGCACGGCGAGGGGGGCGGGCGAAGGGGGGGGGATACACCGGGGAGGCAGCTGCAGGCCGGCTGCACGCGTCCAACACCCCCACCACCGCTGCCACTGATGCGAACGAACCGTGGCGCGTACTTCGGCATACTATATGGCACAGCGTAAGCGTGTTAATAGTGGTTTTTTTTTTGTTGTCGTTTCGTTTCGTTTCGTTTTTTTTTTTTCGGGACTCTCGAAACTTTGCGCGTATATAACCTTTCGTCTCGTAACGCAAGAACCTCGAAGATAAAAAAAAAGAAGTAACCACCCTGCGCGCGCATTATCCACCGACCGCATATTTTTTTTTATTTTCGGGATGGTCGATCGTGATGAATTTTTTCGGGGATTGAGTTTCAATTTGGGTTTGAAAAATAATGGAAGCAGAGAGAGAGAGAGAGAGAGAGAGCTAGAGAATAATCATATGAAATGGAGTCGAGAAGATCGAGAAATTTTTTTTTCACGATTTATTTATTTTTATTTTGGTTTCACGGGTGTTTGGATGAATATTGTCAATGGAGGATGGGGTTAGGTGGTTGTACCGGTTATTGACACGTTGGTCCATGTTCGAGATGACAGAGATGAGAAAAAGAGAGAGAGAGAGTCATTATGACGATTCTTCAGGGATTTTCGAATCTGTTGGTGTCCTTGGGAATAAATCGTGTGGCTTATGTGGTACACGCGTCTCACCTGCCGTTTTCGTGCGTCCGTTCAATTATCTCGGCCTGGCTGATAAGTCCTCGGAAACATATATATTTTTTTTTCTTTTCGTTATTTTATATTTTATTTTATTTTTACACCGTGTGATCAACGATTCCTTTTTTTTTTTTTGCAAACCAATACGTGTTTGATTTTTATTTCTAATTTCTATTCAAGTGAAAATAAATAAAAAATTTAACCAACAGAAAGAAGAGAAAATATATCTTCATAGTAGTTCCAATGTCCCGGTAGTTGACCGGGGGCGACTCGTCAAATTATTAAATCGAAAAAAAATCGAAAAAACACAAAATGGAGCAATCTCAAACGCACCTGCATCACTCAATGAATTCCGTCTCAATGAAAAAAAAAAACCAAAAAGCAAAAACAAAAAGCAAAATTAAAGTACACATTTGCAATACGAGAAAAATAATTTTTTCTCGATTTTATAATTCAATTCAGAGTTCGGGAAGGCTGAAAGGCACGAGATTGCCCGAAGTCATTTTCACATTGTGCACGCAATGTCAATGCAATCAGTCCCCAGATTCGCATTATTATTATTATTATCATTATTATTATTTTTTAAATATTAATGGGCGAAAAGCTGACGGTGGGCGGTCAACCACCGGTACAAGTGAGTTGCACACCGGGCCATCGTCAACCTTGGGGCCGCGAACACACGACGCATCGGACTCCCGACGAGCCACCGGCATCGTCGTCACGATACCAGTCCCCCCTCGCCCCTCGGCCAAGCCGGGGTCCTGCGTGGCGGCGCGTGCCACCTTCCTCGTGACGTCACGCGACCGAGAGCCCACGAACCGAGCGAGTGGGGCCCCTCGTTTGCTTCTTTTCCGTGCACCGGCTTCTACGCCACCCGAGCTCACAGAGTTTCAACGCCGTGCTGCAACATGTCCCCGTTTTGCCCCCCCCCCCCACCCCGTTTTCCTCCCCTTGCTTATTTCGATTCGCCTGGAAAGAAAAAAAAATTTTTTTTCAACGTTACGCGACTGAAGGGATGATTCTGATTTATTTCGTTCGAGCCCCTCCGGAAAACGTGTCATTTCGTGCATGCGAAGCGGGCGCAAAGTGAACGATTTCAGTACGGAGGCGAATTTTCACGTTCGTGTTTCGTCAGCAAATTTTTTTTGGCAAATTTTTTTTTTTTCAGCTTGTTTGGAAAAATTTGAGTCGAGGTGGATTGGGGTCATAAATGTGTACGTGTGTGTGTGTGTTGCACATACACAATCACATGGACGACATCCTGGTGAGACTTTTGGTCGCGTTTCAAAGTCCCCTGTCGATATATATTCGATAAATGCAAATGCGACGATCTTGAACCCGAAACTCGATCTACCTTTCCCAAATATTAAATCGAAAACGAATTCACAAACCCGTATTACATATATATAGAATCGTGAACTTTGCTCCAAATTGTCGATTTCATATCCCAAAGTTATCAAAATTCATTGTGAATTATTCTGTAAAAGTTTGAAAAAAAAATGTTGAAACCTTTCACGTAACAATCGGGTGAAAATTTTTTTAGGGTGGGGGTTACGGGTTATAATGACCCTTCGGTGAACAATGAAAAATTTGTATCGCGTCCGAGTCCCCCCGGAGACTTCTGGCTCGCCATACGATTACAATGCCAAAAGAAAAAAAAATCCAGTCTGGTCGAGTGCCCTAGTACGTGCATACTTTTTTTTTGCATTCTCTCTTTTCTCTTTCTTTCTTCATTCGATCCTCATGGGGTTGTCCCGACGTGGTCTCGGGCAACCCTTTGCAGGTCCAACGAGCCCCTCGGACCCCACCAACTATTCCCAAGTCACAATCGTCCGAGTCGCTTTCACACATCTCCGACTACCGATCACAATAATTTGTACTCACTAAAAAAAAACGAAAAAAAAAAAAATAGTAATCGCGATCGTGCCGGACAAAATGGACAAAATTCATCGGGGGTCGACGTGATCAACCCCAAAACCTTCGCCAGCTTGACCGCTCCATCCCCCAGGGACGTAAGTGATCATCGCAACCCCCCCAAACACATTTTTCACGTTTTCGTCGTCTCAACACTCCTCCCCCCCCTCCACCCCTTCCTTTTTACCCCTCATGAAAATATATAACATCGGTCGATCATCGAGAATCTGTCGTGTAAAAAATTTCAGTAGCCACAGTTGTATTTTTATTTTTTTTATTTTATTATTGTTATTATTATTGAACAGTCAGAACCGCGAGCACCATTGGACGCATGGTGCACCCGTGCACAGTGCTTATGGGGCTCGTGGGCATCGAATTACCAGAAGCAATACTCGACAATGATCGACGGCCCCGTTGCGAGCTCGTGATTTTTTTTTTCCCCATCCTTCGGTCCCTCGAGTCTCCGTGACGTCATTCGGTCGGGCAATGCTCGGGGGACATTTTGCGTTTTGTTTGTGAATATAATTTTCGGTGCAACGAGACTCTTTGGGGGCGGAGGGGGGGGGGGTGGAAATTTCGTAGGGATGCGAGAAGAATCATCGAGAAAAGTTTTGGTACATGATCAACGTTTTTATGGTTCGATGCGAATTTTTGCAGCAAGGAATTTTTTTTTAAATCTCTTTTTTTAAGTTTATTTTAATAGTGTTTGTGTGTGTTTGTGTGTGTGTGAGAGCTAACGGCAGTGTCATGCAACGGGGTGACATATTATTACGGTCGCATTGTTGTGCCGTGCTCGTGAACCCGTGATAATGGGTTATATGGGCCCTGTCACGCGCACGCGTCGACCCCGCATTGTTCACCGACGCGAATTTTCATTTTTTTTTCTTTCTTCATCTCTCTTTCTCTCTCTTTCGCTCTCATCTCTTTCCCGCTCTTTTCAACACTCTGCTACGTCATACCACATCGGCAATTTCACGTTCGAATCAACTATTTCAGCTTATTCCAATTTTTTTTTCAAATTAAAACTTCATTTTTTAAAATTAAATTTTTATTTTTTCAAAAATGAAATTTTCTTCAAAAAAATTGTGAAACATTATTTTAATTTTGTCTCTTGCTTTATATCGTCCACACTTTTCTTTTTCAATTTCATCTTTGAATTTCCTGGTTTTATTTTTTTAATTTTCGAATTTTGGTGGATGAACGGAGTGCCGTGGAATGGCCCATACAAGCGGTTGGGGTCTCGTTCGGTGAACGCTTCGGACCCCATCAGTCGAGCGATTCCCCGCTCGGCCCGATCGACAATTCGTTCGATGCGTGTGGCTCGAACCAAAGCGCAACACTATTACGCTATAATACGACGAATCCATGTGTGTGTGTGTGTGTGTGTGTTGGCGCGAATGGTCGATCGGGCACGCTTCGGTCAGTGTCAAGTCGGCGCCACAGAAGTGTCTCCGATCGTAAATCTCGGTCAATGACGCTCATGCAGGGCCGAGTGCAACGACAATCAGTTTGGGTTATCGTTATAGCCCCATTCCTTATATATATGTCTATAAAGTTGTTATAATAGAGTTTCGTTAACGTCAGGTGCACCTGTGTATTCGAATTGGTGATATTTTTATTTTTAAAAAGTCTTTCGTAAATCTTGTGGCAAGTTGAGAATTGAAAAAAACATTTAATTTGTAAATTTAATTTATTATTATTATTATTATTATTATTATCATGGATTGAAGTGCGTTCTCGATAATTCGCACCGTATTTTCAATTAATAATCGTTGCAATTTTATACGCAATTTGTTTCACATCGTTGTTTCACCCGATATCACAATAATCCATCGCAAACCCTGAATTCGACACTTCGCATTATCGATCGATTACACATTTGTGAATAATAAATTATTATTTTCATCGCCCACACGAAAATTGATACTCGCATTGTGTCCTGTCGTCGATAAACGCAAAAAAAAAAGAACGCATCGATTCTATATTCACCGAGTTTTCGCGTATCGACGACGAAGAACAATAGCCATGACACGAGATAATCGAGAAATTGGAATATCATTCGCCTTTCTACAGTTGCATCGATGAAAATTGATATTTAAAAAAAAAAAAAAAAAGCCAATCCGATGCAACGGGAGTCGATCGTTTGCCAAAACGTATATTCATTCTATAATGCAATTCCTGTTATTGAAAAAAAAAAAAAATCACTTCACGTAATTAATTTCAATTTAAATAAATTTTCATTGCATTGGAAATTTAAAAAATTGAATTAAATAAATAAAAAAAATTACTCTATATAACAAAAGCCAAATCAAATCAAAAGAGTAAATTCCAACCCCAAAGCTCATATACTTGCATCTTGCAATTTCCCTCAAAGGACCCCAAAAAAAAAATAAACAAAAAAAAATAGAAAAATAAAGTAAACAAAAAATAAATAAGAAGAAGAAGAAGAACCCCATAAAGCGCAACGTCGAAAAAAAAAATAAAAAATCCTTGAACGATGAAGACGCATAAGAAGCCGGTGACTGTAGCACGTGTGTATAAATCGTGTGGCACATATATATAGCATTTGCGATAATACGCTATACGCGCCGCGCGCGACACGAGCGTCTCCTTTTTTTCGCGGTGCGAGGGGAGTGGCTGGGGCAACCTCAGGGCCGGGAGGGGCCCGAAGGGAGTGTTTCGTCGAAGCGTGAAATGGCGCGTGATACAGTCCGTACAGGCCGGGGGTATCGTATATGCAACGAGCGAGAGAAAAGAAAAACAGAGGGGTGATGAAAAAAAATGCAAAAAACGGAGCAAGAGAGTGAGCGAGAGAGAGAGAGGGGGGAATATAGTCGCGGCAAGCCGGGCCGGAAGTGGTTCCATCTGGCTCCCCCGTCGGTCTGACCTGTTGAACCACCTCGTGACCGGAAGTATACCATACACCGCGCTCTCGCCCGTGCCCCCGTGCAAAACATACTACAACCTTGCATCTATGTGCACATGCAAATATATATCTATATATATGTGTGTGTATGGACATTAAAAGTTGAAGAGAAGGCAAGGTTTTTTGTTTTTTTTTTGGTTTCGATTATTACGGCGATTCGTCTACATTCGAATAAAAAAATATATATATATATAAATTTAAAAAATATATATATATAAATTATGTTTAGGACTGGACACATATATATAGTCGGTGTATAAATTATATATAGACAATGATCTATAATATAATCTGATTATATTTTTATGGGATTATAATATTCATCTTTATATCTTCTATGCAATATTATCGTTAGTCTTATAATAATATCTATATATTATATAATATATCTCATGTATATCTATATCTATTTCGTATAGTCTTATAATCTACATATATATATATATAGACCAAACATAAACTATACAGTCTAAGTTTTTTTATAATCCAGATTATCATAATTTTCGTCTATACACAATTTTCTTTACTATAAATATTCCTTCCCAAAATCCTCAACGACCTTTCCCACTTGAAAAAAAAAATATGCAAAAAAAAAAAACCAACAAATAATTATTGTGTCACATGCGGGTACGATAATGAATTAAAATTCGTTCATATATGAATATTTCGCACACTCTCGATGCCACGAAAAATCCTTGCAAGTTTTATTAATGTACATGGATGTATGATCGAGAGTGCAACTCTGTTGGACGAGGTCGTTCAACACGTGAATCCCATCCTCTCGCGTCTCACTCGTTCTCACAAACGTTTAGGGTCGCCACTTCGGCTCGATATACTTCCTTCCCGTTCGCCCCGCGCGGTTTCATTCATGCTCTAGCTCGCCCCCCGCTCGCCCTGCTGCTGCCGCGCACCGGGTACTCTTGCACCGTCCTCTCGAGGGCTGCTTCCTTCTCCCTCTCCTTCAACTTCTTCACGTCGCACGAACACTGTACCACATATATACACGTATATATGCTTTACCTATCCAGAGACCCGGTTGTTGCTGATGAATACGACGCGACCCCGTTGCGTGCCGGTTTCGAGAGTACCTGCACCCCCGAAACCGCCCCACGAGGTACTCGCATTCACCCCCTTAAATAAAAAAATAAAATAAATTGTAATATATTTTTTAAAATAATTATTTCATTATTCACAATTGTCACCAAAAATTGCAAACATTTTTTCTTTATCATTTTATTTATTATTTTCCCCCAAAAAAATAATTTGTACATTTTTTTTCTTTCTCACGTTATTTATTCATCGTTACCCAAAAAAGAAAAAGTAATTGAAACGTGTCGATGTTGTCCCGGTTGATTTGTCAGTCGACGTTTTCTTTTATACGTCGCGACAACCTCTTAATCCAACGAGGCAGACGCATTGATATTCAAATTTCGTTTTTTTTTTTTTCGTAATCGACAAATGTGGTTACGCCCCGGTGACCGGTCGTTGCAACCGTTGCAACAATGGCCGAAGATCTTGGATTTTTTTTTCGATGGTTCACGAGCGTTACACGGTCGGCTAATTGTTCGATTTAAAAAAAAAATCGTTGCATCGTTATTTGGAAACATGGATTTAAAAAAAAATAAAAGAGCGAGGACAACGAAGGAAGGGGGGGGGGGAATGGGAGAGGATACAATAAAGTGTCCTTTTGACTCGAAGGCACGCTTCAATGAGTCATTCATTTGTGACTAGATGGTTTTTTTTTTCTTCATTTTCTTTGTCCATCCTTCTTCTTCTTATTTCTTATTTTTATTTCTTTCAAATTCTTTTTATCATCTTATTTTTATTATTTTCGACGTTCTTTTGTTTGGCTCACGGTTTTGACTTTGACTTTCATCGTGGCCAGTCCGGGGGTTTTGTGAATTCCGTCGAGCCTAACGTGTAGCTGTTCGGTCATAATCGATTGTAATTAACCGTGACAAAGGGCTTTTATGCGGCCGTAGGTACGATGAAAGCCACGTGCGCGCGCACGGGCGAACGAACGTGAGTGCTATACGCGAGACGACGATACCAACATGCACGACGTTGCCGATGTGCATGGCGATTCGTTGTGGGAGTAGGCGACGAGGAGAGAATACACCTGAAAATGAGTGACCAATCACAATCGACACACACACACGCATATATTTTGCATACATACAATCGTCAATGTCGAAATTCAGTAATCTTTTTTTATACGATAAGTTTGAAGATTTTGGAATTTTAGTTTTTGACCTCGAATATTTTTCTTATTTTATTTCAAACTGGAATATTTTTCTAATTTTACGTTAAGCTGGAATATTTTTTAATTTTATTTTCGAGCTCAAATACTTTTTTTATTATATTTTCGAGCTCGAATATTTTATATTATTGAGCTCAAATATTTTTGTAATTAATGTGTCAAACTCCAATATCTTGTAATTTAGATGTCAAGCACGAATATTTTGTGATTTTACGTTGAGGTCGAACTTATATATATATATATATGTATATTTTTTTTTCCCTAAATTTCCGTGGGAACGTATGAAAATGGTAAGGTGAGCATTCGAAAGCCCGTGCGTGGAAAGTGGGCATGATATGCATGCGTGGTAGGGTCCCAAGAGTCCGCATGGTTGTTCGGCGCGACGCGGTGAAATCCCATCGGACCGGGAGAGAGAGAGAGAGAGAGAGAGAGAGAGAGAGAGAGAGAGAGAGAGAGTGAGAGACCGGAAATCCAGATAGCTGGGAAAGCAAACAACGAACACGGCACTAGTAGATCGTGAAAGAATAAAATCCCGAGCGACTTTTGCCAGGACCAACGCGCGCCGGAAGAGTGCACGAGAGAGTCAACGTATCAACGGACCGAGTTTACGGTGGTGCAACTTCCGCTCCACCGGAAGTTATCCTGGGAACCTCCACGAAAACCGGATAAGCTACACACACTTGCGATCCGGATCGTGGGCCATAAAATAAAAAATAAAAATAAAAATTCTTAAAAAAAAAACAAAAAATAATAATAATAATAAAACTGAAAATAAATTAAATAAAACATGAAATTATCATTCAACCTTGTACATTACACATTGCGCATTATATTCCGGATCGTTGTCGTGGAAAAAAAACCACCCACAAATTCGTTGGAACATTTTTTTTTAAAATAAATCAAATTAAATTAAATTAAATGAATAATAAAAATGAAAAATAAAATAAATTAAATATAAAATGATAATTCAAAGTTGTAGAGTAAACGTTGCACATTGCATTCTCACGATTCACTCCACCATTACCAAAGCACCCTCCGAGCGTCAAGCAAAAGACTAAAAGAAAAAATTTAATTAAAAACAAAATAATGAAAAAAGATAAAAAATAAGAAAACCCAAACTCTCATGTCGTTCCCGACTGCAGATTCGTTCTACCTCGATCGAATAAGAATCCGCCACTTTATTATTTATTTATTCCATTATTTTTCAGTCGTTGGTTTCACTGTCTGATCATTTTATTTTCCTCATTTTTTTTTTCATTTCTATCTTTTCGCAAACATTTTTCTTTTTTTGCAGTCTGACAATTTTCCATTGGCGCCATCGAACCCCTCGTCTGGTTTTTCATCCCCCCCTAAAACCCCCTAAACCCCCCTCGTCGACTCCCCCGTCGAAGCTGAACAACACCAACCCACGGGTTCTCTTACGCACGGAATCGTGATCGTCAATGCCCACGTTGACTTATAGAAAATCTTATTGTAGGACCGAGCACGCGCCCCAACCCCTCCGGAATAATCGTAGAACCGATAAATTATTTTTTCACGCACGAAAGAGAGAGAGAGAGAGACCCTCGGTGGCTCCGTGTGCTGCATCGTGAAACCGATGGCAGACGGTGCACATATACATACATAAATACATACATACATATATATGTGCATGTATATAACGTACATTAGGGCTGTGCGAATCGCGACGTGATTCGGAATACGAAATGGAGTTTACGCGGTAAAGACTCGCGAAGGGGTCCCGAAGAGAGGGGGCGGGTAGGAAGGGGAAGGGGGTGGGGAAACAACTCGTAGAATCGGCACGTCGCCGAGACTCTCGTTCCTCGTTCACGTGAATTCTTCTCTTTGTGCATTTTACATGCACTTATGTATCGTTCGCAATTGTCGAACGAGTAATCCCCCCTCCTCGACGTTAATCTCTCGATGGATTACCGATTCTTTGGACAGTCCAATCTCGTACGTAACGCGACGAACCATGAGAAACTCGAGGGGGGGGGGGGAGTGGGGGAGGGATTGTCGTGCTTTTGAATTTATTTCGATTTAAATCGACGTGTTGGTTATTGAGGGGGTGGAAACCTCTGGGAAACTCGTCACGCGAATAGTCGATTTTTTTTTTGTTGTTTTTTTTTGCATTGATATGGAATTTTTTGAGAATGAAATTTTAATGAGGATTAATGAAAATGTTGCAACGATTCGAGTTATTTATTATTATTAAATGGCAACGAACATATATTTAGTGTTTTTATTATTATTATCATTATTATTCATAATCAAGTATTATTGTCATTGATCTGAAATTATGAAAATTATTTGCCCATAAAATTGTTTACAAAAATATTCTTATAGACAATTGTATTGATTATATCAAATACTTGTTGCAAGCTATAGAAGGCAATTTCATTTTTCATAACTTCACCCCCGCCCCTTTCACCCTGCCCATCCCTTTCCAGGTTCCTTAAAGTCCCCTCGAAAAATCATGTCTAAAATAATAATCCCAAAAAGTTTTATCCCAAATGCGAGTCAGATTTTTTTCGAGGGGGCGTAAGGGTCTTCGGGGGGCTACGGTCGGGGTGGGGGGTCGTGGGTGTGGTGGCGGAGGGAGCTCACAGTTGTTTCAGTTTTGCGAAGGCGTCCTCGTCGGCGAGGAACAAAAAGCCTCGTGGGGAACGAAAAAAAAATCAAAAAAAAAAAATAATAATAAAAGAAAAGAAAGAAGAAAGAAAAAACGAAGTGGAGGAGGGGCCCGGGATGCGGATGGGCACAGAAGGCCCTCGAGATGAGTCCCAGACTCGGCTCGGAGAAAAATGTAACGAAACACGAAGAAAAGAAAAAAGTTTAGAGTGCCACGCGCCCGACGATACCCGAAGATTCACGAACAGAACCGAACCTTCGGATGGTCCCACAACGATAACAATCTTTCTTCGTCTTTCTTTCTTTCTCCGGTGTTTCGCGACCCTATATACGTCGGGGTATGGGGTCTCGAGCGACCACCACCTCCACCAGGCCATCATCTCGCCATAACCATCGGCACCGTGGCCGATACGTATCGGGTTTGTTGCAGCTGCTGTTTTTGGCCGAAACCACGTCTACGCTCTATGTTACTCTATTTTTTTTTCTATTTTTTATTTTTCTCTTTTTCTTTTTTTTCGTTTTTAAAACTTTTGTTTTTTTTTTCGAGTCGATGTCTCACTCTTCGTAGGGTTCCGTGTTCTCTCGGGGTCCCGAACGACCCCGCCATCGGCCGGTTCTACAATCGACGATCCGGCTAATCGATTCTCAAACGCTTTTCACTTTTTTTTTCGCGAGTCATGCTCTTCATTGCCTCAATTATTTTTAAACTGTAGATTTTTGGTCTAGAGTTTAAAAACTCTACTCTTACCTTTTTTGGATTTATTTATTTTGCCTCTTTTGATTTTTTTTGTTTTTTTTTCATCGATGACTGGAAAGGGAAAGTTGATGATGGATGCAGTTATGAAAAGAATTTACTGTCGAAATTTGATATTCAAGGTCGAATTATCATTGTTTTATTGTAATATTTGAAAAAAAAAAATATTTAGTTGGAAATCATTAATTTTGGAGGGTAATTTACTCGAATCGTCGGTGGCAACGAGGGCGAGAGAGACAGAGCCATCGTGGTTCGCGCGGGAGCGAGAGAGACCCAGCGACGCGACAAGGATTTATTCGCCAAATCTCGGCTCTTGACAAACTTTTTTAAAATTTCTTTTTTGCAAAAATTTTTTTCACTGAAAATAAAAATAAAAAATGGAATATTGAATTCGTGAGTGTTACAGCCTGAGGATGCTGAACTATCGACGCCCTCAACCCTGCAAAAAAAAAAAAAAAATAATCAATAAAGACAAAAAGCGAAAAAGACGAAGACATTCGAAAAAATCAAAAAATTTTGTCACGGTGACCATTAATTTTTTCTTTACGTGTGTCGTCATTATAATTTTTTTTCAACCCGTTCGAAGAGTATTTGGGAAAGGTTGGAGCGTACAAGAGCAAAGAGGCGATTAATTTTCAATGATCCGAGAAGGAACGGCAGAAGCGATGGCAGAAGGCCGGCTGCGCGGCGCTCATCAAGAAAATCCTCAAAAGTCAGGCTGCTGCTGCTGCTGCTCGCCTTCTTTGGCCCTTTCTTCTTTCCTCGTCGCTCCCTCCCCTCCTTCGGGGATCGCTCGAGCGTCTCAAACTTTGTCTTCTGCTGCTGCTGCTGCTGCTGGTTCTTGGCCCGATGGCCTGAAGAAACGAACCACCAGGCTTCTCCATCCTTCGACCCACTCGGCATATATTCTTACACGCTTTATTCCCGTCTCACTCCTTCCGACTACCGTCACCATCTCCCTCGCTCTCTCGCTCCCACGGGAATTCAATCGTCCGAAGAAAAACCGAGAGAACAGATGCTTCCATATTTTCGACGATCTTTCGGGCAATTTCGAAAACTCGACGACCACTTTTCCGCAGCATCCTCGTCTTTCTCTCTCTCTCTCTCTCATTTTTTCGTACGGTTTTTCTTGTTTTCCTTTTCTCCGAAAATTTCAGATTCAAATCGTGGCTCGAAATCCATTTTCTCTTTTTTTTTTCAACATTTTTTTTTTATCTCGATATCGACGAACCGATTTTTCGAAAAAAAAAATGTATTCTCCTTCGAAATATTCTTTTTAGATTTTCCCGATAAGATGAAAAAAAATAGATTCTCCATGAAATTTAATATAATCTTTTAATTTCTTTAATGTAAAAAAAAATAGTTATTTTTTATATTTGATATCTTTTTCAACAAGAACAAATTAATTTTTTTACCAAAATACTCAAATCTCATCTCTCACTCAAATAAATATTATAAAAAATTTAAAAAAAAATACATCTCAATTATTGAAATAATAAATATTGTCTCGTTTCTCAAAATTGATTGAAATATTCTTTACAATCGTAAAAAAAAATAAAAAATAGTTTGATAGCGAGTACGATAATCGTGATCGATCGAAAGATTCGAATTGGCGTGAAAGTTCGAGGCGTGAGAATAGTCGCGAATAAGTGACGAGCGTTTTCATGAATTTCATGGTTGACGACAGAGTCGCGTCACGTACGACGCGACCGAGGTGCCCCGTATGTGGGAAAAACGTCGAAGGAACAATGCCCACCGCCTCGAACAGCCGAACCCCCAAGAAGAGCGAGGGGGGGAGGGGGGAAAGATCATAGAAGCATTGTTGGGTGAAAGAAAAAGAAGAAGAAGAAGACGATGAGGAGGAGAAGGAAGAATAAAGAGAACGTTTCGTGGTACGACGCGATTGCGATGGATGACGAGAGGTCGCGGCTTCGCTTGAACCGAAATGGCCGAACGTGATGGCCGCCCATCGTGTGATCACGTGGCCCGCCAACGAAGCTCACGCGAGACTCGTGCCACGCGACCGGAAGCGCGAAGACATGAAAAAAAAACAACTTTTGCCGGAAAAAAGAACTTTTCCATCGTTCTTTCTCTTTTAAAATTTTTATTTTCGACGTTTTAAAATTGAAAGAAAAATCCTAGGACGATAAAATTGAAAGACAAAGACGTGGAGAATGAGAAGCTAAAGATGTTTGAAGTGAAAGCGAGAAGATAGCGGACCCACCCGAAAGCAAACGCCGGCTCGGCTCGTCACGTAAAAAAAAAATAAAAAAAAGAAGATTTTTATTCAATATAATTCGAGATGTTCATTGTCGGATGAATCGTGAATGGAATCGATGGGCCGGTTGTTGCGGACACCGGAAATCCGATGTGGAAAGGATATTTCGTGGAGGAACCATTTTTTTTTCTTATTTCTTATTATTTAGTTTTTTTTTTGTTTTGTTATTTTTTTTTATTTTCGGTCCGATGAAAGGAAACCTGGGATTCGATGAAACGCGTTGCATTGTTAGACGTTGTGTGTGTCTGTGTTTGTGTGTATGGCAAACCGCAATGACATGCCGGATCGATAAACAATCGGAATATCAAGAAATTTATTTATTTTACTATTCAATTTACAGAATTTATTTTTATCAAAAAAAAAGAAAAAAGAAAATCATTTATTCGTATGTTTATTTTAATTCTATTTTACTTTGTCGATCGATCATTCGTGAAGATAATAATTTGGAAATAAAAATTCACGTTTTATTTGTCAGAATTATTTATGTCATTATTAAATTTAGTTTTTAATAATATTTTTTTTCATATTTGAAAAAAAAAGTTATCGAGATCAAGCGTTTGATATATCGATGGCTCGAGTGTCCGGGCATCGTTGGCGGTAGATGCACCGGCTAATTAAAAATCAAACCCGCCCCCGTGCCACGTATAAATCCCAGCCGCAGCAGGTGTCGCGTAACGCTCGACCGCGTTCCTCGGTTATTCTCCTTCCTCTTCTTTATTTCCACCGCCCTTCCGTGACACAGTCGCCACCTTACGGGCCTCACTCGGTCCGTCCACTTCCTCAAAACGACCAAAGTCCCCCTCCCTCGATCTTGCACTCGTGGCTTCCGACCACAAGTCTTCGCGTGCTTGGTTACACCAAAGTTTCCTTCTGCAAATCCAACCTTGCTTCGCTTGCTACGAAATTAATATTTTTTCTCTATGACCATATTATCATTATTATTATTATTATTATTATTATTATTATTATTATTATTATTATTATTATTATTATTATTATTATTATTATTATTGCTGGTATGCATATTATCATTATAATTATTATTTTGTTTCCGTGATGTGAGATTTCAAATCTTTGTGCGATTGACGATATAAAAAAATACGAAAAAAAAAAAAAAATTACCCAAAGAAGACTGAACACAGCACACGGGGAGAAAGATATGAAACTGCGAATGATTGTGGAGAGTGGTTGGCAGTGGTTGAGCGATGTGGCTGAGAAAGGTAGTGGGGATCCGGGAACCCGGGGAACAGGGGTGGGACGGTGCAGGGCGGGTTCGAGAGCCGGGGACAGGAAGGAAGTGAGGAAGCGAGGTCCATTATTTTTGGGACCCCACTTGCGACGAGTGGAATCCTACGTGTACCATCCAAACCCCATGTATATTAAAAAACATACATATATATGCGTTAAAAAAAAATTAGATATACCGAAAAATATATTTCACATTAAATAATCTTCAAAAATAAATGATAAAACCTAAAAACAAACGACAAATAAAAAATGTATTTCAAAATAATTATAAAAACGTGCAAATATTTTATTTTCTTTCGAATCACGGGAAAAAAAAGAAGAAATAAATAAATTGGCCAACGACTGTGCCGAGATGTTGGACAATTTATCCAGCGCGTACCTGGAAAGTGTATAAACGAGACTCGAGATTGTCGTGTGCATGCTATATATTTTCGTAGGAGCTCATCAATGGTCGTGTGAGGGGGAAGGGGGAGGGGAAGGGGGGGTCCAACACGTGTGGGTCGTCGGTAAGGCGAGAAGGGTGGGGGCGGTGAGGAGACGAGGGAACGTGTACGATGGCAAAGGGAATGTTGAAAAAAAAAGGGAACCGCTTTTGGTGAAGAAGAGAGAGAGAGAGAGAGGAAGGTGGTCCGTGTTTCGTTGTCAATATAGCGGAAGCGAAGGTGGTCGGAACCTCCGGCTGGTACGGGCCCACTTCCGCCTCTCTCTCGCTTCTCTCCCTGCCACACGCCCTCTCGTGCTTCTTCCTCATCCTCTTCCCCACCCACTCCACGTGGTCCCCATTCTTTCCTTCTCCTTTCGACCAGCTTCTTCACAAACACTATGTTTTTTTATATTTTTTTTATTTTTTCATGTTCTCCTCCTCTTCGTTTTTTATCTTCTATCCTTCTTCTTCTCTTTTTACACCCCCTCTCTTTTCTCATCGAGAGTAACTTGCGTGAGAGTGGCGCCGTCTTTACACAAAGTTCTATGTGCATGTTCATGTGTGTGTGTGTATAGTTTTGATTATGGTGGTCAGGACGAAGACATTCGACATAAGGACGAAGGGTCCAGCAAATTTTTTTTCGATCCTCCTCCTCTCTCTCTCTTTCTTCCTCTCTGTCTGTGTTTGCACATCTCTCTCCCTCTCTCTCTCTCTCTCTTTCTCTCTCTCTCCTTCTCACTTTCGCACTTTCTCACTTTTTTACTTCCGGGCCACCTTTGCAGATTTTTTTTTTCTTAGTTTTTTTTCTTTCGTACTCGTTTTACGAGCTGCACGAGCACACAAACGACGATGGCCACGTTGAAATTTGCCTCGTGTCATTATCCTCACACAACAACAACAACAACAACAACAACAACAACAGCAAGAACGACGAAGACGTTGCAGCGACAATTCATTTTTTTTTTTTGGAATAACATGGAATTATGTAGGTACATGTATCGTCGAATATGTTTTTCACGAGCCACGATGAACGTGTGCGAGGAGCTATTTGTTATTTTTGTTTGTTTGTTTCTTTTTTTTCTTCTTTTCTTTTGTCGCGGAGAAATTTCGTCCGGTAGAATTTTGTACGACGCGTTGTGGGCATATGTGGATTCGTGGACTCGTGCGCGTTGTCCAATGGCAGAGACACGCCGATCGTCAGATCTACGTGGATGATCGGAATTATCGTCTTGTGATCGTTCTCGATTTTTTTTATAGATTATTTTGGAGGGGGGGGGGAGGGAGGGGAATTTTGTAGGGTTTTACATTTGCGAGGTTATGTAAAGAGGTTCTATCACTCGAGATTCATGAAATTAGCCAACGATGCTGTATAACATTTTGTTGAAAAAAAAAAAAAAAATATCAAGATCTTCCCACAATAACGAAGGCGTTGAAAATTTCGATCCTCTCTCCTATTCTTTCCCTCTTGCTGTTTTTTCTGTTCTCTTTTAAGGCACTCGTATTATTCCCAGGATCTTCCTTCCACGAGATGACAAAAAAAAAAAGAAAAAAATCAAAACTTGGTATCGAGGTCTCCGAATTAATGCACGCCTTCCGACATACCTGCGTCGTAGTTGCCCTCCCATATCCCATTAAAAATTACCAACCCCCGGTCGTCGAAATCTCATGTCCCTATTATTATCATTATCATTATCATTATTATATATTTTTTCCGAATGCTCACCCAGAGCCCGGTATACCGGATCTTCCGGTTTCATTTGGCATATACACACAAGCGAAGATGAGACGGAGTTGGGCGGGGGGGGGGGGAATGGTGAGCGCCAGGTCGATCGGTTGTAAGCGCCCGCGGGCTATGGCAAACGGCAGAAGCAGAAGCAGAAGCAGAAGCAGATCCGGCGAGTGGACCAGATGCAGGATCCGCACCGACCGACCCCGGCCCAACGGAAGGAAGCACTTTTTATTATTATTTTTTTTTTCGTTGGCCGCCTTTTCGCTGGGACCCGCAACGCCCTTTCCTCCCCCTCGCCGTGGAAGAGGCCCTCGCGTTGTTCTCTCGTGGAGCAAGGTCCTGTCGAGGGTCGGGGGGGAGGGGTTATGTATATTGAGAAGAGGAGAGAGAGAGAAACAAAAAAGAACGAAGGCCGAAACCAAAGAACCGACCAACTTCCTGTCGCGAATCTCCGAAAGTTTTTGTTTACGTTGTTTACGATTTATTCGTCTCTTCGTCTCTTTCTCTCTCTCTCTTGCTCGAATTATAAAATATCGACAAATATTGGAAATTGCGTATTTTTATATTTATTTATTGATTTATTTATTTTTATGGAAAAGTTTTACTCGATCCAGATTTTAGAATCTTTTTTTCCAATGACTTTGTTTTAAACAAAAATAGAAGTTGGTTGGTTCGTTGATTTTTTTTTTATAATAACAATTAAATTTTTAGAACGATACATTTTCATAACGCACGATTGGACGAATTTTAGAATTTTGAGAACGAAAATTTTAGAATAAATTATTCAATGGAGGAATGAATCTTAAGAATGCATTTGGCACTGATTCTCAAACCTCAACGAAAAATAAAAAAATAAAAATGAAAAATCTATATTCGACTGGCTGATATCTCCAAGGCGGCCAATCACTGTACCCCCTCCGTGTGCCTTCCACGCTGCCTCCAACGATCCTCACCGACGATCTCAATGAATCACTTAGGTGTGAGAACACGCCGGGTTTCACATGAGAGTAAGGGATTAGCCCCCCCCCACCCCTTCCACCCTCTCAACCCCTCACCCTTCATCGCTCTTCACCATCACGGATTTTATAATCCCACTGTTTGAACAGGAACTCGAACAATTAATAATAAAAAGGCCCTCCGAGCACAGCAGAGTCCTCTATCTCTCTCTCTCTCTTTCTTTTTCTACCAAACATTCACCCTCTCACTCTTTCTCTCTTTCCATTTCATTCCATCGTCTCACTTCTTCTCGCCATTGAATATTTCGGGATACAGGATGTCGCCCGAGGCTGCATCCGTAGATCACACCGTGACAAACACACACACACACACACGGACAATCTATGGCGTAAGCTCACATGCCAACACACGTTCGAACGAATGTGAATCGTGTAGCCATGGGCAACACGACTTTTCCGTCTCGGTTTTGGGCCAACGATAAATTTTTCCCCCGGACCCGATACAATTGCGAACCATTGCGTCCCAGCTTCCTTTCGTCATATATATCATCGATGGGACATTCGTTGTTACGTAATCCTCGTGCAGTTGTCCCGCACGAGTGTTGATCCTCCGTTGCGTTCCCGTGACGAATCAATCGCATGTACTTCCCTTCCCCCAAAAAGAAAAAATATACGTCGTCCATTCGGGACGAGCATTTTGAAGGATCCCAGCTTGGACGTAGATAAATATTTCATCGGAGTCGAACATTTTTACGTGTTGTACGCAATTTTAGAGTAATGTGCGAATTTTTTACGTACTGCACGATTTTTTTACGTACTGTGGGAATCTTTTACGTACTGCAGGAATTTTTCGAGGAACTTCATGAATTTTTTTACGTACTGCAGGAATTTTTTACGTACTTCATAAATTTTTTTACGTACTGCAGGAATTTTTTACGTACTTCATGAATTTTTTTACGTACTTCATGCATTTTTTTACGTACTCCAGGAATTTTTTACTTACTGTGGGAATTTTTTACGTACTGCACGAATTTTCTTACGTACTGTGGGAATTTTTTGCGACCTGCACGAATTTTTTTCGTACAGCACGAATTTTTCTGGTACTGTCCACGAAAAAAAAAAAGTAAATTTCGGACTCATCCCCCACATTCCGGCACCCCCTGGTCTTGTTGTCGCGAGCGAAGATGGTCCATCGTGCACATCTCGAACGTCGAGGGGGGAACGAAGATGAACGAAATCCGCAGGAGGGTCCAGCTTGCCCGTCGGTCGCTTTCACTCGTGACGAATTCATTCGTTTCATTGTCCATCGACTGCCCGATGTGTGTCGCACATTCATCGAGTGACAACACGACAATAAAAAAAAAAAGAAAAAGAAAAATAAGAATAACAGAAGAAAAAAATAATAATAATAAACGGAGTCAATATTTGGATGTATAAAATAGCCATTCGCACCTTTTGGTCGTAAATCGTGGGTTGGATTCGAGGGGCGGATGGAAGCAGGGATAAATGATCGGTGACTGTTTGCTTCTGTTCGAAATTCGTTGGACCGTGTTCAGATTGATGATGATCGGGGATGTGTGTTTGGTTTCCGGTAGGTCAGGAATAATCTCAGTTCGGTCATATATTTAAAAAAAATGTTATTTTCACAATAAAAAAAAATAATAATGCTCATAAATTATTTAATTTTCCTTTTCTTTTAAATAATCCTTATAAATCGTTTCACAATTTAAAAAATAACAATTCTAATAAATGACTTAACTTTTTCTTTTCTTTTTTTTTCTCAAATTATCCTTATAAATTGTTTCACAGTTTTTCTTTTCTCCAAATAATGCGAATACATTTTTTCAATGCTCAAAAAATCGTTGAAAAAATGTCGACAGTGTATTTTAGGGGTAGATAGTTTGGGGGATGGGTCGCGAAGCGCATTTTCGCCGCCATACGTTGATCCTGCATTGAGCCTGGTTATCCCACGCTTCGTGTTCCAGGTTCAAGCCCCAAAGGTTAAAAGGAATAACATTATCGTGGGGGTAACAGTCGGAAGGACCGAGTGGGGGCGTGAGAGAGTCGAGAGTCCGGCGAAATAAAAAAAAAACGAGAGAAAAAAAAATCAAATAATATGTGAGAAGGAAGATGAAGAGAGCGAGGCTCAAAGAGGAGTGAGAAAGAGAGAGAGAGAGAGGGAAAGATGTTCTCTCGCGAAGGATCACCGGCTACGAACGGCAGCTGTGATCCCGTCCGCAGCCCCCGCGGCTGTGCCTCCTCTGCAACCCCTTCGCGCTTCTTTCCCTCCCCCTCCTTCTCTGCTTCTGCTGTTTCCTCCGTTTCATCCCCCCTCCTGCCATCCAAAATACAGAAAAAAAAATTAAACAAAAAAAATAAGAAAAAGAATCATTTAAATCATTGTGGATTTTCTTTTCTGCTCTGTTTGACATTATATATAGTTTATTATAGATAAACTATACACAGTCTATGCATGCAAAATTTCGTATATAATTAATATATTTATATATAATTTTTTGTCACTTGAAATATTATGTCCCACGTAAAAAAAAATGATACATTGTAGTTGATATATAGTTTATCTCGTGAATCAGGGGCGAGGGTGTGGGGGTCGAGGGGTGGGTGGCGAGGGTTGACAGGTTGCCATGGGGAACAGCAGTGGGACGTTGTTGTTTGGATGCATAAGTGCTGAGGTACGATGCACCGGTGTGCTGTCCCAGAGGTCGATCGAGAGAGAGAGAGATCTGGCGATCGAGGCTCGCCTGCAGCAGCAGCAGCAGCAGCAGCAGCAGCAGCCCGATGAGAGGCAGGTGGAAGGTGCATCACTGCGGGTCCAACTCGGATGATGAGAGACATCCTCCATCTCTCTCTCGAAACAGTCGAACAACGCCCCGTGACCATCCTAAACAATGACGCATCACATTTTCCATTTGGTTTACATTTTTGTTTGCTTTTTCCGTCGTGTAGAGATTTCTTTTTTTTCGAACTTTTCCGGAGATTCGAAATTGATTTTTTTCTTTTACTTTTGTGTGGGACTGTGGAGAAATGAATTCAGTAATTGTTTTTAAAAGAATTAAATTATATGATTTTATTTTGTGAATTTGATTATTCAATTGCAAAAAAAAAATGCGATCGATGAGAAATAAATTGGATAATACGATTCGATTGATAAAAATGTAATTGAATGGCTCAAAAAAAAAATACTGAATCTTAGGATTCGGTTTAAAAAAAAAAATATTAGTCATATGTTTGATTCTAATGCAACAAGATTTTTTCTCAAGAACAAAAAAAAAACAATCTGGCAGGATATATTCGATCGACTCGAGTGCAGCGGAAGAACAGCAGCAACAGCAACAGCAGCAGCAGGTTCTCAAATCCGGCAAACGCCTTTGCCCCTCGAAAATGGTCTCCGGGACCGTCCGAATCCCGATGGGAAGGACAGGTGTTGTCTCGGTGTAAGGGCGAGTTCGACAGACCAGGAAATTCAGGACTTCCGGCCCACGGGGCATCCTCGATAAATCCCCATAACCCCAGGTTCCCGGGCTACTTGTTTCACGGTTCACATCGACGAACCATCGACTCCGCATCATGAAAAAAAAAAAAAAACAAAAATCACGAGAGTCATCGTCCACGAGAAAAACTCGAAAACACATTCACTTCCGATTTTTTTTTTGATTTCCGTGTTTATGCACACACATGAATATACATATGTCGGTCCTCGTGGTCCGGATACGTTAACGAATGTATGCGTACATATATATGTGTGTGTGTGTGTGTGTGTGTGCCACGACGAGACCTGAGAATCATCGCAGAAGAGAAAAGTTTCGCGTCGAGTCAGGTAGTAAGGTGGGTTTTTGGCGATTGGTCGGTTAGGTAGGTGCCTATATACATACACACACATATACACATACGTGTAATATAAATGCGGTACAAAAGTTGGTTGCGGCCCGTTTATAGCAGCGTGGGAAGGTCCGGCAGCTGAGAGCTTCTCTCGAGCCTTGCCATCTTGCTTGGGCCCCCGAAAAAGCGGGCGGCTGTTCCTGCTCCTTGCTCACGCTTCCCAATTCCCCAATTCCGCTCCGCGCGTCTCTCTCCTTCTGCTTCCTCGATTGCGGATCCGTGGGATCCATCTCGCATAGTATACCGAACTACGACTCGATATACGTTTCAACAGGAAACAAAATTTTTGGAAAAAAAAAATAATACATATATATATATATGAAAGGAAATAAGGAAAATGGAAAAAAGCTGTGACTGTTTGGGACTTTGAGTGGAATATATATATCATATATGATTGTGTGTGTGTGTGTGGATCGTGTGACAGAATATGAATATGAAGAATCGATCTATCTGCTTCGGTCATGGTGAAGGTCGAGATGTATTTTCTTTTTTATTTTTTTCGTTTATCGATTTCGAAGGACACGGTCGACCTCTGACCCCTTCACATCGCCCCCACTTCAGTGGGACTCGATAGGAGATCTATGGGAACACAATTATCGTCACGATATTCATCTGCACAGAGATTTTCGATTATAAAAAAAAATCATATTTCTGTTTTTCTATTATTTTTTTTTTTCTTTTTTGCGATAAACCGTCGCGACGAAAGAGAGATTAAAAAAAGTAGATGCTGTAATGAGGGATTGTTAAAAAAAAAAACGTCAAAAAAAACGATTTCCAGGTGAATGAAAAAAATTATAAAAATGTATAGAAAAAAATGTATATATTGCAATGATTGGCACATCCGCGTAATAAATATTATCCGAAGACCGCAGCTAATAAATAATCGCATATCTCTTGTTTACCGAAAGGAATCGATTTCTCGCTATTTATAACGCTAACCCATTCGCAAAGCGGAATAACCACGTGAAGGATGACGGCGAGGAGGGGCGGGTGGAAGTCGAGCGCACATCGAGACCGCGGAACGCGTTTAATTAGGCTCGTGCCGATTATATCCACATGCTAATACACACACACATGCGCACACGGTGTGTCACAAAAAGGTTTCACGTGTGTTTTAGTGTGGCGAAGACGATGGAAACGTGTGGGCCGGATCCCGCGTATTAGGAATTTTCCCTCTCACCGATCTCATAAATTTTCTAAACAATATTAGTTTGCCCGTAAACCGAAGTACGGTGCCCACATGTATGTCACACGTGTGTGTGTGTGTAAAGGCTTAACACGCCCGAACGATAGCCGAACGGAATGAGGAACGATATCTATAGATATATATTTATATATATATTTTAGGGTGGTCCTTATTCGACTTGAAACAAAAAATATTCAAGTTCTCTATTTTCGAATGTTGTTTGAAAAAACTAATTTTCAAGTTTTCTTGTTCCCGATTTTTCTTTCATTTTGCTTCGGTTTGAATCCATAGAAAAGTTTGAAAAAAAAACATTTGATTAACAATTAATATCACATTTTCTAATCATTTATTCAAATGCAAAAAAAAGCTGGTGAAAAAAATGTCGAAAAAAAAATGATATTGTAAAATACTGTGGCAAAGAAAAAGCAGCAAACAATTTTGGAAGCTGTTACGGTAGACATAATCTCCAAAATGGGATTTAAAATCGTATAATTATTAATACAATAATTTTAAGAACAAATTTTCTATCTTGATCGTGAAATCGGACAGACAGAGGCAGTGAATGAAAAATCGGGTGAAAAAATACGGAAGTTAATTTTTTTCGTATTTTTAGAACCATGTGAAGGGTGAAGAACGTCAACTTTTTTTTCAAGGACCACCCTGTAAAATTTATACATGTGTATGGGGATGGTCTACATCCCCCGAGATAATTACTTTGGGAGAAGGCGTTATCCGCGGGAGCTTAAGTCGGGACTTAACGAGGCGAAATCGGGATGAACGGGTCTCGTCGTTCGTTCGTTCGTTCGTTCGCGTTGGCTAGCTCGACCGAACCTTCGTTCCGCCAACTAAATTTTTCGCGCTTCCGTGATCACACGAAACCGCTCGTCGGCATTTGCCACACACACACACACACACACACACACACACAGAGACACACTAGAGGTATCTGTGTGTGCGTTCGAGAGGCGAATGTTGAGTTATGCTCCCGAATAACGTTCGACCGAAAATTCGACTCTCCTCGTAAAACGAACGATTCTTCAAAATTATTCATAAAAAAAAAAAAAAACTGTTCGATATTATCATTGAAATTCTTCCAATCATTGAATCTGAAAAGAAAAATCTTCATCATCGTATTATACGAAAATTTCGAGAACCATAAATTGGGATACAGATTTTTTCCGTGATATAAAACTATTAATTTCGACAATAAATTCGAATGTTCAGAAAAATTGATGTAATTCATTAATTTTATTAAATAATATTAATTTTCTTCATTAATCAATGTCTAATTAATGCATCTTTATGAATCAATTATTCACTCAAATCAAATAAAGATTCACGTGCATTGTCCCAAGTTCAGATTAATTATCAAAGCTCGTGTTCAATTATCCAAATAATAACAAAATTGTTTAATAATTTAATTCAACGAATCAATAAATCCATCATTGTCCCAATATCCCAATATTTATGATCGTCGATAATAAAAAAATCATGACGATGAATAATTTAAAAATTCAACATTTTCACCAGAGCTTCCAAAGGCAGTCCAATAAATTCTCTAAAATTTCCAGAATAATTCTCCTATTCCCCTTCCCCCTCTCCCTTCTCCATCCTTGGACCCGACCACCGGTTGACGTCCCGAAACATTTCAAATTGCACCGGTACGAACGAAGGGCCCGAGGAATCCGTGAAATTTTTGTCCTCAGGTGTCGACCATACGACGACGTTTCAAATCGTTTCGCATCCAAATGGTTGTGTGTCGTGCCATGTCGAAGCACCGGTCGTGAAGCAAGAAAAAAAAAAAGAAAAAAGAAATCTGCATATTTCATTTTTACAATACCGAAACCTCGTAATCACAATGGGACACCCCACCCCCCCGCCCCCCCTTCCCTGAAAAACCTGTACACGAACCGCCACCAGGTAGTCAATTCACGTCAATGGTGCCCAGTGTGGCAAAATAAAGAATTGAGGAACGACGAGTGAGGCAGTTGCTCGGTGCAACGAATGAGGGGAGGGGGATGGGGGGGTCGAGGGGGATGTCGAGGAAGCACCATGTGCGTGTACCTTCGTCCGGTGTGCTTTGCCCTGTTGGTGCAGCACCCCCCCAACCGAGTCTCTGAGACGGAAGGTACTATATGCACCCATCACAGAGCCACGACAGAAGGAGTCGAACGAGTGAGACAGAACCAATCTCTCTCTCTCTCTCTCTCTCTCTTTCTCTCTCTCTCTCTCAGCTTTTCGAAAAATAATAAAGAAACGCACAGAAAAAATAAAGAAATAATGAAAGAAAAAAAAACATACCTGCCACAAGGTAGAAATTTGGAGGATGCTGTAATTATTATTATTATTTTCAATAATGATTGTTTTCCATCGTTTAAAAAGTTGCCAGGGGGGAGGGGGGGGGAGGGAGGGTGTGGACGGATTGTGGCTTTCTCTTCCTGGTGGCTTATTGTCGGGGGTAGAAAGTAACAAGGTGGTATCGGGTGAATGGTGGGTGTGTTTATTTTTTTGTCTTCTTCTTTCTTCCTTATTTTTGGCAGGATTTTTATTTTTTTTTTTTTTTTTGGGACGCTTGGGATGATTTTTTTAATGGGTGATTGACCATTTTCTCAAAAATAAACAAATCTGCACCTCATTTTGATTTTCTCCAGTTTTAAAAATCAGAAAAAAAAAATCAACGAAAAAAAAAATTGTGATCGCACCATCGTTCCTGATTTCCAATTTCATCGGATCGACCTTTCGCCCGTACCCGAAAAATCCGTGATATCAGCACCTGCTGCGCAGTCCGGCTTCCCCGACTTCCGACACTATCCTCCCCCTCTCCCTACCTCCCTACCTCCCCTCCCTGCCCTTCATACGAGGTTTGAAAAAAAAAAAATCAAATTAAAATAAAAATGAAAAAAATGAAAAATCGGGTTTAAAAAAAATCCCGAAGATTATGGGGGCCCGACTGCCCATATTCGCGAGGAAGTGACCCTCAAGAACAACATCCCACCCTCTGACAAAGACCCCAAAACGATAACAAAAAAAAAAAAAACAATTTTTTAAATAGAAAATAATAAAAAAATGTAAAATCGGGCCAAAAAAAAATCATGAAGATTATTGGGAGTGTATGTGAGGCACGTGTTGTGTTTGTATATACATATATATATATTTTTCGTTGAGATTGTTAAGAACGCAGGGGTAGGTGGTGACCCGGCATAAGGTGGCCGAACGTTCATTCGGCTCGCAAGTTGCATCCAAACTCGAACGAGGACCGCGAAGTGTCGAAGCCACATGGCGAGCAAGTGAGACGAGGAACGAAAAAAATTCGAAGCACGATTGATCGTGGGCAGGGGTGGCCAGGGGGTGGGGGAAGAGGTGGTAAGACGGTGCAGCCTGCAGATGGTGGAAATCTCGGGAATAAAGCAAGTACAACGTGGAGGGGTGTGTACGAAAAAAAAAATAATATACATATATATATATCCGAGAAAGGTTTCCTTTTCTTGTCTTTTTTTTTCCTTCTTCTTCCTTCATCTTTTTTTCTTTTTCGACGGACAGGACATCTCCGTCTCTCGCTCTCTCGCTCGTCAAACATATATACATATATATATATATATGGATGTGTATGTATTTTTTGGGTCCGTCCTTGTCGGTTAAATACGGACTGAACGACAGCACGGAAGGTGGGCGAGGAGAAGCAGGAGCACCTGGTCGTCGTGGTGGTGGTTGGCCGCCCCGTCACGATGCAACAGATGCCCCGAGAGAGCCCACGCTCTCTCTCTCTCTCTCTCTCTCTCTCTCTCTCTTCCTTCTTCGGCGTCTTTCGAAAAATCTTCGTCCCTTTTTTTTTGAGATTTTTTATCAGATTTTTCATTTATTTTCCTCCCCCTCGCAACGTTCTTTATTTTCGTTGTTGGTGTTATTTTTTTTTTGTTTTTTTTTTTTTTTTTTTTTGCTTTTGATTATTATTTTTTTTTTGCTCTTTATTTTTATCTTCGTACGTCTTTTCTCGCGAATGATAATTCTCGAATAATATTTAGATATATTATTAATAATAATAATAATAATAATAATAATAATAATAATAATAATAATAATATCAAATAAAGATTACATGAAAAATAAAAATTGCAATTGATTGTTCGTCACTGTCTTCGATAATTATTTCTCATTCACGTCGTTTTCATCTATTTCGAGCTCGTGCCCACAGATTCGAGTCTACGAAACCATAAGAGCACTTCTGAATAAACCGCACCACCAAAGCAACTCGATATTTTCTCTCGTTAACGCTGTTTTTTTTAATTTTTTTTCTTCAAATTTTTTTGAAATTTTTTTTTTTCTCGCCCCACCGATGAGATTGAAAGCGGCGTGCGCACGTGAAACCACGAAAAGTCGAAACATCAAGAACACTCGTGTGTCCTATCTGTAAAAATAGAAAGTGCGTAACAGACGTGCGCGTGAGGCGCATGCGCGCGGGCGCGCTCACGGTTCTTCCGTATATCCTTGCCTCTCCGTCTCCGGCCGCATGTGATGTCGGTCCGATGTCAAAAGGGTTGTTTTCACGGCCCTTGGTGAAGCACTTCCGCGATGCGATCCAATAAACGGTTAAACACGCGAGTTGATAAACCGTCGACGGAAATAAGGTTTCGACAACGACGATAAATTTTTCGGTGATGAAGAAACATATTTTTTTTTGTTTTTTTTTTTCGTTGAGGAAGCGACGAGGAAGTCTGTCGAGTGAAAACAAAAATTGTCGCTTTAATAAATCGTGAACCCTTTAAAACATTCATATTTTTAACGCCCGTGGTCTTCCTGTCTGCCAGACAGATTCCAGGCTCGCTCTTTGACGATAAATTGTTTGGATAATTGTTCGATTAAAAATATACGTGCAAAGTGAGATCGAACAATTTTTCTCGCAAAGGTTTATTTATTTATTTTTTTAATTCCATAAGTTATATCAAAAATGTTTAAAATCGCTTAACGATTTTTCATTCAAGGAAATGAAATTCGAACCAACGAGTTAAAATTAGCTAACAAATAAATTAATGTTTGATAAATTTTTAAAAATTAAAAAATTGATTGATCGATGAGAATTCAAAGAAATAAAGAGAAAAAAAAACCAATTCGTATTCTCTTTTCGATCTACACAATGAAATGTTTTCCTTTCATCTCTCTCCATCGTTTAGGATCAAAAGCCGTCCGCCTATTTTTTGTTTCCCTCGAAATTTAAAAAAATCCGGAAAAAAAATAAAAAATAAAATCAAAAAAGAAAACGAAACAACTGCGCGATGGGGAGGAAGGGGAAGGCTGCAGAAGCACCTTCTGGCGCACACTGTAAAAGAATCCGAAAAGTGCTACATCGTAACGTGGTCATGGTTATATTATACAAATTTTTATATGGGTCATTCCATGTCACACAAAAAAAAAATAATAAAAATAGTCATAATAAACATCCCACTCGAAAATTCATCCAAACTCTATTTTTCAACCTCCCAAAATCACGAGCAACCAGTATCAAAATTATCAGTCATGCTATCAGCTCTGTTCCTCATTTAGGGGTATTTTTTCAAATTTTTTCGGGGATGTGGCAGTTCCAAGAGGTCTGATAAAAATCAGAGCTATTCTCAGAGTCGAATCAAACCCAAAAAAAAAAATTGGGGGAAGTGAATCGGCGGAGGTTTTGATGTTTCGATGTTTCGATGTGACGTGGAATGGCCCGTACATGCGATACGTTGTACGGTCATAAGGAGGTGCAGAGAGTCAGTCGCGAAGCAGACACAACGGCTGGCACACAATCTGTCGTCGTTTCGCCGAGGATCGAGAGCCATGGCGGTCCTCCAAGAGACCCTTAGCTATATACATATATATACGTATAATATATATATATATGCATGAGTAGCGTCAGCAGTGTCGGCCAGGAGCACCGTATCTCGGCGACCCTCGCCGAATCTCGGTGCTGTCGGTCCTGCCCCCTAACCGCCTCGGCCATTCGACTCCTCGCCAAATCTTTTTTCCAGCCCCTCCCCCCCCCCCCCCCTCGGCCCTCACCCTCTCCTCAGGTTCAACAGTGGGACCTTATGGTACTCGTAAAAAGTCTGGTGAGCGTTCGAGAACCTCAGTTCGGACCAACAGTTTCGAAAAAAAATTTTTTACGGACGATATCCACACACACACACACACACACAGACTCACACACGTACATTTTACCCCAAGCTTATATACGTGTGTTGCAACCGATGGAAATCGTAATTCTCGGTCACGCTTGATTTATCGCACGTTACATTGTACTTCGGGTGTTCGTATAGGATTTTCGGCATATGGCTGACGCCTAATCGATTTAAGATTCAATTTATTCATCGATTCTTGATTCTTTCTTTTTTTTTTGTATTGTTTCGAAGGGTGTGGAATTGTTTCGAAAATTTTGAGATCGGGTAGAAAATTGTTGTTTCGATGATTGTGGAGTTTTTGGAAATCACCGTGGAGGCTCTGGGTTTTTTTTTGCAATTAATTTCGTCGAATAAATGTTTCGAGAATCCTGGAAATTTTTCAGGACCACCTGAAACGTTTTTGGAAGCTCGAGAAAATATTTTTAGATAGTCGTAACAATCTAGAATTTTTCTACATTTATTTTTGAAATTATCAAATTTTTATAATCACTCAAGAAAATTCTACAATTTTTTACAACCACAGAAAAAAAATTTACAATTTTTTATAACCACAGAAAAAATTCTACACTTTTTTAGAATCTAGAATCTTTCTAGAATCATCAATGTCGCTAACTCAGGGGGTGGATCCCATATTTTAGTTCGGCAATATTTATTTCACCACAAAATTCCCCCCCTCAATCTTTCTTCATCCCCTATAACATCCCCCAAACAACGTCATTATTCATTTTTTTCCTCCTCTTCCTCTTCTTCTTCCTCTTTTTTTCTCATTCTCGGAGAACAATTCGAAAAATGACGTCGTCGTCGAGGTCGAAGAAGAACCCTCGAACACCGATGGACAAAAATAATATAATGTCTCGCCTATATACATACACACATACATACATATAAATCTAAAAAGGGGACTCTAAATCCAGAATGACACGATGACGTATGTATAATATAACGGTGTTGCACTGGAGCAAAGAGAGGGGCGAAAAGGGGGGGGAGAGAGCCCGAGGCTTCGCCCTGGTTGTCCTACCACGTGCATACCTATATACCTACAACCTAACCGATCGTGGCATGACCTATTCCATTATTCCGTGTGCCATAACGTCCACGATGGGTTGTACGGTCTTTCGCGACCGTTAAGTGTGTGCGTGTGTGTGTGTGTGTGTTACGAAATAGATGCGTTAGAGGGACGAGGGAAGGTTACCCCGACGAGAAAACGCCCGGAGACATCGCAGGGCCGAAAGGGCGGAGAGGGGAGACACGAAGAATCATCGAGATAGACCGAACCCAACCTCTTCGTTCACGATTCAAAAGAGATTCCTCACCGAACAACTTTTTGGGGTGTCTCGCAGCTGTTCCACCGTCTTCGACCTCTGTCTGCCTGGGTCCTCTTCATTCGCATCGCTTCCTTACGCTTCGTCTTTTGGATTTTTATTATTATTATTATTTTTTAACTCCGTTGGCTGTTCCGAAAACAAGAATCGACTGAGGAAGCTTTTTTGCAAATATTCTTTGATTTTTCGTGGTCCTGGTGAACGAGGCTTTCGTTATTTATAATAATTATTTAACTATTTTAGAAAAACAAAAGTAAGAAAAACAAAATAATACAGTTCGTGAATAAATAAATATTTGATAAACGTGAAACAATAGATGCAAATACCATTCAAATACAAATGAATCAACAAATTGTGTGAGAATGAATTGATGTTTTTTTTTAAATGGTAAAACTCAAAATAACAAAGAAAAAAAAACAAATTTTGCAAATCACTCGATTTTGGAAAAAAAAAATTATTCAAACAAAACGAAAAAAAAGTTATGGATTAAAAAAGAAGAAAAAAAAATGATTTCTTCAAACGAAATGTCAAAAATATGGAAGGGTCCCGGGGTAATGTCCGTTCTATTTTTGGGGTGAACCAACGGACGGGAAGTAAACACCGTCAATATCCGTCTTTCGACGAATCGAAAGACATTATTTCTCATCGGATCCTCTCTTTCGAGATTCACCATCATCTTTATGTTGCGCATTATCGTGCTCAGTTTTGTGATCCAGCCAAGTCCGCAAAGAGGCCCTGACTTTTCGACCACGGCTATGGGCATCTTTTACAAGGTCGCCGCACAGCGCCCGTACCCTTCCCGATTGAGAATAACGCCCGAGCGCGCGGTATATAAATGAACACTGAGGCGCACGAGCGACCGCGAGAAACATCGCCGAGGTGTTCGTCCCGCCGGACATCTGGCGGTGGACTCGCGAACCACGAAATCGCGGACGACTCTCGTACGAATTGCACATTCGCCGGCTCGTCTTTGCCAATAATTCTCTCGGCACGATTTCAAATCCATTCTCATTTCAATTCCATTCTCATGAATTGCCTGATCTATTTTTTTTTCAATTTCCTCAATTTTTGTCTTTCAAATATATTCACAAAAGACTTTCAATTGAATTATTTTTACCTGACAAATAATCAAATTCCGCTGAACAATTGAAGAAAAGAAAAATTGCAATATACTGAAATTGAAATTAAAATTCGAAATTGAACAACGAAGATGAAAATTCAAAACGTCATCTTCGAATCGTCTCAGAATCATTCGACTTTGTGACAATTGCGTGTAAAGTTTATTTCCACAAACTGTGGGAATAGTTTATTTTCAATTTAATTACTCCACTCAATTTTTTTCGTTTATTCTTCTTTCGAATTGAAAAAAAAAATATCAAGAAAATTAATTGGATGAAAAAAAAAATCAATGAATTCCGGTAGATTGAATTCGATCGCGTTAACCGGGATTCGGAAGTGAGATATCGAGTAACGCATCCCTACGTCGTTCGGAATCTATTAGTCCTGCTGCCTTACGTGCTGTTTTTATTTTTTAATTAACGGCCCACCGGAACCTGGGGTTCGAAAAAAAAAATAAAAAATAAATAACAGGAATAAAAAATAAAATAAAAAGCTTCGGGATTCATTACGGGACACATGTTGCACGTTTGAAATATCGGAAGCGACAGCAGGAACGGACCTTCACACACATATATACGTCACATCAGCGTGTGCAATATGTTTTTTGTAAATAATAATTTTAATTAAAACAAAGCATTTTTCGTATTCAATGAAGTTTATTATTATTTTTATTATTTTAATAATAATAATAATAATAACTTGGAATCTGATCGATCAGACATTTGGTCAATTAAGTCAAGGCACTGTTTTTCGTATTTAATCATCATTATTTTCGTAATAATTATTATTTTTATTATCACAATATTATTTTTCCTTTTTCGTGATTTTTTAAAAATTTCTATTTTTTTTTTTTCATTTTACTTTCATGAGTTGGGTGAAAAAAAAAGTGAAAAATGTGATACCCTCTAGGAACGTCGAGACGACAGTTGTTGCATCGTGGTTGCGTACGAAGAGGGTGTAGGGTAAAATTCAGGTATACGGGGATTGCATGGGATCGGGAAAAGCAAGGAATCCCCCGAAGCAACGCTACAAGTTAGGTAAACCAAAAACTCCCGGATCCCCGAGGGTGCAACGAGGATCGGGGCAGATGCCCATCGACGCCAAATCCTCGAGGGCACAACATGGACCGAGATACATCTCTTCCAAATCTTACTCTCGACGTACGACGAATGTTCACTCGCAAAAAAAACAAAATTGAAGGATGAAAAAAAACGAAAAATCATGATTTTTCATTTTTTTATTTTTTGTTCTCTTCTTTTTCGACGTTCTGATCGAATTTTGATCGACAAGAAGCGAAAAAAGTGAAGCAAGTGGTGGAATAAATGAAATTTCAAAGAAATAGCGTTATAGATAGTATCGTCGATAAGGTAGAACGTGTTTTTATCGTAGATTGTTTATCTGGCGACATTCACGAGGTTTTGGTCCAGGGAGGCAGACGCATTATCGTGATGTCTCGTGAATTTCCGATGTATAAATCTTTTTCGTTCTTATTTTTTTTTTCTCTATCCTCTATCCTTTCTTTCTTGTCGATGGAAGGACCAAAGTTCTCGAAGAATGTCCCGACTAGACTCCAACTCGTGACGATAAAATAAAACTGCCGAGTCCACGAATTTTCTTACGACCTTGCTTCTTTTCCTTTCTTATGGCTTTTCTTACCTACACACAAACACACGCACGAATATACAGACTGCTGAATCCTCGAATCCTCTTCAGACCATTCTTTATTTTTTTTTTACACCCTTTCGTACATAAACAGACATACAATAATTCTCGAGTTTCTCGAAACAACTCTTTTTTCTCTTTCAATTTTTAGTTTTAGAAATTAAAAAAAAAATGTTAAGTAAATTTTAGATGTGTCAAAAAAAAATTTCGAAAAAAATTTCAAAAAAAAAAAGAACAAAGTTTGTAGAGCCAGGGATGATGTAAGCAGAGGGTTGTGATCCCAGGACGTCAAAGGGTGGGATCAACAGGGGTTTGATAAATCGGATCTGGGTGCGCTACATGACCTCCGTAACATCATCCCAGCCAATCCACGATACATCAATGTGAAACGCTGCAGTCGATGTTCCAAAGGGGTCGAAGAAGGAACGGGGGGGGGGGCCTAACCGAGGGTTCCCGAGTATAAGCTCCTTGGTACAAAAATTGGTCATATCACCCCAGCCAGCGAAACGTTAAACGATCAAGGAATTTGCTCTGTTAGAAGAAAAAAAAAAGAGACACGAAAAAAATACACACGTCAATAATAATCCATGTATTTTCGGAGGGGTTGGTTGCCATTGGGGTGAGTCGAGGCGGGGAGTCTAATGCACCTTGACTAAGTCGAATCGAGAAAAATATTTCGACCGACGAATGCTAATGACGCGAATAACAAAAAAGAAAAAAAAATGACGAAGAAAAACATGTGTAAAATAAATAAAAAAATGTGGATGATAAACGATGAAGGAAAAAAATGTGAAAGCCCAATGATGAAGAATGAAGAATGTGAAAGATAGAAAAAATGTGAACGATGAAAAAAAAAATGAAAAATTTGAAATAAAAAAAAACAAACAATATATGTAAATGTGATAAATAAATTTGTTAATGATGTGGTTGGACGAATTAACGATAAAATTGGAATTTGGGGCATATATGAGTGGGTCCAAAGTGGTCCGATGACGGTGACGGGAAAAACAAGAACGTCGAACGAGTGCAACGAGGAAAAATCGTGAAGCAAGAGAGAGAGAGAGAGACCGAGAGAGAGAGTGAGACAACGAATGAGCTCGACGGTTCTCGAGCGAATGCACCTGCTCCGCGGGCCCCGTTATCGTCCTCGTTAATGGCGAGAACGTTCTAACGAATATCGTTTTTGATCCGCGCGTTCGTCTCGCGCCCATATGGAACACACACGAGGGCACCCATATAGAAAAAAAAAACAACAAAAAAAAACAAACAGAAAAAACAAATCCACTCAATAAAATTCAATAAAAATGTATTTTAAATACTTTCTGAAACAAATAAATAACTATAATCAATTATCATGCACAAACCAATATTTTCACATTCACACAATAATTACGAAAAATAATTCACGTAAATCATTGTTTTACGATTAATAAAAATATTTAATAAATCTTAAAAATTTATTATCATTCTATACGAAAAGTATTTGACATGAATTTTCATTTAACGAATGATTTTTCAACGTTTCACAAAAAGGATGAAAAAAAATTATGTTTATCGTGTAAAATTGGAAAATTGAACGTGCTGAAAAATTGCAATACCGTTAAAATGCAACCCGCAGCCGGTTGCCGTTCCGATTTCGAAACCCGGAAAACTGTACGAGAGCCAAAAGGAAAGTGCAGCAGCAACAGCGAAGAAAGTGCACAGGGGGACAATAACGAAACGTTTTGGGTGTAAAATACGTGACCGGGGGGGGGCTGAGTCGCGACAGCGACTCACAAAAGTTGTGTTTGGACTGTCGGTGGTTGAACAGATGTCCGAGGACCGAGGTTTTTCCATACGGTTTCGAAATCAAAGGATTTTATTGTACGTGATGTCGGTTCGTCGTCGTTGCCCACGATGCACTTTCACCCTTTTTGCCCCGGACACGTCACGGTGCACCGTCGAGCTCCGTCAACCCTCGAAGGTGGGCTCTATAATGCCTGCCATGCATCTTCGGTTTTCCGGTTTAGATATGCACCCTTAGATCCAAGGATTAACCTGCGACCCACAACCAACCCTTTCCCTACGTTCGAGGAAACGGTTTTTTTTTTTTTGCATTGGAGACAAAAATATTCCCACAGATGCTTTGGAGTCTCGTGTTTGTGTTTGTGTGTGTGTGTGTGTGTTGTTTGATGCACCTTCGGTGGTTTTTCATACGAGTGTCATTGACACCTGTCCACCTCTTTGCTCCCCAATTCGAAAATTCGGATTTTGGGTCATTTCTGCGTGAATGCACGTGTGTGGACTGACCTGGTGAACCTCTACATACACTTTTAAGATATATATATATATATATATGCATATGTATCAAAAATGCATATGTATAAAAAAAAAATCTTTCAAACTAATTTTATTTTTATTTTATTCTTTTTATTTAAAAAAATTCTAAAAATATATATCTCCGAGGGTGAAAAATCGTATTTTTCGAACTCCATCATCATCCCCGATCATCGAGTCGGCCACCCTCTTCGCGTCCGCCAAGAAAACGCGACCAACCCGAAACTTTTCCAGATGTCCCATCTCCACGCGCATTCCCCACGCCTCATCATTTTCTCATATCCTTCGATTCTTCATCCATCCCATTCTCATTCTCATTCGAAATCCCAAAGATCTCGAAAATTTCGAACCTTCACGAACGTTGAATAAAAATAAAAAAAAAAAAAGATTCAACGATCCAAATCCAAAGGAACACACACTCGTCACGGTCATTGTGTGTCACTGTGACGTTTTGCCGCACGAGAAAAATGAAAATTCATTCACGCATGTATGAAAGTGCAGATATGGGCTTGCGTCATTATTCCACGAGGGTGGATCGTGCGCGTGCGCACACACACGTGACATAAAAAATTTCTCAGCAAAGTCCGTCTCGACCACCGGGCCGCTTCTTCGCTTCCTGCAGGAAAAACACCTCGTCCCCGTCTTTAACGATCTGTTTTTGGATCGGCAGTGGTTGAAAAAAACCACCCTCGACATCACTACCCCCTGCCCCTCCATCTCCGTGTCCCGGAACGTCACGGAATGAATTTTCACAGATGTTCGTCGGTCGGGTGATAGTTTTTCCACTCGCACATGTTCCAACCGCGAGAGCTTTCGGGCTACGACGATATATACTACCGCGCACGCGCGTCACACTTATGCTTCTCATTTTCCAACCTCTTCCGGCTATAAAATTCTGAGACACGTACGGGACAAAATGTAATCCGGAAACGAGGAGCTTTAAAATCACGGGACCAAAAGATCCTTCGAAGTGATGTAAAATATTATTATTATTATTATTATTATTAATATTTAAAAAAACTATTTGTATAGATAATAATAATAATAATGATAATAACAATATATTATCATTATTTTTCATAAAAAACTTATCTGTAACTTGTGCAAATAAAACTTATTGATTATTATTATTATTATTATTATTATTATTATTATTATTATTATTATTGATAGTTATTATAATATTCGATTTATATGTCTCTTACAAAAGTCACGAGAGTAAAAATGTATTAAATTAATATCAAAGAATGGGGGGAACGATTGGGAATCGGGATTGTAAAGGGTGGAGAACCGAATGTCGCGAATCACGAACTAATATAGTCGAAGGGCGAATCCGTACGAGGATGACGGTGAAGGTCTTCTTCCGTCATCGTGGCCTCGACCGTGGGTGTGTGTGTATGTGCGTGTGTGCCTTTTTTTGGTTCGCAGAACATATGCACTTGGGACCTCGAGTGCAACGACTCACGCGAGCATTGATGTTTCCTTCGACTGTCTCACTGCCTCTCTCACTCTCTCTTTTACTTTCTTACACGAGGAATCAAATTTCACCGTGGAAGAGTTACTTCCCCAGGAAGAAGACCTCGAGAAGCTACACCGAGTTCCTACCAAATTATCGTCGGGATTCATTCGAATATTGCATTTCATTCCTATTACTATTATTATTATTATTATTATTATTATTATTATTCAAATAACGTTATCAATACGATCACTATCAATATTAAAATTCCTATTATCACGTATAACAATAATTCATCATATTTATTATTTATTATTTTTATAAATAAGAATTAATAATAATAATAATAATAAATAAATAAAATCTCATAAATATTTCCCAACATCTTCTGCCAGTTCCCAAAAAAAAAAAATCTGGCAATCGTAAGCCCCAATAAAGATAAGAAGAAAAAATGAAAAAAATCCTCAAGTGGTCAAAGGTCCGCTGCCTGTCCCTTCGAACGAGACGTGGGAGGACGGTGGTCGTCCTCGTCGTCATCGTTGGCGGGGGGGGGGGGGGAGGTAGCTCGCTCAAGATCTCAAGCCGGGCACGCGACATCTGTGAGAAAAAAAAATTCGGACCACCGATCGCACAAGCCTCGAGACCGAGCTCTCGGTGTCGGTGTCAGATGGTTCGGGCAACCACCGGGCGTCCCACCGTAAAGACCATACGCGCATGCTGCATTTTTCCCGGTGCATAAGAAAAGCCCCCCCCCCTCTCAGAATAACCAAGCGAGAAGAAGAAGAGGAAAGAAAAAAAATGAGAAAACGTCGGGTGGTTGTGAAGATGTGGGGGAGGTAAACGAATGCCATTCCAAAAGGTTTTTCCGTCCCCCCCCCCTCCAGGGGGTGAAGGGGGAAGGGGGTGGGTTCGTCTTGGGAGTGAAAGACCATACGAGGACCCCTCCCTTCGTGAAGGAGATCCCAAAAGGGACGAGGGTATGTTGAAGAAGCACTGGAAGGGGAGCCAAGGGCAAGGAGTGGGGGAGGGGGGGAAGTCTAAGGGATGAAAAAGATACGAAATAAGAAACTGGCCCGGAGAGTCGGTGGTTCCGTTGTCCTGCAACACCACAACCACCTATAAGCATCACAGACTCACATATATATGTATACATTTTTTTATATTTGTGTGAGTGTGTATGGCGTTGGTATGGGACGACGATGGGGGACTATGGGAAGCACGGGGCAGATGTTTTCTGGCGCGTGCCCGCTGCCACTTGGCTGCACGTACGGACCTCGAGGTGGGTTGTGCATGCGTGCCGGACCATCTGCCCCTTCTCGACCTCTTCCCGTCCTTATTCTTCCTTCATCTTCATCATCTTTTCTTCTTCTTCGTCTTCAGCTTCTTCTTCAGCTTCTTCGACACCGTCAACCACCCCGTATCCCGACTCATCGACCCCGGGCAACTCTGAATCTCTCATTCTCGATCCTGTCGAGAAGAAAAATATTTTTTTTTTACATTTGGCACGGATGGAAAGTAAAAAAATATTGGAATGGAAGAATGGGGAAAATGTGAAAGTTTTGATGTTTGAGGAAGTTTTTGAGGAAATAATGACGCGAGGCTTCGGCAGATTTGGTGGAAGGGGGGATTTTTTTTTTTTTATTTCGATCGTGGGGTGAAAATAAATATTAATGATAGTAATAATAATTATAATAATGATGTATTTTCAGCATCTGAATAATAGAAAAATAATAGAAAAAAAAGTTCTTGATGCTTAAGAAATAATCATCAAGATACATAATTACTACGATGCTCAAACCTCACACACAAACACACACAAACACACACACACAACATTCCTGAATTCTCCATATTCACCAAATTCCAAACTCATTTTTTTTCCCCTCTCATTTATTTCATTTTTTTTGTCCACTTCATCAAGCACGAAAGATGCAACACAATTTGTATCATCTCGAGAGTATCAGCAACAGCAACAGCAGCAGCAACAGCAACAGCAGCAGGGTGACGTGTCACCGTTTTTGTGCTGCTCGATCGTCTGTGCACCACCTCTCGTCTCGGATAATTCATCTGCTCGCCTCTCCTCTCTCTCTCTCTCTCTCTCTCTCTCCGTCTCGCTTGCTCTCGACGTCATCGCGGTGCGACGCGAGTCGAGTTGCACCTTTCGATCTCCCGTGCTTTGCAAATAAGCGCGTAACAGGTTGTCGAACGTGAACCGAGACACGTCGCTGCTGCTGCTGCTGCTGTGGCCGGTGCGTGCCCTTGCACCCTTTCCACCGTCCCTCTCGATGGCTCCTACGCTCCGACGATGTCACACACATCAAAGGGTCTGGAATCAAAAGGGCTACGATCCAGTCCAGTCGCGTTCCATCATCGCAATACATATTTTCGTGTATTTCGATATCTCTCTCTTTTTTTTTCAAATTTTTTAATTTTTTTTCAGGTAGAGCAAACACGAGACAAATTCCTGAAGGCTGAAGGGTCATAAATGAGACGCCTCATTGGACACTCACGTGACATCCACACATCGGGCTCTCGTGTCCAGCATTATTTTTTTTTTTTGTCCAGCAATTTCGGCACCTGCCGAAATAAAGGGTTCGATGATCGTAAAAATGCATTTTTCTTCTACTCGATGAAATTTATTCAACGTCATTTGATATCAGGGAAACGAAAATACATTTTTCAAAATTGTGTGAGGAGAAAAAAAAATTGCCGAGGGGTTGTTTTAGTTGTTTCTGACTCGAGTACAAATTTTCAAACACTATTTCAGCAACGACGACTAAAAATAACTTGCATTCATTTGCAAAAAAAAAAATAAATAAATGAATGAATGAAGGGATTGTAAAGAATGGAAATAATCGAGTAATGCAATTTAAAGAAGAAGCAACAGATTGTTGGGTGAAAATTATGAGCGGAAATGTGTGTTCGAAGAACAAGAAGGAGGGGGAGGTGAGACGAAGGAAAAAGACGTGAAAAGCGAAAAAAAAAAAATACGAGAAGAACGGAGAACAAACGACCACCTGCCACCTCCTACGTGAACCAAACACTCTTCGGACAGGGCGCGCGTGCTTCCGTCAGACTTCTTCGAGGCATATACGTCGAGACGTTTTTTTTTTTCATTGGATAGGTCCTTGGCTCGAAAACCCGAGGCCCGAAGGAAAAAAATTACTTTTAGCTGCATTTTCAATTCACATTGTTTCTCTCTCAACCTTATTGCCGATGCAAGACATGAAAAAAAAAATATATATATATTTCTTATGAAAATTTCATTCTGGAAATATGTAAATTCAAATTTTTATTCAATCTAATAATTAATATAATAATTCAATTAATTCAATAAATTTTATTCGACTAATTCTCAGATATTTCGTGGGGTGGCTTTACGAAAATAATATGGGGGTGACATAAAAAAAAATACAAATAAGGGAAATGAATTATAAAATCTAAATTATTTTCGTTTTAATTTTTTAATTTTCTTTTTTTTTTTTTTTTTGACGTCACATCCAAAAGACGTTTGTGCTCAGTTGTCTCTCGTAAATTTCCAACGAAGCATCGAAAAACCAACCCCCCTGGAGCAACGTGTTGAGGGTAAGTCCCGCGACGTGCCCCGACCATGAAAACCCATGAAACGTAAGAGGAGCCCCGAGGACTTCCGTCTCGAGCGACGTCTCCTTCCGTCCCGGCCTCATCGCATTTACGTACCGCCTGCACACACAAAAAAAAATGCCAGAACGTCTTTTGACAACGCAAACGACAAACCGAGCCTCGTGCGCGAAATGAAAATGTCGAGGAAGCAACAGATGGTCTTTCCCTCGCGCGCGCCACGGCTTCGCCCATCGAAATAAAGAACAGCATCCGATCTCTCTTCTTCTTCAAAAAATTTTTTTTCCTTTCTTTCTTTCTTTATTTTTTTTCGCCATCTCCGTTTCCTTTTCTTCGTCGGGGGGGGATTTTTCACCGTGTGGCTTGCTTTGTGCGTTCACACGGGGGCCCCGAACGTGTGGCACGTGCCAGAGACTCGACGAGGAAGAAGGCCCCCAGCCTTCCTTTTCGTTCGACTCGAACGGACAAACCGGGAATCTTCGAGGATCGACCGTGTGGCAATGTGGAAGACGCAGACTCTCTCATCTTTCATCTCTTTCCTTTTTTTTTCTCTCTATCGCTGCTTCTCTGTCTGCTCTTTGCTCTCCGCTTCTTCTTCTCTCTCTCTCTCTAAGTGAACCAGATCAAATGATCCTCCAGCCTCGCGTCCCAAGCCGTCCCACATGGATATATACAGAGATTATTTCCACATCTTTACTATTTGCTTCCTTTTCTTCATCCTCGACTTAAACGATGAATTTCCATCACGATGAAAAGAGACGACGATGAAAAAAAAAATAGTTATGAAGAAATAGAAAGAAAAAAAATAATGTGAGAGAGAAGGAATAGGCGAATGTGATCCGGAATTTCCCTTCGTCTTGTCTATCAAACCTCGACGAGATCAAGGCAGAAGGCAGAAGGCTCTTTGTTCCTTAGTGATGATGGAGGGAGGGAGGGAGAGGTACGAAAGATCATGAGATACCTAAATAAAAAAATCACTCCGTTTGGCAATCGCGACAAAAATTATATTTTCGCAATATTCGAATTTGTTTTCTTTTTATACATTTTTTTAAGGTTATTTTTCTATTGTAACATTTTTTTAAGGTCTTTTCTGTCTTATAACATTTTTTTGAGGTCCTTTTTGTTTTGTTTGTCGGCTTGATAACGTCCTGAGGATGTTTGCGTTGGGTTGTAACGTCCTCGATTCATTCATCGATCGATCGAGTCATCGGAGCTTCTCCCGGCTCTACATATACACATATATATGTAGTTATGTATGTATGTTTGTATTATAGATTGCATGTGCAGTGGTTATTATATACATTGAACGAACAAGCGCCGGTGCCAGTGAAACTTCACCGGACGCCGCTTCGTTTTACACCGTCGACGATTATCAATCATTCGCCACTCGAGACCCACTCGTTAATTATCATTGTCAATTTTGTTGCTTTATCGAATAACTCCATGTATCTATAGAGTGGTCCTTAGCGAGGGTCATTTTTCCTTTTTTTTTTTTATCTCAATAATTATTCACATCAACAATAATTTATTTTATATATTCTCAGAAGACGTTTCTGTATTCAAAAATATTTTTCGATGATTTATTTATTCATTATCATTTATTTATCGATAACGCTTTATTATCATTATCAATACAAATAATAATTGACGATAAAAAAAATAAGAAAAATAAAATAAAAATATTTTCATGATGATAATCGATAAATTTGAGGTTATTTTCTCATAGACTCGATCGTACATCTCATTTCCGATCGATTTCTCGTTTTTCCACGCGTCACAAAAATCGTGTCACACTCGTAGCGTAAGATTTTTTCGAATAGTCGCATCCCCCCTTCCCTCCCCTTCGGTTACGTCTGACCCTGACACTGGACCGCCACTCGAAGCGGTCATTGTGCGTCCTGGAACCCGAACGAAGGGAGGGGGGGACACGTAAATCGAATTGAAACGTTTCGACCGAAGTCGAGGAAGAAGAATCGCGTTGTCCGTCGTGACCGACCCCCTCGGAACTTTCTTTACGTTCGAAAAAATTTTTACGGTGGACAACGTGCAACGTCGAAAATTCAACGTAACTCGCCCAATGGTCCGGCACAATGGACGCCCCCCTCCGAACGCTTTCGCGGTTACCGAAGTTTTCACATGATACCGAGAAGTTCGTCCGGGGGTTGTCGGGTCAGTCCCAGTCACGTGAATCCGACGAACAATGAAATTGTGAAGAACTAACCGATGAACCGTCGGTGTCGTACGGTTGGTACCCGTCCCTAACTCGTATCTCATTTCCCAACGATTTATTTCTCACTTAACCTCATTGTTAACGCACCATATAACACACCATTGAACTTGGCTCAATGAAAAACTCATGGACCCAGAAGAAATGTAAGAAACGTGAAATCCTGAAGAAAAGAAGACGAAAGAAAAAAAATCTCGCACAGGTGGGGCTTTTTCGACGCGACCGATCCAACATGGCGGAGACTCGATTCAGGGGTCAATAATGACGTTGACTGAAGTGCCGATCGCATTTGCCTAACGCGAAAAATGATGATCGATTTATTAGATTTTTTCCGAAATGATTGAAACAAAATTAAGAATGAACATTTTGGATCAATCGATTAGTTTTCGAGATATCGATTATATTGTGTTTCCAAGACGCCATCTGTCGATCGATTTCGATGGATTTCGACGCGCTGAACGAAAAAGCAAGAATGAAAAATTTCGATATCTCGCTCGGATTTCGAGATATCGAATTTTTTGTGTCCAAAAATATTTGCATTTGTGTCAAACATATATATTTGGCGAGACTGACGCGGCGCCACGCGGCAACTGCGCGAACTCCCGGGGACTCACTTCCTTCTGCCAGCCAAACGTCACACCAACCCCCCCAAAGTCCGCTGCAGACCGATCGCGATGAATTTATCGTTTGCCGTACAAAAGAAAATGGCGATAAAATTTCGATCCGGCTGAATCGTCGCTTCGAATGTTTTCACGGTAATCCGTAACGTCGATGAACACGATGAAACGAGGCGAGGGTGTGGATGGGGGTCCGGATGATGAATCCAGATATAAGAGGTCCGTCATAGTCGAAACCAAAGTGCGAAGGTGAGACGAGAAGGTCAATTGCTCGGTGATGCGAACGCGAAACGCGCATCGTGTGTCGTTACGGTTATATGTATCGATGGTTCGGTCTCTCTCTCGCACACGCGACCAAGTTCGGACGAGCGAGAGAGAAAGGTGAGCACCGTCATCTTGAGATCAGAACGGCCATTGCAACAGCAGGACTATACGAGGTCCGTCATTGTTGCACAAAGTACAACACACATGTGGATGCTACACGAGGTCTCGTGTGTCGACGCTCGATGCGACACCTCGGATCATGAAAACCAAACTCAGGTGGAGTCGGCAGTCGGGCCAGCCGGGCAGCTGGCCAACTTCGTGGGCGAGTGGCTTGGAATGCAAAGAGTGTTCGTATAAAAAGTTGGAATGCCGAAAGCAGGTTGCTGTGTGTCGATATACACGTCGTTGGGTACCCGAACATTCGAAAAACCATCCGCAACGAGCCAAGCTAGTCGAGGTGGACGCAGTCATCCACAATGGCGGCGGTGTAAAATAACTGTCCACATACCATGCGCACTAGAATTTGATTTATTCACAACCTGAGGGTGTTTGTTTATTAAAAAATTCGTGAAATTCGATGAATAATCATTTTACAAGGCATGCAGGTCGAACTCCGACATAATGAGATACTCGAATGATCTCGCGTGTTTTACCAATGCGAGATTCATACTCATACTCAAGGGGGAGGGGGGGCGGTAGGCATCAATGAAGACTCGATTGTCGTGACCTTCCGGACGATTCGCGTCCTTGAAAGTCGCGTCGATGGTTATTCGCACCAGGCCGGAAATCCGATGAGCCGCCACAACGTAACTTCCGACGAGACGCAGTGACGGTGGACCCCGCGCGACCTTCGTCGCGACCTTGCCGGTGCCAAGGTCATCGCCGGGGCCCCGGGCAAACCCACACGTAATTATAATCACGGTGAATTATTGCAAGTACTCGTTTGCGTTCGTGTGTTTCGAATCCGATCGGGCAACCATTAACTCGATGCACACTCGGTGCATAAATATGCAACGATTGACAATATCGCGTGTGCGTTGCTTCGCCATTGAAAAATTATATACGCAGGTTTATGCGTAGGAATGCGTGTGCCCCTGTGTGTTTGTTTTATGAACGGAAAAGAAAAATGGAAAGGGACGATAAAAAAAATCAATGAAACAAGAAGAGGATAAAATTAGTTTCTTTCTTGTTTGTTTATTTCTTTGATTTTTTTTATATTGAATTTTCTATTGCAGGATAAATTTTTCACATATGTTTTTTTTTTATTAATTTTTTTATTGAATCGCTGCGTTGTGCAATTTTTTTTCGTGCTACATATTGAGTCGGATCATTCGGTTTTGGGATTGTTTTTGATCAAACATAAATAAACACGAATAAACAACGATCAACAATTTTCTTGCCAATATATTTTCCAAAAAAAATACGAACAAAAAAAAAAAATCATTCCAAACTTTCGTCCGAACGTTTTTTGAGGACCAGACCGGTTTGAGAATCTCGTCGAAAAAATTGAAAGAAAGAGAAAAAAATGAATGTTCATTACCCTGACCTCGCCCACTGACCGTCCCGATCCAGCCGTGAGAGAGAACGGAAATAACGTTATCCATAAATAGCCCAGTAAAAAAAAAGAAAAAAAAACACACCCACACACAATCCCCGATCTCGATCCCACACCTTAGCCTTCTCCCCCAACCCTCGAATCTCGACTTCCGTTCACAGGTTTTTTGTTTTTTTTTTTTTTGTTGTTTCTCATATCCTCGCAAGTCCAGGAGCTTGTCCGATCGACTTCCTCGCTCGGTGCACTCGAGGGGGAGGGGGTAAGGACTCGTGTACGATGCACCGACCGCGCACCCTTCGAACCAAAGTCGACGCCAAAGCTCTGGTCCAGTTGGACACGACACAACTCACCGAGTCATCGGAAGTCAAAATCGTACATAAATCGTCGCGCATGCGTTTTAAATACGCCCCCACCGGGGGTTTCCTGTAAGAGGAGAGTTCCGAGAGAGAGAGAGAGAGAGAGAGAGAGAGAGGGGTCCTCGTCTCGCCCTTCCACGCATCCAACTCCCACACATGTCGAATACATAGAATACATAAGTTTGACATGCGGTCGAGCGAAAAAAAAAAGCATTTTTTTGGGGAAAAGAATACAAAAAAAATCGGGAGACGATGTGAGAAAGAAGAAGGGTGGGGGGAGGGGGTGGGTTAAGCGTTACAGGGATTTGGAGCAGTGGGATAAGTTATAGATGTACGAGAATTCGGTAACCACATGTTTTTCATGTACACATGTGGAACCCTCCACGCACGTCTCATCGGCTTGAAAAAAAAAAAAAAATCGAGTGAAATAACGAATTATAAAAAAATGTTAAAAAATATACGTATAAGGATGTATTTTTTTTTCTTTTCTTCTTCTTATAATTTGACTCGAATCGAGAAACAATTTTCAAGCATACAAAATAATTCAACTCGAGAGTCGAGACACAATTTTTGTGTTGAAAAATAATTCAATACGAGAAACAATTTTTTTTTTTTTCGATCAAACAATCGATTCGACTCAACCGGAAAAATAATTTTCAAACACAACAAACAATTCAACTAAATTCAAAAGAAAAAAAAATACATTTTTTCCTCACAATTATCTCTCATAAAAAAAAATTTCCATTCAAAACCTTCCAACCCTTCGTTCCCTAAATCCTTTTCTCCGATAACAATTAATTATTTTTTCATTCTTTCCTTTTTTTTTCAAAACATATATTTTATTCTTCGATGCCCGCCGGACGGATTTGCATATGGAAAATGCGATGCGCAGTGAGAGACGAAAAAGGGAGGCGCGCACCCATATTGCCCCACAAACCCCATTCTCATTAGCATTCGTCGACCCAACGACGACGAAGCTCCGGAAAAAAACCACTTCGCTCCTCAGCCCCGAAGGCTTTTCGGCGAGACGTCCGGGGTTTGTCCTATCTGAACACGAGCACGCGGGTTCTGTCGTTCTAGCGCGAGCGCGCGCGCGCAGCGCACAGTGGTAGCACGTGCTCAAATCCGTGAGCAGCTGCCGTGTTTGTCAGCGGGAAGCGAGGAGGAACCATTTTTCCACCGTGATGGCGGAAGGCAAGCGAGCAAAGCAAAGAACTCGGGCCAGAAGGATATTGAGAGGCGAGAAGGGGGACAGGAAGGATATATTCGCTTTCGTTCCTAGCTCAACAAGCGCATGCGACCGAGAGCGAACGATCGCTTTACCCACTTCCTTCAGCCACATCCCGCACTGCTTACTCGGTCGACCGGTGTCTTCCACCATTCTTTGCTTCCTATTATTTTTTTTTTTTTCATTATTATTATTTTTAAAAATATTATCATTGTTATTGAAGTGTAATAAAAAGTATATTATTGCATATTATTATTATTGTTATTATTATTATTAAATTTTTCAGACAGAATTTTTTTTCGATAAGAAAAAGACAATAATAATAATAATAATAATAATAATAATGATAGTACTGATAATAATGAATAAGCAGACCGGTTGACGCTTCGGTACAATGTATAATGGACGACGATAGCGATATTTGAATTTGTACCGTTGCAACTGTGCAAACTTTGCAGGGTGCGTTTTTATTATTATTATTATTATGTATTATGTTGGGGATTTTTTTTTCCACCTTTTTTTTCTCGAGGAGATAGCGAACGTATCAGGATGCAGCAACCACGTTCGCCGAATTTTGTCGAGGCTTTTAAAAAAAAACCGATCCGGAAACCACAAGAAAACCATAAATATAAATTAATTTATTCACCAATAATAATAAATAAATAAATAAATAAATAAAATGATAAATATCTATTTTCATATTTATTTCTTCAACAATAATCATCATTATTAATTTAAACAAAATTAATATTCATGTTTCTATTTAAAATTTTTTTTTTTTCATTCTCGTCCAAAAATCTTTTCGCTTTTGTAAAAAAAAAAAAAACAAAATGTAATGCTCCAAAAAATGGAAGCCGGAGAATGTTCGTCGAATGTAGAAAATGTGTGTGTGTTGGTTTTTTTTTTTTTTCAAGGTTTGTTTGAGAACGAGGATCACGACAGAAGCCAGGTGCGAAGAGAGTTTTACGAAGAGGGACCCACGAAGAGAGACAAGAGATGCCCCCGAAGCCCAAAAGACCGTCTTATCCTTTCCCCCCGGTGTGTTTGTCCCGGGTCCTCTATCCGTGCTACTCGGACGCACACCACGTGTTTGTCGACTGTGTCGCGTGCCCATGGGTCCGTACTTTTCTTGCCCCCCCCCCCCCCCACCCCCTCGGGGCCTATCGGAAATTCGCGAGTTACAATCTCGTCGCCATTCCGACAGCTGAAACTCACCTTCGTCTCGCCATCGTCTTTTAACACGACCACGGCGCATTGCATTATCATCGCAGTCTATCTTCGTCTGTGTCGTTGCTTGCAAATTCTCGACGACCCGAGATCACGCACCAAAAAAAAAATCACGGTTGCCACGCAATTTTAACGCAATTATTATATTCGTCGTACCTGCCAATTATTATTTTCATTATTATTATTATTAATGAATATTCGACGAATTTGATGCAACTATTCGTTAGCAAGTCTTCGAATGTCTCTTCCAGAAAATCTTGGGGTGCGTACGGACCCAATTCGCGTCGTCGAAGGTAAAAAAAACAATAATCACGAGTTTTAAGGTTAAAAAATGTCGAAAAAAAAAAATATGTCTCTACAATTTTTTTTTTTTTTTTCATACTACAATTTTCTTTTCTTTTTTTTCTTCTCGCGAACGGTTGGAAAAATTCGTGAAAAATGCACCACGATTTTTTCCGTGAACCGCGCGACGATCGGGGAAAAATGGTCGACGATCGTTGCAGGCGACTGATGCAGGACGCGCCGGTGCAACGACAGCTGCAAAGAATTTTTCCGGCTCGAAATAATCGTACGTCACGTCGGAGTAAACACGTGAAAAAAAAAAATAGAAAGAGAGAGAGAAAAGGAAAGAAGAGAAGAATGAAAAAAAAAAAATGATATGCGAAAACGTGAGGGAGAGACTGGGGCTCGTGTTCCCGATTTTTCAGCGGGTCCTTCGTCGGATATAATAATACGCATAATCCCTGCACATCGAGACGATACGAGAGAGAGAGAGAGAGAGAGAGATAGAGAGACTTTGGCCCGCTCCCTCGATTTCACAGGACGTTGGTTTTCGAACCTTACAACCCACATTACGCACCTTTTCCCGCGACACAATTCACCTCACCGTTCGCGATGATGAACGACACACACACACACACGCACACAAACACGCTGACCTACCCTACTAGCCTCTTCCCCCAAAGAACGACGAAGATCCGGTATTTACTTCCCGCTGTCTGACACACACACACACACACTCACGAATTTTTCACTCATTATTCATTATTAACATTTTTTTTTACACGTGGAAAAAAAAATAACATAATTATTTTTTTTTACACGTGGAAAAAAAAATAACATAATTATTTGATGTCGAGAAATTTTTCAGAAAATTCCTTAGAAAATTAATTTAATTTTATCCACGTCCTCATTATCTTTATTTTATTATTTTCAATTTTTTTATTCAATTATTCATTTATTCTTAAAAAAAAAAACATTATTATTATTATTATTTTCAATTGATCAAGCGTCGTCTATGAAACGCTTGATTAAAAGTAATGACAATTTTCCAATTTGTCGGCTATTCAGCGTGCAGCAGTCATCTTCGAGATTGAGTCCTTATATTATCTATATATATATATATATTTATACACAGCAGCGCGGAGACAGGGGGGCGGGGGGGTAGACGAAACCTGCAGTCGCGTAAATAATGAAGCGAGTGCTCAAGAAATACATATATATATATATATAATTATGTATATATACAATGAAACGTAATTGTGAGAAGGCACCAACAGCCACTTCATTGCACCGCTGTACTGTAATCTCGCCCCTGGGGGAGAGAGTGGGTGGCTGATCCTCGGTCGTCCGACTGTCCCGACTTCGCGGCTGATAAACCGACCGAGAAGTCGAGGCAGAAGTTGGCAAAAGTGTGGCCAAGAAGCCAGAGAGAGAATATATATATATATATATATATATATATATATATATATATATATATATATATATATTAATATGTCGCCGCAGGGGCCCCGAAGAGCCGAAGTGATTTTTACGACCGTGATTATTATTATACGCCGAGATTATTATACCACTTCCTTCCTTCCAATTCTTCGTTCGAGAGCGAGTCGGCTTCGCGCGGCCGATGACGCTTCGTCGGCTTCCGTTCGTGCTTCGGAAGCCGCAGGACGAGACCGCGATGAAAAAAAAGGGTTCCGAATAAAAAATGAGAAAAAAACAAAACAAAACAAAAATAATGAAAGTAAAAAAAATGAAGATTCGCTCGAGTGTGAATTATCAAGAAGAAGCCCGAAAATTTTTCAACTTCATTATGTCTGGAGTTCATGTGGGTAACACATTTTGTGGGTTTTGAGAACTTTTTTTTTTTTAGAGTGAGTGATGCTCTAATATTATTATTATTATCATTTTATTTTTTTTAAATTATTATTATTAGTAATAATTTTATTAAGGAAAAAAACAAACAATTCTTCTTGAAATTTTTGTCTCTGAAAAGAAAAAAATTTTGAATGTACCAAAATATCAAAATCTCAATTCTCACTCTAGGATATGGAATAGATTTGTGAAAAATGTTTGGTTCTCGAAAATAGTTTTCGTGATTTACGAAATTGATACGTCATCGGTTATTTTTTTCTCTCTCTCTGTCTCTCTCTCTTTTATTCATTTTTTTCGTAAATTCTACCGAATCTACAATCTTCATAAATCCACCGAAATTTTCCTCATAAATAACGACGCGGAGCGAATTCCATCGTATAAAACATTCCACCCACGCCTATCACACGCTCAAAATAATATCTCACATTTTATCGGACCATCTCGATTATCATTATTTTTAGAACATGGAATATATTTTTGGAAAATTCGTTGCCCGTCCATGTGGCTATATTTATATATTATAAACATATTTATTCATTTCTTCACTCAAACAAACAATTTTAATTTTTTTTTTTAATATAAAAAAAAATCGAAAAACAATTATTATCGCTGTACATTCTGTTTTTTTTTTTTTATTCTTTCTTTCGACGGTAAAAATATAAAAGTAACGAAAAATGCATTGGTAACATTTTTTAGTTTGAGAAAAAAATGAAAAAAGAAAGAAAATAAAAAACCACGCAACGAAAAGATTTATCGTACAATGTAATCGCAGATTGCAAGAGAGCGAGACGAGTGAATGATAATTCACGTTGGATGAGACGACACGACATCGTGTGCGACGATCGGGCGTTGCCCGGTGCGACACGTTTGACCAATTCCTGCGGTTTGTCGATCGACAAACCGCAGGATTCGGTGCTTCGGCACACCACCTTGCAACGACGAAGAATCTTTGTGCACCGGTAGGCACCGGCATCGCCAGCAGCACCATCAGCACCATCACCATCACCAGTACCAGTAGCATTCACTCGCGATGACTAAGTGCATCCGCTTGTTCGTCGCCCACATCAACAACAAAATCCATTTTTTTATCCACATCTCAAAATCATTATCACTAAAATCATTTTTTTTTCATTTAAAAAATAAAAAGGAATTTAAAAAAAATTAATATTCGAAATAAATAGAAAAATAAAATTCGTAACAAATTTTTTTCCATGAATTTGATAAATTTGAATCCGAAAAACATAAAGAAAACAAAAATCCTGTGAACAATAATTGAAGTAAAAATTCTCAAATAATAATAATATAAAATAATTTTTCGTCCAAAGAATCCAAAAAAAAAAAAAATCTATGCATGGTGAATATCGTAAACCGCAGGCTGCATACTCTAGTTGCACATTGTCCCAATGACAATTTCCATCATTGTCCCCCCCCCGATTCCTACGTATATATTGGTACACAAAAAAAAAAAATCGATTTTTCACGATTTTTGCGGTACAGCACAGATCGAGAGACCCCGTGCCCCACGTCACTCATCCTCGGATCTGCAGGATCATCGTTCGCGAGGATAATCGTGTAGGTGCATCGAGCTCGAATGCGCTCCACTCCATTCACGTTCTTTTTACCCCTCGTACAATGCGTCTTTCCCATGGCCATTATATTCCCTCCCCCGGGTCCACGATCGCAGGTACCTGCGGCCAAAAGGTTTTTCCCGAAAAATATGAAAAAAAAACGCAAAATGGAAAAGGAAAAAAAAAATCCGAAAAGAAAAGAAAGTGAGCTGACGCGAACGACGATTGTAATGGAAACGAGTCGAGCGAGTGAGTGAGAAACATGCGTCGCCGTGGGAAAGAAGAAGACGGAGAGAGAGATGGGAAAAAGCAAAGAAGAAGAAGAAGAAGAAGAAGAAGAAGAAGGGACTCGGGAACAGCTGCCGTTCGTCGGCTCGCGGCGACGCCGCCCGATCCACGCCGGTAACATCTGGCGGGGTATCCGATACTTATTGCCACGCGCCACTTGCCCCCACCACGCGGCCAAGACGCCTCCGCCGCCGCCTCGGCCGTCGTCGCGCCGCACCGTCCACTCCGCAGGACCGTACGGCGCGCCGTCTCCCTCCCTCGCTCGCGTTCCCTCTCACACTTCCCACTACGCGAAATCCCACCGCGACAATTATCGCTTATTATTTTCGTTTTCCACTCCTATTTCGGGCTTATCGCGTTGGGTCGGGGAACAAGATCGTAATTCACGACTATTCGACGTGCAGAACTAACGCAAAAATTCGGAACTCGCTGTGCTTCGAACGTCCGATGTGCGGAACGTTCTAACCGGTCGCGCCGGTTTCTCACGTTGTTCACGAATTTCGAACTCTTCTCACGCCGTAACTATCGATGTTCGATACATGACGCCGAGAACTTTTTTGTGGGAAATTCAATTATCTGCAATATTGGTGGTGTGGACTTTTGGTCTATGTTGCGTTGTTTAGACAGCGTTTCGACGGGAAGATGAAAATGTATTGTTTTGATATTTTTGTTGCGAATATTCTGAAGATATTCTAATAATAATAATAATAATAATAATAATAATAATAATAATAATAATAATAATAATAATATATGTTGAATTATTATGTTTGTTACATCTTAAAGAGTCGGCCCGCGTATTCGACTAACGACTTTGCCATTTTATCTGCGAGTTTCATCTTTTCACGTTGACCGTGTGATCTCGTCCGGAACAATCGTCGGTAACCCGGACGATGCTCGCACCCAAAACTCACTAGCTGTATTTTACAGAACACATTACAGTTATATATTATGTATATATGTATGTAAGAAATACATGGTCGTTATGCTCCTTCCTCGTCCGGTTGTCTTGCCGGAAGAGGGCAACCATCGCCGAAACGTAGAAAATTCATTATAAATTCATATCGCCCGGTACGTTGGCCTCTCACGATTCTCCCCTCGCCCATCCCTCTCCACGGGCATAATTTCCTGATTGCATTAGCGTTGAATCGCGCGGGCGCGCGCAAACCCCGAACCACACGCAATCGTGTCGATTACGACGTTACAAAGTTAATCGTACGATTATAGGGAGGCCTTCATCTTCGGGGAACGGAAGGTTCGAACGAGTTCTGCAGTCAAAACGAGTTTAAATAAACAAAAACGGAAGCCAAGCCCGCGAAATTCAAATTGCCAAATTCACAAAAACCAGCTCAACCACCGTGAATCTCAATGCAGCCCGGAAAAAAAATCTACAAAAATGAATCCCCATGGGTTTTAGTCTCGGAAATTTGGCTCCCGGTGTTGCAATGGGTCCGACGAAGCGTAACCCAGCGAGGGGCCCCCGAGTGAACGCCGAGGAAACAGTCTTCGAGGTGCAGCGATCCGAAGATGCGACTTAAGCAGGCGAGACACAGCACTAACGTGAATTCGACACACACACACACGACGAGAAACCGAAAACGGACGTGAAACGTATTCCCCAAATAATTGTGGCTTCCTGTGTGCGTGCGCAGCTCCAAAACAGACACACGTTGTAGATTAAAAAAGAATAAAATAAAAATGAGAAAGATAAGAATAAGAAAAATTATTCCATAGTCCCGTAATTTCGAAAATTTCCCCTCATTCGTTCCTGGTTAGATCCTGGCGATAATTATTACCACGAGCTGGGAGGGGGTTAGGGGGGGAGGAAGACAACGGTCCCAACGAGTCATCGGGTTAATAATTCCATAACGGCCCAACTGGGGCCCAACCCGTTTCCCGGCTCTCCTCACCTTTCATTCGCCACGTTCTTATTTCTTCCCTCGCGGCTAATAGCCTTAGAAAAACCGCGTGGCCACGTCAAAGGGTTTCCACGTAGTTCGTGAACGGACCAACATATGTCGCACGTGGGCCCCTAAGGTCGGTAACACCCTTTCCTGCGACCTTCGAACAAATATTTCCATCACTGAAAAAAACAACGCCTACCCGATCGACCAGACGTTTTGGGAAATATAACGTTCGTCATCCCATCCGTTCGATCTTTCCATTTCAATAAAAAAATGGCCGATTCTACACTTTGGAATCGAACACAATGCAACGACGCAAAAAAGAAGATACAAAAAAAACACATGTAGTGCGTTCATTATCTTTTCTCGTTTTTTTTTTTGTAGGTTAATCCGAATTTTTTGTTATTTTTATTATCATCGGACGGTTTGAGAGGAAGAACGTCTGTGTCGAGGGATGCATGTGAAAAAAAGGGGTGTGCGCAGTTGCGTGCATGGCTGTCGAAGGACTGTCAACGGGAACGATGAGGAAAGGGTTAGGAAGTCTCGGGGTCGAGCGAACTGTAGGCTCTTTACTTTTTTTTTTTTTTTTTTGTCGAGACGCCTAGGTGAGTCACGACAATGAGACAACTCGAACGAGAGCATCGCTGATCGTTGATTCAACGATGAAGAAAAAACTTTGATGGACGTACGTTGTTTTTCTGTCGTGTTGTTTTTTACGTTGCAGCTCATCCCGCGTCCGGGTGAACGATTTGGATTTTTCATGTCGATGGTCTCAACGGATTCGGCCATTTTGTTTTTTTTTTCGCTTTTGTCGTGATCAGAATCTCACATGTTCGCATCAATAACGTCGATTTGCGTATTCCAGATGATTAGAAATAGTCTCGCGACTGTTTCAATGTCATTCGGCGCCACTCGGGAAACCTAACCTCACTTGTCGCTATTTTGTCGCTAGTTTGAAGTCTTTTTATGTCTGTGAGCCTTCATGTGGACGATAATGTTGTTGTTTATCATGTGGGGACGCGTGAGTGTCAACAAAATGGCCGACCGTGCGCGAGACACGAAAAGAAGACGAAAATAAAAAGAAAAAAATGTTTGGACGATGCGTGAGTCGTCCCTGGCGTATCGCGTACTTCCGAACTAGTTGTCAAAGATCTTTTACGTCGTTTGTGTATGTGTAAATGTGTGTGTGTGATCCTGGGCGATTATAGAAAGAGGGTCAGGTGGAGTGACAGATGGCGTCGGTTAGATCGTGATCGTTCGCTAGGGCACGATCATGCCCGAGGGAACAAGAGTCAAAGACAGAGAGAGAGAAAGAGAGAATGAGACAGAGACTTTTGTTGTGATGATTTTCCACGTAAACCTGGAAGAACCACTTTGCGACACAATATGTCCTTGGACCACACATATGTCGAATAATACCGGGGCCAAGACGTTCATTTTTTGTCCTCTTCTTCTTCTTCTGCTTCTTCTTCTTCTACTTCCGCCTCCTCCCCCTGCCCCGCAACTCGTTTCCGACTCTCTTTATCATATCGCCATTCACTTTTGTCAATGGCATCGATCATCTTTATTCATTCTCATTTCCGCATCTCGTTTGCAATAATTTGCGACAATTTTTTTTTTTTTTCATTCTCATCTTCTTTTCTCGTTGTTAACCTTAACACAGAAGGTTTTGAGAAAGTCGAAACAGCTGTGAAAGTCCACGCATGCGCGGAAAAACTTTAGAGAGAGAGAGAGAGAGAGAGAGAGAGAAAGAGAATTTCATTCGTCATCTCATCATTGTGCATCTTTCTTTTTTCTTTCATCGAATCGCCATTTTGTCTCTCTCGCAGCTCTCGCAGCCGAGCGAGTCCCGCGACAGCCCCGTCTCTCTCGCACTCACAGCTCACAGCGATCCTTCGAATAACCTCAAATTGCTCATCGGCAGATTCATCGAATGAAAGATCACGAAACAAATTCGTTCGGATAGCGTGGGTGTGTCGTCGATGAATGAAAAGGAAAAACAAAAAAAAAAACAAAATGGCGGATCGTTGTAGTATTTGGACGATGGTTGAACGAACGTGAGAGACACACGAGAAGAGCCACACGATATAATGGGGGATCGGGGGGTACTTCTGGTTAACGACGTTGAAAAGAGTTTGTCCTTGAAACGGTCGCGGTTGGCGTGGTCTCGGCATTGCTCTCCACGAGGGAGGTGCACCGCGACGACGTTGGATCCGTCCCTCATATATATGTAATAAATATATATATATATAAGCTCGTGGATCCGTGTGTAGTCTCGAGTTTAAAGCCAAACTGCCACCGAGACGGTAGATACGCGTTAAGGAAGCGTAACGCCCGCACTGCAAAGCCAGGGCCTGGCCCTCGGCGCGCAGACGCTCTCTCGCTCCGACTTATAGCCTCTCTCCTCTCTCCGACTCGCGACTTCCGGTCAACGCAGGAAGCACGCTCGGTGCCCCGACGCCGCGTCTACGTTAACCTCGCCTTCTTCACGACGACGGTGAAAACGCACGCTCGTCGAAGACGAATTGTTCGTGCCGTTTCACGTGGTCACAAAAAAAAAATGAAAATACGTGAAACTCAAAATTTTCGGATCACTTTGATAAATCGTTTAATCCACGAATATTTGGAGAACCAGGAAAAAAAAGAATTGAAAGCCTTAATTTAGACATTTTTATTCAAAGGCTTTCAATTGTTTTTTTTTTTTTGGTTCTATGTTGAGATCCACATATTTTTATTATTTTTTTTTTTTTAGATTTTTAGACATTTTTATTTTTTAATAATTTGTATTTATGTGTTTAATTGCAATTTCGGAGTTACTTTCACAGTATCTTTGTCACTGTGAAATTGAACTCTTTTCTTTTTTTTTCATGAGTGTGTCTATATATGTATGTGTATATATATGTGTGTGTCCATATATAAAAAGAGTTTACCGACCCCCGATGCCCGGTCTCATTTATTTATTCATTAGGCACGTGCGAGCACACGGCGGACGTGCTAATTATTTATTTCTCATTGCGATTACCGTGTACATATGTACATATATACATATATATGTGTGTGTGTGTATATATGTGTGTATGCACATGCACACCAAGTGTCTTTCTGTGTCTTTTCCCCTCGGGCGGATCGTACCTCGAGACCGACATACACATTCGTTACGTACCTCTTCGACCATCCCACCTCCAATTACATTCATTGTCATTGTCATTCTCAAACCGTTTTTTTTTTCTTGCCCCTGTGATTTACCATCCATCTTCACTTTTGCATAATAATTGTTAATTATAGGTACATTATATACATAATGATAAATGGCCATCTTTAATTAATCTCAATTGATCTTGATTGAATTCACAAGTTTGTATGTACATTGATAAAAAATTTTTCCAAAGCGAGAACACGAATATATTCGAGAAGTGGAACGGGCCCAGAAGTTCGACGACGATGAAGCAGCGGTCGTCGATGCAGTCGAAGATTTTTTTCAGGCAGGTGCGCGAAAAAGAAAAGATAAGAAAATGAAAAAAAAAATTCGGATCGAGCGAGCCAAATGCAGGTTACGAAGGGGTAGGGGGGTGGGGGCATCATAAACAACACGAGATATTCGTTCAATGACTCCCGGCTTCAACTTCGACTGAATGAAGTTTCTCTTTTCTTTTTTTTTTTAAACAAGTTTATTCATTTGCTTTTATATATATTTTTAAAAAATTATTTTTGCTTCGATTTTTATTTTTATTATTATTTTTTTTAATTCCCGGTTCAATGAATGTATATATATTTATATACGTATGTATATAATGGGTGAAGGTGCTTCAAGCGGAGTTGAATAATTTATCCGGATTATCTCGTAAAAAACGACCATGAATTAATGTTTTCCGATCATTTTTTATATGACCACGAATGCTTCGATTTTGTCTCGAATCTCGAAGTGTGTGTGTTTCATCGGCTAATTGGTCTCGTGGAATCTTCATCGCGAATCATTCGAAGATCTCGTTCATCTTGGCCCCGGCACAATCAACTTGTTTAATTTGTCAACGATTAATCGAAATAAATAAATCGATCGATCGATCGATCGATAATTGAATTGATGTGAAAAAAGATTTTTGTAATAATTAAAAATTCCAACTTTTTGGACTTTAAAATTATTATAAACTCTAACAATTATATAATAATACAATAGATTACACTATTATATAATTATTGAATATAATTATTTATAATTTTTCTAATCTTTGAATGTCATTTACGAATTTCAAAATAAAATTTTTCAGAGCATTCTGAAAAATTCGTAAAATTGCAATCAGCTTGAAGACGCACGAGAATGAACGAAACAAACGACACATAACGACTCTCACAATCCGACAATCGTTTCGCATCGACAATTTCGTTCGCCCTTAATTTCTTTTTTTCTCTCTCTCTCGTTTCCAGGTTTCGCCTTGGCCAAGCCGAAACAAGAGGCTTTATTTAGCCCGCAATGCGGCTACAACACACACTCTCTCTCTCTCTCTCTCTGGCCTCACACACGTTCGATTTAGTTCCTTTATTCTCTCGGGGGCCCCTTCGAGGCGTGACCCCGGAAATAATTGCAACCCGATCAACGAAACCACACCACGAAGAATTTATCTCTCGACGTCTGTCGAAAAAAAAACAGAAAGAAAAGTTTTCGTTCATAGTTCCGATGAAACATCGGGCCAATTCCCATCCCCCCTGGTCTAGGATCGAAGAAATGGTTGATCGTTCGTACGGGATCAAAGGGGGGGGGCTGACCGCTGTCCGTTTCCGACGAATTAATCGAGGCCGAAGGGTCTGTCTCAACACACGTTCACTCCGATCGTTCATCCGACCTTCTGTCTCGAAAACTAATTGCAACTTTTCGGTTTTATACGGCTTGGCTCTTCGTGTCATTATCTTTCTCTTTCTCTCTCTTTGAATGATTTTTTTTTCTTTTCATTCTCTCGGTCTATCAGATTTTCATCTATATATTTATTATACATAAATCTATAGACGAAAATCGTATGGATTACATATCATTATCTTGATATATTATAATTGATAATAATAATAATAATAATGATAAATAAATAATAATATAATTGTACCTGAACGAAAATGAGTTTTTAAGGGGAAATGAGAATAGAAGATAATATTTTAACCCGTTGCGGTCATCCCTCCAAATGATAACATGGGGTCCAGACGGACCCCACTCGCTTTGGGGAAATTTTCAACCGTGTGGAAAACGTTTCTGTGTTTTCGTACGTTCGTGTGTGTATGTATGTGTGTGTGTGTTTTATTTTATTTTATTTTTATTTTTTTTTGTTTCTTAATTTTTATCGCTGACCCATCGATCAGGGTTGCAGCTGCTGCTCTCCCATAAGTCGACTTTCCACACGAATGTGAAACTCGGCTTTGGGGGAGAAGGGGGGGGGGCCAATTTGGCGCGATATCGTTATTCACGAATTATACTTTTAAATAAACGTTTTTGACGATTGTGTCGATTTCCGATCAATTGTACCGTGCATTTCGCGCGAAAAGTCATCCCTGTACCTATTTTCAATTTTTTTTCTAAAATAAATAAAAAGCAATAAATACAGCAACGAAATAATTTTTTTTTAAATAAACAATAGGACAAGCTTTTGTCACGAGTACGGAGAAAAATGTTGAGATGCTGAACTTTGGGATGACCGCGGCTGCGCGCCACGATCCGAGCACGTGTCGAACTGGGCCTGCAAGCAAGTAGGTCCCTTCCTCCCCTCCCCCCCCCCTCCTCCCGTCTGCTCGCGAAGGTGATGCACCGAAAGTCCGCGGTGGCACGAGCCCGCTCGCGGACACACACCCATCGGCCAATTAAACGTTGTAATCGTATATATTCGTCGCAATCGTGACGCACACGATTTTTTTTACAATAATTATACTCGACGTGTAAATTATTCGGTCGTGTCAAAAAAAAAAAAAAATGTTCGAAAGCAACGATGGTGCATCGAACTTTATTATTATTATTATTATTATTATTATTATTATTATTATCATAGAGATCTGAAAAACAATAATAATTCAATAAGATCTAGACAATAGTTGTCAAATAATAATAATAATGATTAAAACATTTTATCGAATTTTCTAGAAAAAGCTCAAAAAAGTTGACGAAATAAATAATTATATAAATAAATAAATTTCGAATACAAAACAATTGTTGTTTCGAAACCCATCATGCCAATACAGTGCATGGCCAATAACTGTGCGTAAATCCGTTTGATTTCACCGCAGACACGGGAGTGCACCAAAGTGCAGTGCATTCGCGATGATACGCCACGACGAGAATAAGCTCGAAGCAGGTGCATCGGTCCAAGGACTCTCTCGTTTCACGATTCGTTCGTCTTCGTCGTCGCGTCGATGTCGCCTCGAACGCGACCCGGACCGGGCCACCTTCCTGCCCTCATCAACATGAGCAACAGCAGCAGCAGCAGCAGCACCGACAGGACCACTCGTCCACGTTTCCTCAGCATCTCCCAAACCACAAAAATGCAACTGCAACTGTGCGACGTCTCAGCTTCTCGACCACAAATTCGTCATATCGAATAATGATCGTCAAATCACCTCACTGTGATTTATCGAATAATGATTGTCAAATTGTATATTTTGTTTGTCACGAATTTAATCGTCAATACCTTGACTACTAATATTTCTATTGTTATCTCTTATCTTTTATAAATTTCATTATTATAATCTTTCATTTTTTCTATGCAAACCAAAGAAGTGATAATTTTTCTTACCTTCGTCTTAAATTGACGAATTATGATTTACATTCGAATCCCGATCGTGTGAAATCATCCGGGCGACGTGGTTGGCCTTCGTTATCGAAATAAAAAAAAAAAAATATGTGTGATATATATTTACAAACGCACGCGCAAAAGCTAAAATAAAAATTTGGCTGGACTCTTATGCGGGTACTCATTAGCCCCGATCGAAGAATAACACTTTTACACGTCAGTCGTTGCGATAAATAATCAACGAAATTTTCGCGGCTGCACATTTATCCACATCTGTTCCATTTATTTTTATTCATTTTATTTATTTATTTATTTATTTATTTATTTATTTATTTATTTATTTATTTATTTATTTATTTATTTATTTATTTATTTATTTATTTATTTATTTATTTATTTATTTATTTATTAGCCATTTCTGACCCATATAAATTTAAAATTAATATTTCGACATGTCTTCCTCATGTCCAAGCTCTGTACATTCTTTTGTTCAATTTTATTCATTTGATTCATTGATCTTATCAATTTTATAAATTTAATTAATATTTATTAATTTTGATAAATCTATCTTGTAGATCATAGCAATGGCAACGAGTCCATTGTCCTCGAACAGTTCAAAGGATGGAAGAGAATAAATAATAATAATAACAACAATAATAATAATAATTCGATAAACTCGTTGGGATCGATGCATCGGAGACCCCCTCGTGCCCTACCCTAATAGACCCGTCGCTGCTGTTGCTGCTGGGGCTGCTTGGTTCGCCGATTAATCGACTCGTGAAGGCCCGTCGTGTTGCAAACTTATCGATGATGAAGGCGCGGTCAATGTGGCGTGACCAGCTGACGTAACAATCGTCGAAAGGGTCCGTCGGGGGTAGACCTATGGACTCCCGCAGAGGCCTACCCCAAAACGACCGTCGAAATCATCGCCTGGCTCTTCAATCCTTTTCTTTCTTTCAAATCATTCCTTTTTCTTTCTACCTTTCGTTTTTTTTTAATCCTCCGATTTTTCTTTATTCGTCGATGGATTGTAAAAAAAGATGACACGAAGAATTTCGTGGATCAAAGCTGACAAAGCTCTCGTTGTTGGAGTTCGAGAGAAGAATCGATGAGGATCTCATCAAGCTCAATCAGCTGCCCCCAATTTTTTTTTTTTTCATCAAACTCATCTCGAGTCTCACAAAAAAAATATATATAGATATATCGGAGCAACCTACGTCGCTTATTTTTATTTTTTTCGGCTCAACTCAAAATTATTTGTTATTACTTTATTGCAGAGTTATGGAATAATTTTTTTTAAAAATATTTTTGCAGAGTCTGGCTATCGTCGTTGGTCGAGAAAAATAATTTGTCGAAGCACGAGCTTCCGTGCGATAAATAAGAAAAAAAGAGAGAAGGAGGTAGAGCAACCCGGACGTTATCGAAAGTGGGTGAGAATGTTGTTCGAGATAATATTGTGATAAAAATTACGCGAGGATTGAAAAAACCCGGAGCGAGAACCGAAAGAAGCGAAGTGAAAAATGAAAAAAGAAAAAAACTAAAAGGGCGAAGGGGGGTCCGTGGGGAGGGTGGAGGGGAAGGGGGGTCGCTCGAAAAACCCTCGAGGGCGCAAAACGCGTCTGGCACGACTCTCCGACGCAACTGGCACAACTATCCCGACAACTGCTGCATCGGATAATCCGATTCGACTTGTAAAAAAAAAACTTTGAATCTCTTGGGGGATTCTGCGGATGTTTTTTTTTTCTTTTTTTCATTTTTCTCCATTTCTCGACAAAATAAATATCGGGGTTTGAATTTTTCGTACAAAGCGAAATTGGATCACGCGACGAGATGTGAGGACCTGAAATTAAATTCGGAGAGCTCGAAAAGAAGTGAAAAAAATTAATATTAATAAATTCAAAGTCGAATTTAAATTGGGGAAAAACCAAACCAGAACGACTGAAAAGAAAAAGGATGGTATAATTTTTCAATTTCAAATTAAATTTAAAAAAAAATAAATAAAGATTTTTAAAACAGCTAATTTCATCGTACGTCTTGTTATTTGTTTATTACTAATAAATAAATCATCAATCATTCACGAAAAAAATTCAAATCGGCACAGTGTTCACATCGCAATTACTCATAAAAATATATATAGAGTTCGCGGGACAGTCACGCGAATTACAATCATGAAAATTATCATTATCGTTCGATTTCTCATTCGTTTTATTATTTATTTTTCTTCATATTTTTTTTTCCACCGCGATCCACAACGAAATGACTGTCTTGCGGGGGCCGAGCTTCGAACTTGCGTCGAAATAATCAATCACAAACTAACGATAAACCCGTTGTTACATTTTTTTTTCTTTCGTCGTCGTCGTGTCGTTTTGTTACATTTTTTATTTATTCATATTTTTTTCTTCTTCTTTAATTTCAATTTTTTTAATAATTTCAACGGTCCCTAATGTCCAACTGGAAACGTTCAATCACGCCACAACAGCTTCTCACCAAAAAAAACAAACAAACAAAAATTATTGTTGTTTTATTTTTTTTTTTTAATTATTTTTTTTTAACCTACTGAGGTTTTAAATTTTTCAAATTTTCACGAACATTGGCGGGCTGTTGGACTTGTTGATGTTGGGTGTAAAATCCGAAGGGTTTGAACTCGCCCGTGGCAGTCTGAAAGCTCGACGACGCGACCGTGAACGACGACGACGACGAAGCCGACGAAGTCGGAGGCGCCAAATTCGTCGTCGTCGTCGTCGTCGTCGTCGAGTTCTTCGACGTCGAAGATTTTGTTCCATGATTGCCGGACAATTGTTGGGAACGCAGAGGCACCGGAAGCGGACGATTGATGCGTTTGCCGTGATGATGGGCTCCCGGAGTTCGATATCCCAGATTGCCCGGACCCGCGGGTCGCAGACGGGGTCGTCCTGGTCCACGTCGCACCGAACTCGTTGCACCGCGCACCGGAATAGTTCCCATAGGGCCCAGGGGACCCACCGTGCTCGGACCGTCGCCGTCTGCCGGTCCCGAAGTTCCATGCAAAACTGAAACAACGCAAATAAAAACACGAGTGTTGTTATTATTTTTTGTTGAATTAATTTTTTTATGACAATAATTATTTTTTTATCATTGAAGGATTTTGTGAACCGAATAAACGTGTAATAAAGTGAAGAAAATTGAGTTTGGACGATGAGAAATTTGAGTTTCGATTTTTTATTTGTTGTTAGAAATATTTTTATTTTATTAAAATTTGAAAAAGATTTTAAAAACATTTATTAATTTATTTATTTATTTATTTATTATTAGTTATTATTCGTTGATTGAAAATCAGTTTTTGGAAGGTTCATAGAGTTTGGGGACCCCTGAAAATCAATCGTTTATCATAGCGAAATGAAAAAAAAATATTTGCATTAAATAACGAAAAAAGAAAAAAATTTGTTTAGACTCCAAAAAATTATATTTATAATGAAAAAAAATGTTTTTTTTTTTTTCGACGAAACTGGTTGTAAGAATGAAAAATTGTTCCCACAGAGTGATTCGTGTCTGGAACACGAAGGACCCCACGAAATGTAAGGAAAGAGAAAGAGAGAAAGAGAGATAACATGCGAGGGATGTCAAATACAAGAGTTACACGGTTAAAAACGGGCGAGTGAAGTGGGCATGGGCATTGGGATGACACGTAAGTAGATGATGCGTGCATTCGAAGGACAAGGAGGAGGGGACCACACTCAAGATCCGGCGGAAGCCCTGGAAGAGGCTCCGACTCCCCCTCGTCTTCTTCTTCTTCTTCTTCGGATTTGTTTCTCTTCTTCACGTTTTTTTTTCATATTTTTTTTATTCCATTTTTTTTTTCATCTCGCAAGTAACACGCGCGTCTGTTCTCTATCAAATTTTCACAGAAGCCCAGTAGTCGACAAAGTTTCGAAGATTCGATGTGAGAACGGTTTTTTCGTGGGACAAGGACGGAGCGACAAAAGAGTTGGGGGTCCGTGAGTTTACTTTCTTATGGCGATGAAACGTGGGACCACGGACACGTGGCACGACAACGAGAACGCGAGAAACCTCGACAAGAACATTTTTTTACAGCACTTTGGAAGAAAATATATTTATTTATATATAATTTTTTTTTTTTTATTTCGTTTATACGGATGTCAATCGAAGGAGAATTGATTGTCGAGCACCTGTAGCTCGTTTTTTTTTTTTTTTTTTTATCAGAGTTTACTGCGAGATGAGGGAAAGGTCGGAGCGATGCGTGGGCGAGATCCTCTCGACGAGATACGAGGTGGCCGAGAGTCCATGGGGAAGAGAGGAGGGAAATTATATCCGCAGGGGACGAGGCAAGCGAATGGAATGCGACGATCGACGGAATGCCGATCGTCCGGCATTCCCCGCTCGGGGTTATCCTTGTCCCCCGTTTTTTTTTTCATCCCAATCACCACGTTTCTCCCCCCCCCCCTCCCCTAACATTTATCCCAAAATTGGAAACCACAAATTTATAATTTTCTATCAGAAAACAAAAAAAATCGTCAAACAAAAATTCACAATATTTTAGTAAAAATAAAATATTTCGTTTCTTCGGATTAAATTGAATCGAATGAAACTCAATGAATTGCAAATTAAATTAATTTACAATTCGAATAATTAAATTTATTCTCTATTACGAATAAAAAATGGATTTTTCAGAATTGGCTGAATAAATGAATAAATAAATAAATGAATAATGTGGAAAACTTGTTGCATACTCGATAATCAATTTATCCGAGATACCGAAGAAAAGGTTTTTTTTTTTATTTTCACGACGTTCGATGCGTTGGCAACGCGCATACGCCACGGGGACTTGCCGAAAAACCTAAGAAGAGCATTTCGTACGCAGCTGCCACCTTCTCTCCGCACCTGCTATTACGCTCTCGCGCCCGACGACAGGCCCCCAAACTCTTCGGGGCTTTCTACCCACAGGTAGATGTTGTATTATGCGACCGTGTAGTGGCACCAGCTTCGAAAACGAGTCCCGCGTGCGAAACAAATTTTTTACAATCCGATTCGCGGGTACAGTCACCATGCGAATTTAATTTCTATTTTCTTTCAATATTCAAAAATTTTTCATTTCCTTCACTAACAATTTCTCATCGTCAAATCTTGATGCTTCCGGGTGCAAATCCGGTTGAAATTCATCATCCTCGAATCTTAGAGTTAGCTATGTGAATTTTTAAAAATTAAAAAAGCACAAAAAAACGAAAAGAAGAAAATAAAAAAAGAAAACATGATTCTCAGGATTGAAAAAGATTTTTTTTTTAATGATTCTCGTGATTGATAAGAAGAAAAAAAAATATTATCGTCGTGATTAAAATTGTCAAAAGTGTCAAAACGTAGCAGCGGTTTAGATTCCACGATTTGGTTGGAAAAAAATATAAAAAAGGCATCGTCAAAGCGTTTTTGTACCCCGAGGGACGAGACGAACCAGACACACAAGTTGACGGATTACGCGGGCGTCGAATGTGCAACCACCTAGCTCATCCGTATTCCCCGAGGGGAATATTTCATCGTGCTCGAAAAATCCGAGTCTTACGACTCGGAAAATCGATATTCGTTGATCCTCAGCCCCGGAAGAGTCCTCTTTTTTCTCTCTCTCTCTTCATCGAGTCGCGATAACAAAATATAAAATTCATCACCAAAAAAATCTTTCAAACTTCAACGATAACCACTACAAAAATTTCACATCAGTGTAAACCTCCGAATCGTCGCGACAAAAACATCAAAACAATTTTTTAAAAAATTAAAAAAAATAAAAAATCAATAAATTTGTATCTTCCCGTCCAAACGCTGGATGAACAACGCTACATACACCAAAAGTGCACATGAACAATATTGTAGACAATTGAATTCCCCACAAAAAAGGTCCCGGACTTCACGTAGAAATTATCGATGGTTAACGCGTGGTGAAGCTCGAAAGTCGCGGGCAACGTGACAAACCGTTCGACTTGGTTCACGTTCGAAATTTTGTAAATTCGAAAAATCGTACTTTCGAAGCACAGCGAGTTCCGAATTTTCGACGTTCGTTCTGCACATCGTATCGTCGTTGAATTTCGGACCCCCGGTCGTAATTTTCATTGCTCCTGACTGCTGCAGCGTGGTTGAATTTCCAACCCCAAGAGTACTCCCACACCCTCGATCGTCACTTGGCGAGATTCTCATGGGGCTCTGGGGGGTTCCGTCGAGCTTGCCAAAGGGACCCACACACCCCTCTGGGACACATCTCCACACTGCCACTACCCTTCTCTCCTTCTCCTTCCTCATTCCCCTTTTTTTCCCTCTCTTTCTATTTTGTTTCTTTTTTTTTTCCTTTTTTCTTCTTCTAGGTCCCGTCGATGCTGCTGCGGTTTCCTCCCCTCCTCGATCGACGAAATTCCCTCGCGAGCACATGTGCCGGGGCACAAGTGCTCGTGCGAAACAGTTCGGGGGCCCCCCTTTCGCCCCATCGAGGGCCCGGGGGTTGTTTTTCGCGACAGACCTTCGACTCCGAAGGATTCTCAAATGCTCCACCCGATTCTCTTCATCCCTCTCTCTCTCCCTCTTTTTCCCCTACGCAACAACGTGGTGCACTTTGCGACGACTGCAAAAACTCGCCCTCGGTGACTCACTAATCCGATCGCTAATCCGCAGATTTTTTTTTCTTTTCTTTTTTTTTTTTGGCAGCCCGGACGAATTCGCGAATGCTCTGGGGGGGTGCAGCGTGAAGGATTTCAATGCTCGAGGCTTAGTGGAATTAAACTTGAGGAGGGACGAAGGGCGAGATAGGGGTTGGTGAATTTTTATTTTTTATTTTTTCGTTTGTTTTATTATTTTTTCGAGGGGTGGGTTTGTTTGATGGGGATAGAAAAGGGCTTTCTCGCTGGGAGAGAAAGAGAGATGTGGATTTGGGGATGAGAGGGCGATCACGAACCAATCCCTCGGGATCGACTGAAGGATAAATGGATTTTCGTTGTTTCAGAATTTTCAAATCCAAGTTCGTCAATTTATGATTGTTTTCAGTGGCAAATGCATTTCTACTTTTGTTTTGTTTACTCTTTTTTTTTTTTAAATCAATTAATTTTTCTAACTCAAAGTAATTCAGTATAGAATAATTATTCTACTTCAGGTAATTGTGTGAATCAATTTGTTGGTCGTGTTGGTTTTTAATGACGATTTGATTATCATCAATAACTGATTTTTTTTTAAATCGAGGAAAACAAATAATGTAAGAAAAAAATAAAAAAATTTGAGGGACTCACCGTGCTGTCCGGTCTGATCGCCGGACGACGATGAACCGGGCGACGGTGAGGACGTGGGCGATTGCGGACCCGGCGAACCGACCGCGATCTTTCCCGTGGCGTTCGCCACACTTCCACGACCTTTACCACCAACCGGACCTCCCCTTCGCGAGCCCCTCGGTCTTCCGCGTTTGCTCGTACCCCGTATGGACGGTCTCATTCTCACTCCGCCGCCCACGCCGAACGTAAAGTGATGACCCAGACGGGCCACCTTCGGTGGCTCGCCGAATTGACTGTTCGCACGTGGCGGCGGCGCCGTCGCCTGATTCGTCTCGGAGGACGCGAACGGTGTCACCGGACCGTCCACGTCGACCACCAGACCCTCGTTGCTCGTCTCGTCCTGGAAATAAATAAATAAATAATAATAAAATCTCATTAACATATTTTTTCTTTTACCGATCTATTCGATCGAGTGCATTCGATTAAAAAAAAAAAAAATTATCCTTTACTCTTCACGAATTAAAATCAAATTGAATTTATGTATCGACATTGTCCATTACCTCAGATTTCGCGGGACTGCCGACGACTCCGTAATCGTCGTCGTTGACATCGTTGTACCTTTGTGCAATCGGCAGAGGCGCGAAAGTCACTTGTTTATTGCTGTGTACAGTAGTGGCCGTGGCCGTTGCACCGATCGTCGATGTTCCAACGGTGGACGGTACAGTTTCGTTCGTCGTTTCGGTCTCGACGTCTTCCACGCACAGTCTCTTCGCCTCGATCTGTCCCGCGGAAAAAAAAACAACCAAAAAAAAAACGTGAATAAATTTATCGTGACGACGACAAACGGACCGAAGGTTCGTGGTTAACGAGAGTTCTGGAGGTGAAAAAAAGGAAGAAGAGGACGAAAAAAGGGATGGGCAAAGAACGAGGGATTTTTTGAATCGTGTGGTGGTCCGTGATTTTGCGGGGCGTGAAAGGGCGCGATGAGAGAGAGAGAGAGAGAGAGAGAGTGTTACCTTGACCGGAAGCGCGGTCAGCTTCCTCTTCCGGTCCCTGTCCTTCTGATGGGCCGCTTGCTCCGGGCGAATATCCTCGGCGTGCTGCTTTCTCTCCTCGCTCCGTTGACTGTCTGAAATATACGGAACACGAACTCTTACCACCATCAGTATACACATATATATATGTAGATAAGCGTATATATATATATAGACACGAAGACGCACATGGACGCCGGGGTTTTCGTTAATTCGTTATTATTATTCGTCATTGGGGACATTAGCATGGGACTAACGAGGATAATTTAATTTGATGGCTGAAGTCGTACTTTTTTTTTATTGTAACATTATTTGTTTTTTTTTTTTTTTTTTTTTTTTTTGGCAAATGGGAATCGAATTGTGGGACTCACATTTCGCCTCGATTTCCTCGTCGTCCAGAAGCAACGAGACCACCTCCTTCGGTTTTAGAGTATCCGGCTTGAAGTTTCCACCGCTTATCACCATACGTTGAATCTTTAATGAAAATAAATAAATAAATAAATGAAAAGGTATAAAAAATTTAAATTTTATTCAAAATTCATGATAACAGATTTTAAATAAATAAATTCATTGACGAATAATTTTAGTAACACAATCGCAAACTCGTTGAAGTTCTTTCTGAAAAAAATTTAAAAAAATGTAACAACCTCGCTCTTTTCACGTGCTCTCTGCAATATTCTTTCCTCGATGGTTCCCTTGCATATCAATCGATAAACCGTCACTTGTTTGGTCTGTCCCAATCTGTGTGCTCGATCCATGGCCTGTTGATCGACCGTCGGGTTCCAGTCGCTGTCGTAAAAGATTACCTGAGTGCATGGTCAAAAAAAAAAAAACAAATAAATAAAAAAACAATCTCTTCGATTATTAAAAAAAAAATTTTAATTAAAAAATTGAAGGGATCAAGTAAAAAAATGCAATTTTTTTCAGAGTCCCATTATCGTTCGGTTGGGTTGTTTTATCGCTCGTTCGTCAACGTGGGTAAATTACGAAATCGAGAAAGGAAGAAATAAAAGAAAACAAGAGCGAGGGCATCGTCACGAAAGCCATTTGTGGGAGACGCGGGTACGATGTGCCACCGAATAGTAAATCAAATTTTGTTGAATCGATAGAAGAGAGGATTCGGTATCGGACCGACAAATTCCGTGACTGTGGACTATATATATTTATTTTTTTTTATTTTTATTCTCGCGAATGGTTCGAACAAATGGAACGTGATTCGGATTGAAATTTATTCCCTTTCGTTCGACAATGGCAATTCGGTGGCACGTCGTTTCAAACGAGGTAAGCCCTCGATTCGAATCTTCAATTTTCTTATTTCTTCGTGTAAAATTATTTTTTTTTTACAAACAAATTCTTTAATAAACAATTTTTATAAATTTTTCCATGCCTCTCAAAAGCTCCAATTTTTCACCTCTGATTTTTCACGATTACTCGAAAACGCTTTATGATAAAAAATATTCGAACTCGAGATCTGAAAACTAGAATCTTTGAGCTTCAATTTGCTTTTTGCATCGTTGCTCTAAAATCATTTTTCGCCAAGTTACAGACTTTCAAACATCATCGAAAAAATTAAGAATTTTTCTTTCATATTTCTTCAAATAAAAATTTGAATTTAATTCGAATTTATTGTATTTCAATTGGATTGTTCGACAGATTAGCGTTAATAAATTTCCGAACACAAGCAATTTGCAACAATTTCGTGAATGTTCGGTCAGGACACCGCCTCCCCCTGATTTTGAGTCGCAGACGAGGAGAATAAACTTTGGTCACCAGTGAACAATGTTTAATTCGACGAAATAATGTACCAACCGTGTCTGCGGCGGTGAGGTTGATTCCCAGGCCACCGGCTCTCGTGCTCAACAGAAATACAAATATGTCCGCCCTGAAACATCAACGCCGTGCCGGTTTTAGATTGAATCAAAAGCGCCGACAACACGTTGAATCAACGAGAGAATAATCCCCGCGCCCCGTGACTTCGTTGAGTCACGTCTGACACTGATTATTTGCATGTTAATTAATTCGAATGTATCGCGGTTCGTGCACTTGCCCGGGTTTTCAACCGGGAAGCGAACGAGCGACGGAGGAACGAGGAGAAACGGTAGGGCGATACACTTCCACGGTGCCTTTCGTACCCCGGACACTGCCGTTAACGGATCACCCTCGAAATTCGACAATTTCGTTACCTTTCTCATTATATAGATACATATAGATATGTGTGTGTGTGTGTATTTCTTTTTTTATATTTTTTATTTCGTTAATGATAGTCGCGTGCAATCGCTCGACCACGAAACTCCAACGAACCCAAACTCGAAGCAACTCGAACGAATTTTAATCTCATTTCTTATTTTTTATTTTCATTATTTTTTTTTTTTTGGATTTTAGGTTGCCTCGTCTCGTTTCTCACGAGACTACTTCCGACGAAGTAGAGATTTCTACTTCAATAAAAAAAGAGGAGACTTTGAGTTAATTTGCAGTAATTAATTGTCACTTGCCTATCAATTTATTTATTTATTATTACAGATTCTATTATTATTATTAATTGCAGATTCATGGAGTTTTTTTTATTTTACGTAAAACGTTCTGTAATTTGATAATATAGATTATTGACGAATTTTTGAGAGATCAACAAATTTACAAATATTTATATATGTAATTTTTTTTTATCAATGATGTGTCAATAATTGAGATAATATTTTTTTCACCCGAAGTGCTTTTAACCAGAAATTTACGTCGAAAAAATGCTAAACATCCCAATTCCATTGGCCATCCATTCTTCGACCTGTTTCCCATCATCATCATCATCATTATTATCATCATTGTTCGTTCGCCTCATCACGTGCGTTTTATAGAAATACTCTAACAAGCGACTCTTGTAACTTGTACGTGAATTCGCGTTTAAATCGAATCGTCCGAGAAAATAAAAATAAATAAATTGGGATTCCCGATGCGTCCGCGTCTCATTGTGATTTAGTCAAACCGGATGCCGATCCGTCGATTCGCCTCCAAAAAAAAAAGACGAAAATAAAAATAAAAAAAATGTTGTACGTGTGAAATGTAAGAAAATAATTTGGTCGTGAGAGACGAACGAGGTGTAATTTCGCCAATTAAATTGCTCAGCCCGTGAGTTCCACGCGGTTGAACCCGACGAACGTCGTGCCATTCGTGATACGCTACGTTCGAACGTGCGTCGTGAGACCGTCAGGTCGACGAGAAACACCAGTCGATTATAATATTGCACAAATAAAAAAAAACCATCTTTATTACAATTTTTATTTTTTTCTTTCTTTCTTTCTTTCTTTTTTTGGGGTTCAAGCGGATTGTGAATCGAGATATTCATTGTTCGTGCTTCAATTAAAATATAATGACTTAATTGACGACGAATAATCGTCGGCCCGAAAGATTTGAAAATTCGGAGCACGAACTTTTGGGCAATTTTATGAGAAAAAAAAAATAAATAAAAGAAAAAATGTAAGACTCACCGTTTTTGAAAATCGGCGACCATATCACGACGATCCGAAATCTTCGACGAACCGTCCAAACGCATGAAAGTGTGCTTTCTGTGATACATGTACTCCTGAAGAAAAAAAAAATCAGAAAATAAAAATTGATAAATTAATAAATTAATAAATTAATGCATTTTTGGGCAATTTGGATGAAAACTTGTGTAATAAAAGATTCGATTTCGATTATTTAATGTGGCAAATACGAATGAAGTTTCGAAACGATGAAAATTCTTTACCTCGAGCAAGTCGATCATTTTTGTCATTTGCGAATAAATGAGAACTCTATGTCCCTGCTCCTTGAGCCTTTTCAGTAGACTGTCGAGGACCGAAAGTTTACCCGCGTCCGTAACCAACGTCTGTTTATCTGTGTTAAAAAAAAAATTCACAGCAATTCGAATGGGTTTTAATAAAAAACAATTTATCGATAATTGTGATAAAGTTTTTTTTTTTCAATTGTATGAAGTTTTCAATACGCACCAGGTACAATAATATTCGACCATCCGTTTATCGGTGCGCAAGCCGACAATCCACCGGGTTCGTCGGGTTCGAACATCGGCACGTTTTTCAAACAATCGCATTCCATCGACATGGCTTTATCGCAACCGTACCACAATACGTTCTCACCGAATTTTCCACCGCACTCCTCGTGCCTTCGCCAAGCGCAGCAGGCCGAGCTGCTGCTCACGTACAATTTTCTCGGATTCGCTTGAACCTGCAAAAATAATAGTCTTCATTATTCATCAATTCGTTGGATTATTTTCCATTTGGAAAATCGATGAATCATGTTAAATTGAAGAACGAGTCATCGCATTAGCATTCATTAAATTCGCAGAATTGGTTCGGCCTGCCAATTTTCAATACGTTCAAATAAAAATTGAAGGGAAAAAAAAATGTAAAAAAAATCCACGACAATAAAAATTAGCTTTAAAATTTGTCAAAATTTCATAATGATCGACAAAAATCTCTCGAATCCCTCGAACTATCGAAAACTCTTTCTCGCATCGTAATCATTTTTTAAAATATTTATTTCAAAAATTTGAAGCCACAAATAAATTGTTTAAAAATATTTTTGTCGATGAAAATTATTATTATTATTATTATTTTATTTCTCGTTTTGTGAAAAAAAAAAAACGAACCTTCGGTATGTTGTCGGAAAGAAATCGGGGAATGGTCGTTCTCTGACAGCGTCGAACGATCGGTGGGCGTCGATGATGTGGATGTTCGGGCAACAGAGGAACCTTCGCGTCCTCGCCCAGTTCGATCTTCGCCGAACCGACGACACGCGGAAATTTCACCGACTGATTGGACGGATGTTTGCTGCTTCGTAGTATTCTATGGGCCACCGTCTCGGGCATCGAGTTAATCGTGTGAGTCGCGTGGGTGTAAATCCCATCGCCCTGAGTTATACGATTGCCGAATATCAAATCCCGTCGAGTTTTCGACGACAACAATTTCATTTTGTTCGTCATCATGAGCAACAAATTATTCGGCGTCGACACGTTCTCATCGATCCACCAATCCTCCCAATGACGTTTTATTCTCATGCGTTTTTGCATCAACGTTGCGTTACACAATCCGCAATTTTAAAAAAAAAAAAATTATTTCAACGTTGGTTCATTTTTTTTTCAGTGAGATATTTTTTTTCAATTTAAAAAAATTATTTTTTCTGATAAAAAGCGAAAGCGATGATTCAAGCGTTTGGACTATCATTTAGATTATCATTGAGACATTGAAACAGACGTGTTTTAATATTTAAAAAAAATTTCAGTAATCTAGATTTTTTTTAATGTAGAAAAAAAATAATATTCTTGTTAAATTTTTTAAATATATATATTTTTTTTTAATTCGACTTAATTCTTTTTTTTTCATCTATGTGAATTAAATTACCTGTAAAGAATTCCAGCTACGTATATTCTATTCAATTCCATGGGCGCGAGATCGACGAAGCGCGTGAACGCGAAGCATCGACCGAAATCGTCGTTGTTCGTCGCTACGTCGTCGTGCAACGATCGATGTACGTGTTCGGTCGCGAATATGGAAAATTTGTTGAACAACAAGTGATCGCGCGATGGCAAAGCGCGATGCAGCAAACCGTCGTCGAAAAGAAGACGCGGCATTTCGTGGCAACGAGTGTCGACGAAAAGCGGAGACTTTGCGTCGCGACGTTCGAACAATTCCGGATGATTGCAGACTTTACGAAATTGCATGACTAGATTCATGAGATTGGACGTGAAATTTTTGTCGTTCGAACCTGTGTCACCGCCCACCGTGTAGTGCAACAGATCTTCTATTCTTATTTTTTTCTTCAGAGCTGCAAAGAAAACAAAAAAAAATTTTTTTGTATTTGAAAAAAATGTATAAATAAAATAAAATTAGACGAAATAATTATTTCAACGGATTAAAATTAATCTCGTAGGGTTAAAGGACTCGGATCGATTGCTTATTGGCAATTTTTTGCGAAACTATCATCGAAAGGCTTTATTATATGAATAAAAATAATAAAATAATAATCATAATAAATTAAAAAATATTAATTTTTTTTTTGGTGATGTTTAATTATTAAAAAAATCGTTGACTCACCCGAATAGAGAAGCTTTTGCCTCGTCGTCAGAGGACAGTAGACCATTATTTCAATTTTGTCCGACAATTCGTTCTCCACGTCCTTCTTTATCCTTCTCAGCATGAACGGTTTCAAAATCATGTGGAGCCTCGACAAATGCTCTGTTTCGAACAAAATCAAAATAACAACAACAAGAAAAATGAGTATTCGAAGTAATTTCGTTTTATTTTGTTTCTAGGAATTTTTTTTTTTTTAAATATTATTTTATTTTTTTGAATTTATACGAGCTCGTAATTTTGACTCACTCTCGTCGATGCCCGTTTTGTTCTCGGCGTGACTCTCGATGTCCTTGGAAAACCACTCGTTGAATTCGTCGTGAGAATCGAACAGAGTCGGCATTATGAAATGCAATAGTGCCCAAAGTTCGGCCATGCTGTTTTGAATGGGCGTGCCACTGAGCAACAATCTGTTGCGACAGCTGAACCCCAGAAGCAACTTCCATCTCATGCTGCAGTTTGGAAACATTTTTTTTTTAATGAAAAAAAAATATAATAATCCAAAGAAAGTAATTTTTGATAATTTTTCCCAAATTGAACAAATTGAATCACATAATTTTCCATTGTTTCGATAAATATAACAAAATAAAAAATTATTATTTAGCCAATGATTTTTTTTTTCGGTATTTAATTATTGTTGAGATATTTAAGTTTGAAAAAAAAAAAAAAAAAAATGAGTCGTCACCTGCTCGTGCTTTTGATGGCTTGTGCCTCGTCCAGAATCATGTATTGCCACTTTATCCGATTGAAATACTTGTAATCCGTGATTACGAGCTGATAACTCGTGATAACCACGTGAAACGACGCGTCCTTGGTGTGAAGATCCTTCGTGTCCCAAAATTGTCGAAGAATCTTGCGTTCCTGAGGATTTCCCCAATAAGGCACGACCTTGAATACCGGAACGAAACGGGCCATTTCCTGTTGCCAATTGTGCAACGTCGAGGCCGGCGATATTATGAGAAAGGGTCCCCAAAGCGCTGTACAAAAAAAATTCCGTTTTTCCAGATCAACGACATTTACTTTCAATATCAATGAAGAAAAAATGTTGCAATCGAAAAAATGATTCAAAAAAAATCTCCAATCATAATTCAACCCTTTTTCTACAACCACAAATTTTCGTAATAGCCAAAAAATAATTTTTCATACGCTAAAAAAAATATTTCGAAAAAAAAAAAAGAATTCAAAAAACGACTTTTTTTCACTAAGATTGCTACAACTCTTCAAATTTTCTTTGAGACAAAGTGACGTAGTTTGAGTTGAAGAACGTCTGGAATTAAATTTATTACCCGGTTTTTTTTTCATTTTTATTGCGACTGAAAAAAAGAGCTTTGATAAAAAATGGTGCGTTAATCGAAAATTTTTTTACTAACAATAACGTTCGGCAACGTGACACAAAAAAGCGATGGATTGCACGGTTTTTCCGAGTCCCATTTCGTCGGCCAATATCCCACTGATTCCCTGATCGTAAAGATTTGCCAACCAATTCATGCCCTTCAACTGATAGCCCTTGAGATTGCCCTTGAAAATATCCGGTTGGGGATGTTCGAGATTTTCCGGTGTATCGCTCAGACGCAATTCCCGAGTAGTCGCCGTCGGATCGAATTGACGAGTGCGCGCGCGTTCGTGATCGAACGCGTCGATCGCGTTTCTCTTGGCTTTGTGCTTCATAACGTCGCAATCGTAATCGTCGATGCCGATCAATCGTGGATTCTTTTCCTCGTCCAGTTGGGCCAAAATTCTGAGCTGTTCCTCGGGCGAGGCTTTGCCCAATTTTCGCGACATAAAATGCGCGTAGAGCTCGGTTTGGGTTATGAGAAAATTGAGCTTGCGCTGCTGACGCTTAGCCTCGATCAGTTCGACGTCCATTTTACGTTGCTCCTCGGCTTCCTTCTCCAAACGACGACGGGTCTCCCGCTCCACGCGATCGTAACGCTTCCAATAGGATTGCATCTCGCGTGTCAAACGTTTCGCTCGCCATATCGTTTCTTTCATATTTTTTTGCGACTGCAAAAAAGCATTTTCGATAATTCAAGTAAAAATATTTTTTAAATAATTTAATTTTTTTTTTTTTTTTTCATTATAAAATCGTATTTTTTCGAAGTGCAAACAATTGGACATCCAAATGTTTAAGATAGACGCAAAAAAAAAATGTTATCCAAGTCGGGTGCCAGAAAAAAGTTAAGTTGGTTAATAGGGGATAGTTTTTAATTTTTTTGAGGCTTGTAGACGAATCTAAAAATTCTGAAATAAATCAGCAGTATTTTTGGAGTAAAATGGAAGCCAAAAAAAAATCAGGAACTGAATCGGCAGTGTTTTGACCGTCCAAAAAAAAAAATAAGTTATGAAAATATTGTGTATTGTATAAAAATTGTTAAACGGCAAACAATTTTTTTCGTCTCACCTGCATCGCCTTCTGTCTCCAATATTTCATGCAATGCTGAGCCACTTTTTTACAACTAATCAACATTTCTTTGTGATTGTTCGTTTTCGCTCTTTGAACTTTTCCCAATTCCTTCTTCGACATCATTATCCAAATTTTTCGTCGTCTCATGGCCATTACTTCGGGACTCTTGTTGTTGTGCTTCTTACGACCTCGCGGTCTCGGCTGGTGTCGCATCATCCCTTCCAAATCCGCCTCGTCCACGCCCTCGTCCTTCGGGCCCATTCTGTCCCAATTGCCCTCCGGATAATCATGCTCCTTGAAAAAAAAAAAAATATATATATGGAAAAATATATAAAAATAATAAATTTGTGATTGAAAAAAAAAAAATTAAATTCAATTAATTAACGTTCATGAGAAACGTACTCGATGATTGTTGGATTGTCTGTGTCTCGCAGCTTTTTCCTTCTTTATTTTCATCATCTTTTTTTCCGGTTTTTTTTCTTTTTTCTTTTTATTACCGACTATGAGTTTTTGGTGTTCCAAAAATCTGTCGTAACTCGACAACAAGCCAGCTCCATAATACTGATATTGGATATTCTGTGAAACAAAATGAATATTCATGTATTTATGTAGATATAAAAATTCATTAAACTTTTTTTTTTTTTTTTTTTGAGAAACTGATAGCAAATTGGTGAATTACCTCGGGCTTTTGGTAGAAACGGCCCTGATACTTTTTTCTGAGTATATGAAACTTCAGCATGTCCTGAAAGTCCTCCTCGGTAACAGGACCGTCGGTTTCCGAGCCCGAACCCGAACTGTCCGACGAATCGCTCAGCAAGAGATCCTGAAGCCACCTGCGTTCTTCGCCCACGCTCGTCATATTGTACAATCTCAGCTTGTTTATTCTTTCCTCTGACAAATAAATACGATTTTTGGTTTTTAAATTGATTTCATAAACGAAGTACATTCTTTCGGTTTGTTCAAAATATTTTTTTAAACGCGACGCCGGAAGCCCAACGTCGGTAGAACGGTCCAAATACCTTCTTTGCGAGTGAGAACGTCGTTGAGATAAACTTCGGAACTGTCGGACGATTCCGACGAAACTGATTTGTCATCCTCGCTGAAAAGATTTTGGGATATTAATTCGTCTCGTATTTGCGTCGGTGGAGAATATTTTTGGTAGAGTCAAAGTACCTAATGTGATCCTGAAATAGGTCATTGACCTGATTCATGAAAGGTTGAATATTGAGACTGCGTTCCAAACGTTGCAAATGCAACGGCGCAGCCATTTCAGCTTCCAGGCCCATCGTGTGGGTTTGTTCGGTCATAACCGATCCGTACCGGGTTCGACAACCTGGACGATCATCGAAAAACAAACTTTTTACAATATTTCGATAACGCTTATATCAGCGATAATCAAATTCAACGACGTCGCTCGTTGCGGACCGCCAATCGAATCAGTTTGCTCGTGTCGATCAAAGATCATCACGAACAGTCTGCGACAACTGACTACGTTTGTGACGATAGCAAAAAAAAAAGAAGCCTGACCACCTTTTCCGATTTTAATGAGCAACAAGAAAATCAAATGAAAAATTAACCTAAAATTAAAAATACATTGCAACACAAAGATCGTGCAGCATTGCTGCAGAAATGCAGTGCATTGACAACAAGAACGAGATTCCTCAGATTCAAATCGATCGTCCCGAAAAAAAAAATAATAATAATAATAATAATGATAACAAAATCTAGGATCCCCCCCCAAAACGAATTATGATTTTCTTGGCACGAGTTGCTCGATAAATAATCGTGACAATCGTAATTGCGGTTATAATCTCGTTGCGTTTACGCCGATGTGTAATAACGTGTGAATTATTTGATTTTATCGTCGAGATTTTACATCGTCACCTTTTGTTTGGTTAGAAACGGTCTACACTTAATTCGCGTCGAACGTGGCCGCGATGGGAGACAAATAATTCTCCACGGTCACAACGAAATTCCACATATCGTTCGACGTTAAATACATTGCCGACACGAGCGTGAAGAACGCAGGCATTTGGCGTGCCGTTAAACCAGGGCAAGGATAGGGCATATTGTCGTCCACCATTTTTGTTTTTGCGGCGCAGCGCGCCCTCGCTGCGATCGTCCAAAGAAAAATGATAACAATTTTATTCACGGATTTCCCCTCCCCCTCCCGACCCGCGACCAATAATTCACAAATTTTCGACTTATATGAATTTTATTTATCAATGTTTAATTATTTGCATGACAACGACAAGACTGAAAAACAAATTTGTGAATTTTTTGGACAAAATGGTTGCATATGAGGAATTGAGGATTTGAGTTGAGATGTTCAGATGTTTGGTTGACGACCTTCATTCTCGTTCGGTCAGATAAGTCTTTATTCGTTTAAATCAGGAATTCGGCATTTTTGAAAATTTCTCAAAAGAGTTGTTTAGCTCGAGAGATATTTCACTGATTCGTCCATTAATGACAATTGCATATTTGCGTGAGCGATGAAGAGTTTCGTGAAATAATCGGATAAATGACGTGAGGAAGTGGTTAAATGACCTCATCGAATGCGCCCATCGAATCGCTCCCAGCAGAAGAACCAATAAGAATGTTGTGCAGAGGTTCTCATTGGGATTTGGTGACTAAGTTATGTCACTAGGTTATGGGGATTGATTGAACTTGTCGGTAAGCCATCGACGGCGAAGCTCCAGTCAGTAAAATTTATTTGGAATATTTTGGAAGAACAATCGGAACGAAGAAATGAAGAAAATTGAGGCACATGCGAAGAAATGCATTTCGTCAAAAAATTTGTATTCATCAGCAAACTCCATACCGATCTAAAATACCGGTTTTTGTCCATCGCATTGCTCTTGCTCTTGCGGAATGCTCGACTAGCGACATCTGAGTTCGAAGTCTCGACACAATTGCACAACAGTTTGTCCTTCATTCAAAAATGTAAACAAACGTGAATTATCGTGTGTTTGTGTGTTATTTTTTTTTTCGAATAAGGAACGAAACGAGAATTCGGTAATTTCGTTTTGATGTCGCGAGTAGGCCAAATTTTGAGGATGCGGTAGACCTTCGAGGTTATACTGCAAGTCGATAGATTTGAAACAATAATAAGAAAATTTGGAAAAAAAAAAAATGCTATCGACGCCAAAATCGAAGGGCGAGCTGTTCCTAGCGTCGTCCCTTCGTGACGGCTTGGAGGACAACGATTTAAGGTAAAAAATACATTTTTTTTTTCAATTAAACTGTATTAAAATAGATTTTATTTAGCAAAATTTTGATTTTCGTAATTTTCATGAAATTTTTCGCAAACCATAACCTTTCTTTATCGCTTCTTTCCTTCGTTCTCAGACAAGTGAAGACTCTGCTCGTGAGCAAAGATGCCGATCCCAACGTTCTCATTCCCACCCACGGCATATCGCCGTTTCATCTGGTCATCGGCAACGAATCGGAGACGTTCGCCGAAGAGGTGACCAAGCTGTTTCTGCGTCACGGCGGCGATCCCAACGTCAGATCAGCGGACGGCATGACTCCGGTCCATGTAGCCGCGGCTTGGGGTCGAGTGGCTGTGCTCGAGCTGCTTCTGGCCAACGGCGGCGATCCTCTGCGTCTGGACGACGACGGTCGCAGTCCGTTTCACTACGCCTTCGACGGATCTTACTACAACGCCATCGCCGTGCTGGGCAAGTACTGCGGCATGAACGCCGACGAGGAGGAGGACGACGAACCAAAGTACAAACTGACGCTAGGTAAATTTATGTAAATTCTCACAAATTTCCAATTATTTTCCAGAAATAACATTTCGAAATATTTCTAAATTATTCTTTTTTTTTTTTTTCCAATTACCAGAAAAAATTTTGATCAACAAGGGTGATTGCGTGGCCGAGTACGTTTCCTCGGAAATGTCTTACTCCAATTCCACGAAAACCGAAAGCCTTGAAAGTTTGAAAAAAGAACCAAATTCATCGATTTCGACACCAAATTCCATGGACACTCCGAACGAATCGACGAGCAATCTGAACATGGACAACGTGACGCTTCGACGTTACAAAAAATTGCAAAAAGACAATAACAACGCGGACGCGTCGACGACCGTGAAGTTCGACGAACGAAGCGTCGACGAGGAACGCATACTCATCGGTCAGATAATAAATCGATTGTCAAACACATACGTCATGGAATCGTCATTCGCAAACGATGACTCATCGTCCCACAACGATAATCACAGCGATAGCGATAAAATCGACCGAACCCAAACGACGATAAAAAAATCATCGCGAAGAAGCCTTCTTCCTCCACCGAAATATCACAGTCGCAATTTACGCGTCGTCGAACCAAATTCCCGACGATTAAAAATCGCTGATAATTCGATAATAAGCAAATCTCCGAATTTTCGAATTTACGAAAATTCGAAAACTCCGATAAGAACTAAATTGCATTTTTCATCGCCCAAGAGTCGAACTTGTACGTCGAAATATCGTGAAAACGTGACTGGAACGCCTTCGAGAGAGTCCGGACTCGCGAAAGTTGGAACGAGAAGCGCGAGTTCGACACCCAAGAAGAAACAATTTTCCAGCCGAATTTTCGGTTCGGTTAAATTGACGAAAATTGAAAAATCACGAGTCCACGAACGTGAGAAAAATCGTCGCGAGGAACGTAGAATATTCGACAAAACTTGGCGCAAGGATCAATCGGGACGAGCTCGTTATTCGTCGGACGACGAATCGATCGTCGATAATGTCGATCGAAAAATTTTCACGAAAAATATTGCGATAAATCTGGACGATCGCATGTACGACGATAATTTGGAACCGGAAACTTACGAAATTTTTCCAAAATCCCAGATTCACGAAAAAACCCCGTCGAACAATTTTCCAAGACGATTGAAGTCACCGCAAATTTATAACAATTTTAAAACTCAATCGAAAGCGAAAAATACAAAAATTTCCAACGTTGACAAAACAAAATTCGATCATCCGAAAAATTTTTTGTTCAGTGACAAAACGAACAAAGAATTTTCCGAAGTGAAAATAAAATCGACGAACGTGGGAAAAACTGAGGATTCAAAATTTCAAGTTGAACGAAAAAATAATGGGAACAATTGCGACGACGATGTAAAAAAATGGGAATACATTCTTGAAAGTCCAGGATCGAAGAATGCGATTTCGGTCACGAGTCTGGAGTACGATAATTCGTTGAAACGTAAGATTGAAAATAGATCGACGAATTTGGACGACGAGGATACGAAAATTTGGTTGGAAATCGACGAGGCTTGGAAAAATCGTTGCGGCACTCCACCGGCTTCGGTTTCTTTTTTCGAGGCCGACGATTCGCCGGACGAGACTCGCAGAACGTCGGACAATTTTGCCGGCACGACTTTTCATTCGGATTACGGCAGCGAGGACACGAGCAGCGCCGAATTTTACGAATCCGCGACTTTACATCAGGATATGAGTCGGAACACGAGAGTCATGACTCCTAGGTGAGTAAAAGTGTTCGGAACTGAAAATAATATTGAAATTATTGTTTGGTCGGTGATGAAGATTTCTCTAATTTAAAAATATTTTTTTAAAGCTTAATTTCGAAGTTTTTTAAACATTTTACGACCGAATAGAATTGTTCCGAAGGAAATTGATACTGACAAAAATTTAGGAGAGTCAGACTTCATTTTTTTAAGAACTTTGGTGATTTTATAATTTTTTTTTTCGATTTATTGATTTTGATGAAATTATTTATTATTTATTTTTCGGACCAGTTTGGCTCGGTTTAACATTCAATAATAAAAAACAAAGTACTTTGAATATTTTTTAACAATTTTGTTGTATTTTCATTTTCCAGATCATGCTTCGAATCCTTCGTCAGCGTCGACGAGGAATACGCTTACGAGGACGCCGAGGAGGGTGTTGCGTTCATCGAGCGACGTCTCTGCGTCATTCCTTCCAGGTGAAGAAAAAAAAAATCAAAAAATTAATTTTCAATTATTTTCATAATCTTTAATTTCGTCTCTAAACTTTTATTCCTAATTTTATTTTCAACAATAAATTGTTAACTTTCAGTGTGGATGATGATAAAGAAGCAGCGGAATGTGGTGGCTCGTGGGTCGATCGATTTGGTAAGTCGAACGATCGATTTTGTCGAATTTTTTGTCTTTCACTTTGAACTGGAGTAAACTTTGGTTGGGTTTCCCTTCGCCCAATTTTCAACAAACAAAAATTTCAGAAAACTTGTCGTTAATCACAAGCGACAATTCCACATTGGCATCGCCTCCGGGAACCTTGATAAAATCTTTGTTGGACAAGAAAAATTTGCGTGAAAGATTGACCGAACTCGGTGAAAATCCGGGTCCGATAACAAACACAACGTTCAACGTTTATCTCAAACGTTTGTGGAAATTACAAAGCAAACAAAATAACGCGAAAAAAAATGTGCAATCCACAAAAACACCGATGAAAAATTATTCAAAAGACAATGGACGAGAAATCACGACTAATCGAACGATTCCCGACGATCTTTTGACGACGGATTGGACGACGAAATTGCAGATCTATCGAAATTTGGAGGAACAAGCTTTCAAGGAATACGCGATTGCCAATCCAAATAGAAAATATCGCGGTGGGGTTTCGAAATCTTCGTTCTGTTATTTATTGTTGGATCCGCGTGTCACCCGCGATTTGCCACGTTCGGGATTCAATTTGAGCGTCGAGGATCGATGGTTGAGATTTTTGAACGGAATTTTTTACGTGGGCAAGGGCAAAGCCGCCAGGCCGGCTGCTCATCTGTACGACGCTTTTGGGGTCTGGTCGGGACGCAAAAAGCTCGATAACCCGAGCGAAAAGATTGAGAAAATTTTGGACATATGGAGAGACGGTTGTGGGGTGGTTTGTCTTCATGTTTTTTCACACACCATGGTCGAGGAAGCTTGCAGTCGGGAGGCCGCGATGATCGGTGCTCTCGGCACTTCCCGTCTCACCAATTGCCTGAGAGGCACGTATTACGGTTATACGACGACCATGAACAACAAGGAAAAACGTATGCTCGGCAAATATTTGCTTTACAAAGCCATGGAAATTTTTATGCACGATGGGGAACGACAACTATTTCCACGCAATGTTTTGTTGTGAGAAATCGAACGAAAAAAATGGAGGGGAATTATTTTTTAGAACGAAGATTGTTGGGTAAAAAATATGTAAATATGTTGTTTTTGTTTTGTTTTTTTTTTTTCTAGTTTGGGAAAAGGGAGACAGAGGTTTGAGAGCTTGTGGTTAAAAGATTTGAATTTATTTATTTATTTTCATTTATTTTTCGAACGAATTTGAAAAATCTGTAAAAAATATAATTTCGTCGATTTTGTCTCGGTTTTTGAATTTTCGAGAAGACAGGAAGAGTTTGGGACCGAGATTAAACGATTTTGTTATTTTTTCGTTAGCTAGATTCATCTTAGAATTTGTTTTAGAGTTAATGATTTTTTGACGATCATTCGTTTATGTGAATAATTTAAATTTTCGGGATTCGTGTAAATACGTATTTGGCAGAATTGTTGTAAATCGTGCAATTTTTTAGAATAGCTACTTTTAGTTCATCAATTGATTAATTTGCCAACGATTTTTCACTAGTAGATTTTAACATATTATTATTGAACAATTCTGCCAAACGACTGAATAAAACTGTGATGAATGATTTCGAGTTTAAGAATAATCACAAGACTGTTTTTTTTTTCTTTGCAAAAGTATCGAAACAATAAAATTGCAAGAGAGAAAAAAAATATCACCACAGACTGAAACAATTAGAGTCTCTCTCCAATTGACAATGAATATTTTATTGACAATTCTTCGACGATGCTGTGATTAGATCAGACAATGATACTTACACAAATATGTTTGTTGCAAAATATTTGAGATGACGATTGGAAATAAAGCTCCGAGATGAAAGAAAAAAAAATATTAAAAAAATACAAATGGCTGCGACACTTGCGTTGTGATGGATAAAGGTGTGACTATATAAAAAAGAAGTTGATAACGTTAAGTTTCGATTTGTATATTTATATGCGAATGTGCATACCGATTTAAATTTTTATACAGCGATGCAATGAAGATTAAAAATATGAAAAAATGAGTGAAGGAAGAAAAACAGGTTTTATTATTTTTTTTTAATTTACAAATAAGGTCTATCGGGTTTTGTTTTCTTGGCTTTCTTGTCTCTGGCTCTGGGGAACCAACGATGCTTGGTGGTGTAGGTCAATTTGGCCAGTTCCATCGCAAGCTCGCGTTCGTGCGGTTTTCTGGCGAACATCAGTCTCGCGTCCTTATCTTGAATCTTCAAAGGCGAGTACGGCAATTTTTCTTGTACGGGCAACGGTTTCGAGCATTCGTAGGGAAACTGTTTCTCCGGATGCCAGCAGACGACCGTCTCGTCGTCCGGAAATACGATTATCTCGTCCGGCAGAGTGGCGAAAGCTCTCGTTGCCATTCGCGTTTTTGTCAGTGCGACCAAACAGCCTCGCAACATCATCTTTGCTGGGAAGTTTCGTAACGTCAAAATCATTGTTTTCGTCTTATCTTTCGATGATAATAGTTTTACGATGGAAAAAATTTACCTGGGTTGGATTTTTGTAGGTTAGGTTGACGAAAACATCCCTCACGGGTTCGCCGGCGAAGGATCGATGATTGTGGTTCGTAATTGAAACACCAGGCACGCCACCGCACAACGTGGGTCCGTGCTCGAGCCTCATTGGTTGAAATTGAACCGTTTGAGTGACGAACGAAGGTTAGCTATTGAACAACATTTTTCTATCGAAATTGGAATTTTTCGATGATTGTTGCGATATTTGGGCCGGAAAATGGAAAACACTCGCGTCTATTCGTGACACTAGAACCCTACAACGACGGATCCTGGCGTCGTTACAATTTTACAGGTTAGGCTCGATTTATTTCATCTTCTTGAAAACATTTGAACGTTTGAATTTTTTTTTTTTTTCCACCCCTCAGCCACATATGCCAAAACAACTCGTAAACTTCGAAATCGAAACAATTGAAAGCCCAGTGGTTATTATATAATATAATTTATTTAACAAAATATATCATAAAAAATTCGAATATACATAAATACATATGTCGCTGGTGTTGAAAATTCGAGTGAGTTAGCTGGCTGCCGATACGCCAAAGCGTACAAAATCTTCATTCGCATTCTTTATTACTTTTTTTTTTTTTCCCGTTCGCAACTTGCGAAGGTTGCAAATAATTTTTGAGGGGGGGGGTTTCTACGTCGTCCCCGAAGCAGCGGCCTTTTGTTGGGCGCGAATGAATTCGGGATAGTCGATGTAACCGTCTTTATCGGTGTCGTCCATTTCGAGTATCGGATCTATGAGAGACTCGAGTTCCGGATTCGTGAACAATTTGTCGCCGGCGTTGGGCGCTCCTCCTTCCGCATTATTGGCGTGGTTCGCCTGGTTGCCCTGGTCTGTACAATCGATACAAGAAATAAACAAACAAAAATTGAGGTTATGAAGAATATTGAACGATTATTATCACGAAAAGTTGATTCGAGAAAATCTAAACGACGAGGTATCGTACTAACCGTGCCAATGAATGAGGGATTTTATGAGTTCGCTTCCGTCCAACTTGTTGTTGTTGTCGGCGTCGTGCATTTTGAAGTAATGAAACTGTAGCTCCTGTTCGGTCATTTTGCTGGTGTCCATGGGTACGTCAAGATGTTCGGCTATGTGTTCTTTCTCGTGGGCCATGTTACCGGGCTTGAGCAATTGTTGGGCGGCATCGTGATCGTGATGATGACCCTGTTGCTGATGGTTCATAGGAACTTGTTGATGATGCTGCTGCTGCTGCTGCTGCACAGGAACGTGCTGAAACTGCTGCTGCTGATGATGCATCTGTTGCTGCTGCGGCACTTGCTGGTGATGCATCTGTTGCTGCTGCGGCACTTGCTGATGATGCATCTGTTGCTGCTGGGGCACTTGCTGATGATGCATCTGTTGTTGCGGCACCTGCTGGTGCATCTGTTGACCGCCGTGCATCGGAGGAGGCTATCGTTTTTCAATTATTACAAATTATTAAAATTTTTTTGTTATGGCATTTTTAAAATATATTTTTTTTTATTTTATTTTTCACACGCAACTATTCCAAATCTTTGCTTTTGGTTAGAAAAAAGTATTTGTTGTTATGAATCGTGAAAAATAAAAAGTTATAACACGATTTGCAAATGAATGATGAATATTTAAATTTATTTTTGACGAAAATATGAATTTTACAATAAGTTACGCCTCTTTGACTCTCGCATCGCAAGCTTTCAGCTCCGGAAACAAATATAACGGTTAATAACGCGTACCATATGTTATAGACAAGTCGGGGACCGTCGGTTGCGAAATAAAAAAAATAAAATTCTAAAGTCTCAAAAGTTTTGGCCCAAAGAGTTTGAAAAGGAAGATCGAAACGTGTATTTGAAAATTCTTCAATTTCTAAGGGAATAAGTTTTGTGCCAAAGCGTCTCGATAAAAAGTAGCAACCTGTTGATATTGTTGAGGCGGCACGCCGGGAGCGACTCTCTGGGTCTGGGCATCGACCCGAATTTGGCACATCGACCCAACGGCCAAGAGCCAAAATATCCAAGACATGATGCCGCGCTTAGAAACTGCAAAAACTAAAAATAAAACAATTGTGAGCAAAAAAAATTGCAAATTGAAAAAAAATAAAAAAATAAATAGTTTGCCACGAAAGTTGGTCGAACAATTTTTCGACGATGATGGATTTGTAAAGAACGTTGAAATCGATGGATTTTGGATTTAGGAGCATTCGACTGGGGGTTGAGAATTGAATTGTCCGACTTGCCAATTTAGCGTCAAGAATTTGTCCAAAGGGCTGTCATACGCACGACAGTGTGGAACGTTCAAATGAGAAAGAAACACGAATTCAAGAACGACGAATCGCGCCGACAGGTTGGTTAGATTTTTTTGTTTCCGGAAGATACCTGAACGACTGACGTGGACGTCGGAGCGGAGATGAGTAGAGAGATCTCCAGTGAGGTCTGTCGCCGTGGCTCACCTTCGGCGAGGGTCGTGACCACCGTCGGCGTGCGCCGACTAGCGGCAATCATTGGCAAATGCGACGAAATCGTCGCGCTATGCCGTCACCACGGCTTGTAACGGGTGGGACGCGCGACTCTCGACGACCCTCGGTTACCAGAGACTTATACAAGGGTATTTGTATGTGAATCAACCGTTAAATCACACATGCAGAGCCATATCCATGTGAAAGAACCGTTTGAACCGATTTTCGTGAATTTTGGGTGTCTAAAAACCTTTAAAAGTCCGAAAAAATTGTTTTCGGCTTGGCCACAACAAAAACGACGTTCACTACAAACCTTTTGACACCTAACTCTGTAAGATAAACGCATAAAAATCAATTTTCCCGACCCATCATTTTTCCCGAAAAAAAAATTTTTTTTCGTCAAAATAAATTTTTTTTTCATAAAAAAATCATTTTTTTCTCTACTACAAACGTAAACTCGGTTACCAGAGACATATCCAAGGGTATCTGTACGTGAATCAACTGTTAGATCGCCCATACAGAGCCATATCCATGTGAAAGAACTGTTTGAACCGATTTTCGTGAATTTTGGGGGTCTAAAAACCTTTAAAAGTCCGAAAAAATTGGTTTCGGCTTGGCCACGACAAAAACGACGTTCACTACAAACCTTTTGACACCTAACTCTGTAAGATAAACGCATAAAAATCAATTTTCCCGACCCATAATTTTTCCCGAAAAAAAAATTTTTTTTCGTCAAAATAATTTTTTTTTTCATAAAAAAATCATTTTTTTCTCTACTACAAACGTAAACTCGGTTACCAGAGACATATCCAAGGGTATCTGTACGTGAATCAACTGTTAGATCGCCCATACAGAGCCATATCCATGTGAAAGAACTGTTTGAACCGATTTTCGTGAATTTTGGGGGTCTAAAAACCTTTAAAAGTCCGAAAAAATTGGTTTCGGCTTGGCTACGACAAAAACGACGTTCACTACAAACCTTTTGACACCCAACTCTATAAGATAAGCCCATAAAAATCGATTTTCCTGACCCATCATTTTTCGCCAAAAAAAATCGTTTTTTCGTAAAAAAAAATTTTTTTTTCATAAAAAAATCATTTTTTTTTCTACTACAAACGTCAATTCGGTTACCAGAGACATCTACGAGGGTATCTGGATGTGAATCAACCGTTGAATCACCTATACAGAGCCATATCCGTGTGAAAGAACCATTTGGACCGATTTTCGTGAATTTTGGGGGTCTAAAAACCTTTAAAAGTCCGAAAAAATTGGTTTCGGCTTAGCTACGACAAAAACGACGTTCACTACAAACCTTTTGACACCCAACTCTATAAGATAAGCCCATAAAAATCGATTTTCCTGACCCATCATTTTTCGCCAAAAAAAATCGTTTTTTCGTAAAAAAAATTTTTTTTTTCATAAAAAAATCATTTTTTTTCTACTACAAACGTCGATTCGGTTACCGGAGACATCTACGAGGGTATCTGGATGTAAATCAACCGTTGGATCACCCATACAGAGCCATATCCGTGTGAAAGAACCATTTGGACCGATTTTCGTGAATTTTGGGGGTCTAAAAACCTTTAAAAGTCCGAAAAAATTGGTTTCGGCTTAGCTACGACAAAAACGACGTTCACTACAAACCTTTTGACACCCAACTCTATAAGATAAGCCCATAAAAATCGATTTTCCTGACCCATCATTTTTCGCCAAAAAAAATCGTTTTTTCGTAAAAAAAATTTTTTTTTTCATAAAAAAATCATTTTTTTTCTACTACAAACGTCGATTCGGTTACCGGAGACATCTACGAGGGTATCTGGATGTAAATCAACCGTTGGATCACCCATACAGAGCCATATCCGTGTGAAAGAACCATTTGGACCGATTTTCGTGAATTTTGGGGGTCTAAAAACCTTTAAAAGTCCGAAAAAATTGGTTTCGGCTTAGCTACGACAAAAACGACGTTCACTACAAACCTTTTGACACCCAACTCTATAAGATAAGCCCATAAAAATCGATTTTCCTGACCCATCATTTTTCGCCAAAAAAAATCGTTTTTTCGTAAAAAAAATTTTTTTTTTCATAAAAAAATCATTTTTTTTCTACTACAAACGTCGATTCGGTTACCGGAGACATCTACGAGGGTATCTGGATGTAAATCAACCGTTGGATCACCCATACAGAGCCATATCCGTGTGAAAGAACCATTTGGACCGATTTTCGTGAATTTTGGGGGTCTAAAAACCTTAAAAAGTCCGAAAAAATTGGTTTCCGCTGGGCCACGACAAAAACGACGTTCACTACAAACCTTTTGACACCCAACTCTATAAGATAAGCCCATAAAAATCGATTTTCCTGACCCATCATTTTTCGCCAAAAAAAATCGTTTTTTCGTAAAAAAAAATTTTTTTTTCATAAAAAAATCATTTTTTTTTCTACTACAAACGTCAATTCGGTTACCGGAGACATCTACGAGGGTATCTGGATGTGAATCAACCGTTGGATCACCCATACAGAGCCATATCCGTGTGAAAGAACCATTTGGACCGATTTTCGTGAATTTTGGGGGTCTAAAAACCTTAAAAAGTCCGAAAAAATTGGTTTCGGCTTAGCTACGACAAAAACGACGTTCACTACAAACCTTTTGACACCCAACTCTATAAGATAAGCCCATAAAAATCGATTTTCCTGACCCATCATTTTTCGCCAAAAAAAATCGTTTTTTCGTAAAAAAAATTTTTTTTTTCATAAAAAAATCATTTTTTTTCTACTACAAACGTCGATTCGGTTACCGGAGACATCTACGAGGGTATCTGGATGTAAATCAACCGTTGGATCACCCATACAGAGCCATATCCGTGTGAAAGAACCATTTGGACCGATTTTCGTGAATTTTGGGGGTCTAAAAACCTTAAAAAGTCCGAAAAAATTGGTTTCCGCTGGGCCACGACAAAAACGACGTTCACTACAAACCTTTTGACACCCAACTCTATAAGATAAGCCCATAAAAATCGATTTTCCTGACCCATCATTTTTCGCCAAAAAAAATCGTTTTTTCGTAAAAAAAAATTTTTTTTTCATAAAAAAATCATTTTTTTTTCTACTACAAACGTCAATTCGGTTACCGGAGACATCTACGAGGGTATCTGGATGTGAATCAACCGTTGGATCACCCATACAGAGCCATATCCGTGTGAAAGAACCATTTGGACCGATTTTCGTGAATTTTGGGGGTCTAAAAACCTTAAAAAGTCCGAAAAAATTGGTTTCCGCTGGGCCACGACAAAAACGACGTTCACTACAAACCTTTTGACACCCAACTCTATAAGATAAGCCCATAAAAATCGATTTTCCTGACCCATCATTTTTCGCCAAAAAAAATCGTTTTTTCGTAAAAAAAAATTTTTTTTTCATAAAAAAATCATTTTTTTTTCTACTACAAACGTCAATTCGGTTACCAGAGACATCTACGAGGGTATCTGGATGTGAATCAACCGTTGAATCACCTATACAGAGCCATATCCGTGTGAAAGAACCATTTGGACCGATTTTCGTGAATTTTGGGGGTCTAAAAACCTTTAAAAGTCCGAAAAAATTGGTTTCGGCTTAGCTACGACAAAAACGACGTTCACTACAAACCTTTTGACACCCAACTCTATAAGATAAGCCCATAAAAATCGATTTTCCTGACCCATCATTTTTCGCCAAAAAAAATCGTTTTTTCGTAAAAAAAATTTTTTTTTTCATAAAAAAATCATTTTTTTTCTACTACAAACGTCGATTCGGTTACCGGAGACATCTACGAGGGTATCTGGATGTAAATCAACCGTTGGATCACCCATACAGAGCCATATCCGTGTGAAAGAACCATTTGGACCGATTTTCGTGAATTTTGGGGGTCTAAAAACCTTTAAAAGTCCGAAAAAATTGGTTTCGGCTTAGCTACGACAAAAACGACGTTCACTACAAACCTTTTGACACCCAACTCTATAAGATAAGCCCATAAAAATCGATTTTCCTGACCCATCATTTTTCGCCAAAAAAAATCGTTTTTTCGTAAAAAAAAATTTTTTTTTCATAAAAAAATCATTTTTTTTCTACTACAAACGTCGATTCGGTTACCGGAGACATCTACGAGGGTATCTGGATGTAAATCAACCGTTGGATCACCCATACAGAGCCATATCCGTGTGAAAGAACCATTTGGACCGATTTTCGTGAATTTTGGGGGTCTAAAAACCTTTAAAAGTCCGAAAAAATTGGTTTCGGCTTAGCTACGACAAAAACGACGTTCACTACAAACCTTTTGACACCCAACTCTATAAGATAAGCCCATAAAAATCGATTTTCCTGACCCATCATTTTTCGCCAAAAAAAATCGTTTTTTCGTAAAAAAAATTTTTTTTTTCATAAAAAAATCATTTTTTTTCTACTACAAACGTCGATTCGGTTACCGGAGACATCTACGAGGGTATCTGGATGTAAATCAACCGTTGGATCACCCATACAGAGCCATATCCGTGTGAAAGAACCATTTGGACCGATTTTCGTGAATTTTGGGGGTCTAAAAACCTTAAAAAGTCCGAAAAAATTGGTTTCCGCTGGGCCACGACAAAAACGACGTTCACTACAAACCTTTTGACACCCAACTCTATAAGATAAGCCCATAAAAATCGATTTTCCTGACCCATCATTTTTCGCCAAAAAAAATCGTTTTTTCGTAAAAAAAAATTTTTTTTTCATAAAAAAATCATTTTTTTTTCTACTACAAACGTCAATTCGGTTACCGGAGACATCTACGAGGGTATCTGGATGTGAATCAACCGTTGGATCACCCATACAGAGCCATATCCGTGTGAAAGAACCATTTGGACCGATTTTCGTGAATTTTGGGGGTCTAAAAACCTTAAAAAGTCCGAAAAAATTGGTTTCGGCTTAGCTACGACAAAAACGACGTTCACTACAAACCTTTTGACACCCAACTCTATAAGATAAGCCCATAAAAATCGATTTTCCTGACCCATCATTTTTCGCCAAAAAAAATCGTTTTTTCGTAAAAAAAATTTTTTTTTTCATAAAAAAATCATTTTTTTTCTACTACAAACGTCGATTCGGTTACCGGAGACATCTACGAGGGTATCTGGATGTAAATCAACCGTTGGATCACCCATACAGAGCCATATCCGTGTGAAAGAACCATTTGGACCGATTTTCGTGAATTTTGGGGGTCTAAAAACCTTAAAAAGTCCGAAAAAATTGGTTTCCGCTGGGCCACGACAAAAACGACGTTCACTACAAACCTTTTGACACCCAACTCTATAAGATAAGCCCATAAAAATCGATTTTCCTGACCCATCATTTTTCGCCAAAAAAAATCGTTTTTTCGTAAAAAAAAATTTTTTTTTCATAAAAAAATCATTTTTTTTTCTACTACAAACGTCAATTCGGTTACCGGAGACATCTACGAGGGTATCTGGATGTGAATCAACCGTTGGATCACCCATACAGAGCCATATCCGTGTGAAAGAACCATTTGGACCGATTTTCGTGAATTTTGGGGGTCTAAAAACCTTAAAAAGTCCGAAAAAATTGGTTTCCGCTGGGCCACGACAAAAACGACGTTCACTACAAACCTTTTGACACCCAACTCTATAAGATAAGCCCATAAAAATCGATTTTCCTGACCCATCATTTTTCGCCAAAAAAAATCGTTTTTTCGTAAAAAAAAATTTTTTTTTCATAAAAAAATCATTTTTTTTTCTACTACAAACGTCAATTCGGTTACCAGAGACATCTACGAGGGTATCTGGATGTGAATCAACCGTTGAATCACCTATACAGAGCCATATCCGTGTGAAAGAACCATTTGGACCGATTTTCGTGAATTTTGGGGGTCTAAAAACCTTTAAAAGTCCGAAAAAATTGGTTTCGGCTTAGCTACGACAAAAACGACGTTCACTACAAACCTTTTGACACCCAACTCTATAAGATAAGCCCATAAAAATCGATTTTCCTGACCCATCATTTTTCGCCAAAAAAAATCGTTTTTTCGTAAAAAAAATTTTTTTTTTCATAAAAAAATCATTTTTTTTCTACTACAAACGTCGATTCGGTTACCGGAGACATCTACGAGGGTATCTGGATGTAAATCAACCGTTGGATCACCCATACAGAGCCATATCCGTGTGAAAGAACCATTTGGACCGATTTTCGTGAATTTTGGGGGTCTAAAAACCTTAAAAAGTCCGAAAAAATTGGTTTCGGCTTAGCTACGACAAAAACGACGTTCACTACAAACCTTTTGACACCCAACTCTATAAGATAAGCCCATAAAAATCGATTTTCCTGACCCATCATTTTTCGCCAAAAAAAATCGTTTTTTCGTAAAAAAAAATTTTTTTTTCATAAAAAAATCATTTTTTTTCTACTACAAACGTCGATTCGGTTACCGGAGACATCTACGAGGGTATCTGGATGTAAATCAACCGTTGGATCACCCATACAGAGCCATATCCGTGTGAAAGAACCATTTGGACCGATTTTCGTGAATTTTGGGGGTCTAAAAACCTTTAAAAGTCCGAAAAAATTGGTTTCGGCTTAGCTACGACAAAAACGACGTTCACTACAAACCTTTTGACACCCAACTCTATAAGATAAGCCCATAAAAATCGATTTTCCTGACCCATCATTTTTCGCCAAAAAAAATCGTTTTTTCGTAAAAAAAATTTTTTTTTTCATAAAAAAATCATTTTTTTTCTACTACAAACGTCGATTCGGTTACCGGAGACATCTACGAGGGTATCTGGATGTAAATCAACCGTTGGATCACCCATACAGAGCCATATCCGTGTGAAAGAACCATTTGGACCGATTTTCGTGAATTTTGGGGGTCTAAAAACCTTAAAAAGTCCGAAAAAATTGGTTTCCGCTGGGCCACGACAAAAACGACGTTCACTACAAACCTTTTGACACCCAACTCTATAAGATAAGCCCATAAAAATCGATTTTCCTGACCCATCATTTTTCGCCAAAAAAAATCGTTTTTTCGTAAAAAAAAATTTTTTTTTCATAAAAAAATCATTTTTTTTTCTACTACAAACGTCAATTCGGTTACCGGAGACATCTACGAGGGTATCTGGATGTGAATCAACCGTTGGATCACCCATACAGAGCCATATCCGTGTGAAAGAACCATTTGGACCGATTTTCGTGAATTTTGGGGGTCTAAAAACCTTAAAAAGTCCGAAAAAATTGGTTTCGGCTTAGCTACGACAAAAACGACGTTCACTACAAACCTTTTGACACCCAACTCTATAAGATAAGCCCATAAAAATCGATTTTCCTGACCCATCATTTTTCGCCAAAAAAAATCGTTTTTTCGTAAAAAAAATTTTTTTTTTCATAAAAAAATCATTTTTTTTCTACTACAAACGTCGATTCGGTTACCGGAGACATCTACGAGGGTATCTGGATGTAAATCAACCGTTGGATCACCCATACAGAGCCATATCCGTGTGAAAGAACCATTTGGACCGATTTTCGTGAATTTTGGGGGTCTAAAAACCTTAAAAAGTCCGAAAAAATTGGTTTCCGCTGGGCCACGACAAAAACGACGTTCACTACAAACCTTTTGACACCCAACTCTATAAGATAAGCCCATAAAAATCGATTTTCCTGACCCATCATTTTTCGCCAAAAAAAATCGTTTTTTCGTAAAAAAAAATTTTTTTTTCATAAAAAAATCATTTTTTTTTCTACTACAAACGTCAATTCGGTTACCGGAGACATCTACGAGGGTATCTGGATGTGAATCAACCGTTGGATCACCCATACAGAGCCATATCCGTGTGAAAGAACCATTTGGACCGATTTTCGTGAATTTTGGGGGTCTAAAAACCTTAAAAAGTCCGAAAAAATTGGTTTCCGCTGGGCCACGACAAAAACGACGTTCACTACAAACCTTTTGACACCCAACTCTATAAGATAAGCCCATAAAAATCGATTTTCCTGACCCATCATTTTTCGCCAAAAAAAATCGTTTTTTCGTAAAAAAAAATTTTTTTTTCATAAAAAAATCATTTTTTTTTCTACTACAAACGTCAATTCGGTTACCAGAGACATCTACGAGGGTATCTGGATGTGAATCAACCGTTGAATCACCTATACAGAGCCATATCCGTGTGAAAGAACCATTTGGACCGATTTTCGTGAATTTTGGGGGTCTAAAAACCTTTAAAAGTCCGAAAAAATTGGTTTCGGCTTAGCTACGACAAAAACGACGTTCACTACAAACCTTTTGACACCCAACTCTATAAGATAAGCCCATAAAAATCGATTTTCCTGACCCATCATTTTTCGCCAAAAAAAATCGTTTTTTCGTAAAAAAAATTTTTTTTTTCATAAAAAAATCATTTTTTTTCTACTACAAACGTCGATTCGGTTACCGGAGACATCTACGAGGGTATCTGGATGTAAATCAACCGTTGGATCACCCATACAGAGCCATATCCGTGTGAAAGAACCATTTGGACCGATTTTCGTGAATTTTGGGGGTCTAAAAACCTTAAAAAGTCCGAAAAAATTGGTTTCGGCTTAGCTACGACAAAAACGACGTTCACTACAAACCTTTTGACACCCAACTCTATAAGATAAGCCCATAAAAATCGATTTTCCTGACCCATCATTTTTCGCCAAAAAAAATCGTTTTTTCGTAAAAAAAAATTTTTTTTTCATAAAAAAATCATTTTTTTTCTACTACAAACGTCGATTCGGTTACCGGAGACATCTACGAGGGTATCTGGATGTAAATCAACCGTTGGATCACCCATACAGAGCCATATCCGTGTGAAAGAACCATTTGGACCGATTTTCGTGAATTTTGGGGGTCTAAAAACCTTTAAAAGTCCGAAAAAATTGGTTTCGGCTTAGCTACGACAAAAACGACGTTCACTACAAACCTTTTGACACCCAACTCTATAAGATAAGCCCATAAAAATCGATTTTCCTGACCCATCATTTTTCGCCAAAAAAAATCGTTTTTTCGTAAAAAAAATTTTTTTTTTCATAAAAAAATCATTTTTTTTCTACTACAAACGTCGATTCGGTTACCGGAGACATCTACGAGGGTATCTGGATGTAAATCAACCGTTGGATCACCCATACAGAGCCATATCCGTGTGAAAGAACCATTTGGACCGATTTTCGTGAATTTTGGGGGTCTAAAAACCTTAAAAAGTCCGAAAAAATTGGTTTCCGCTGGGCCACGACAAAAACGACGTTCACTACAAACCTTTTGACACCCAACTCTATAAGATAAGCCCATAAAAATCGATTTTCCTGACCCATCATTTTTCGCCAAAAAAAATCGTTTTTTCGTAAAAAAAAATTTTTTTTTCATAAAAAAATCATTTTTTTTTCTACTACAAACGTCAATTCGGTTACCGGAGACATCTACGAGGGTATCTGGATGTGAATCAACCGTTGGATCACCCATACAGAGCCATATCCGTGTGAAAGAACCATTTGGACCGATTTTCGTGAATTTTGGGGGTCTAAAAACCTTAAAAAGTCCGAAAAAATTGGTTTCGGCTTAGCTACGACAAAAACGACGTTCACTACAAACCTTTTGACACCCAACTCTATAAGATAAGCCCATAAAAATCGATTTTCCTGACCCATCATTTTTCGCCAAAAAAAATCGTTTTTTCGTAAAAAAAATTTTTTTTTTCATAAAAAAATCATTTTTTTTCTACTACAAACGTCGATTCGGTTACCGGAGACATCTACGAGGGTATCTGGATGTAAATCAACCGTTGGATCACCCATACAGAGCCATATCCGTGTGAAAGAACCATTTGGACCGATTTTCGTGAATTTTGGGGGTCTAAAAACCTTAAAAAGTCCGAAAAAATTGGTTTCCGCTGGGCCACGACAAAAACGACGTTCACTACAAACCTTTTGACACCCAACTCTATAAGATAAGCCCATAAAAATCGATTTTCCTGACCCATCATTTTTCGCCAAAAAAAATCGTTTTTTCGTAAAAAAAAATTTTTTTTTCATAAAAAAATCATTTTTTTTTCTACTACAAACGTCAATTCGGTTACCGGAGACATCTACGAGGGTATCTGGATGTGAATCAACCGTTGGATCACCCATACAGAGCCATATCCGTGTGAAAGAACCATTTGGACCGATTTTCGTGAATTTTGGGGGTCTAAAAACCTTAAAAAGTCCGAAAAAATTGGTTTCCGCTGGGCCACGACAAAAACGACGTTCACTACAAACCTTTTGACACCCAACTCTATAAGATAAGCCCATAAAAATCGATTTTCCTGACCCATCATTTTTCGCCAAAAAAAATCGTTTTTTCGTAAAAAAAAATTTTTTTTTCATAAAAAAATCATTTTTTTTTCTACTACAAACGTCAATTCGGTTACCAGAGACATCTACGAGGGTATCTGGATGTGAATCAACCGTTGAATCACCTATACAGAGCCATATCCGTGTGAAAGAACCATTTGGACCGATTTTCGTGAATTTTGGGGGTCTAAAAACCTTTAAAAGTCCGAAAAAATTGGTTTCGGCTTAGCTACGACAAAAACGACGTTCACTACAAACCTTTTGACACCCAACTCTATAAGATAAGCCCATAAAAATCGATTTTCCTGACCCATCATTTTTCGCCAAAAAAAATCGTTTTTTCGTAAAAAAAATTTTTTTTTTCATAAAAAAATCATTTTTTTTCTACTACAAACGTCGATTCGGTTACCGGAGACATCTACGAGGGTATCTGGATGTAAATCAACCGTTGGATCACCCATACAGAGCCATATCCGTGTGAAAGAACCATTTGGACCGATTTTCGTGAATTTTGGGGGTCTAAAAACCTTTAAAAGTCCGAAAAAATTGGTTTCGGCTTAGCTACGACAAAAACGACGTTCACTACAAACCTTTTGACACCCAACTCTATAAGATAAGCCCATAAAAATCGATTTTCCTGACCCATCATTTTTCGCCAAAAAAAATCGTTTTTTCGTAAAAAAAAATTTTTTTTTCATAAAAAAATCATTTTTTTTTCTACTACAAACGTCAATTCGGTTACCGGAGACATCTACGAGGGTATCTGGATGTGAATCAACCGTTGGATCACCCATACAGAGCCATATCCGTGTGAAAGAACCATTTGGACCGATTTTCGTGAATTTTGGGGGTCTAAAAACCTTAAAAAGTCCGAAAAAATTGGTTTCCGCTGGGCCACGACAAAAACGACGTTCACTACAAACCTTTTGACACCCAACTCTATAAGATAAGCCCATAAAAATCGATTTTCCTGACCCATCATTTTTCGCCAAAAAAAATCGTTTTTTCGTAAAAAAAAATTTTTTTTTCATAAAAAAATCATTTTTTTTTCTACTACAAACGTCAATTCGGTTACCGGAGACATCTACGAGGGTATCTGGATGTGAATCAACCGTTGGATCACCCATACAGAGCCATATCCGTGTGAAAGAACCATTTGGACCGATTTTCGTGAATTTTGGGGGTCTAAAAACCTTAAAAAGTCCGAAAAAATTGGTTTCGGCTTAGCTACGACAAAAACGACGTTCACTACAAACCTTTTGACACCCAACTCTATAAGATAAGCCCATAAAAATCGATTTTCCTGACCCATCATTTTTCGCCAAAAAAAATCGTTTTTTCGTAAAAAAAATTTTTTTTTTCATAAAAAAATCATTTTTTTTCTACTACAAACGTCGATTCGGTTACCGGAGACATCTACGAGGGTATCTGGATGTAAATCAACCGTTGGATCACCCATACAGAGCCATATCCGTGTGAAAGAACCATTTGGACCGATTTTCGTGAATTTTGGGGGTCTAAAAACCTTAAAAAGTCCGAAAAAATTGGTTTCCGCTGGGCCACGACAAAAACGACGTTCACTACAAACCTTTTGACACCCAACTCTATAAGATAAGCCCATAAAAATCGATTTTCCTGACCCATCATTTTTCGCCAAAAAAAATCGTTTTTTCGTAAAAAAAAATTTTTTTTTCATAAAAAAATCATTTTTTTTTCTACTACAAACGTCAATTCGGTTACCGGAGACATCTACGAGGGTATCTGGATGTGAATCAACCGTTGGATCACCCATACAGAGCCATATCCGTGTGAAAGAACCATTTGGACCGATTTTCGTGAATTTTGGGGGTCTAAAAACCTTAAAAAGTCCGAAAAAATTGGTTTCCGCTGGGCCACGACAAAAACGACGTTCACTACAAACCTTTTGACACCCAACTCTATAAGATAAGCCCATAAAAATCGATTTTCCTGACCCATCATTTTTCGCCAAAAAAAATCGTTTTTTCGTTAAAAAAATTTTTTTTTCCATAAAAAAATCATTTTTTTTTCTACTACAAACGTCAATTCGGTTACCAGAGACATCTACGAGGGTATCTGGATGTGAATCAACCGTTGAATCACCCATACAGAGCCATATCCGTGTGAAAGAACCATTTGGACCGATTTTCGTGAATTTTGGGGGTCTAAAAACCTTTAAAAGTCCGAAAAAATTGTTTTCGGCTGGGCTACAACAAAAACGACGTTCACTACAAACCTTTTCACACCCAACTTCAGAAGATTAACGCATAACAATCGATTTTCCCGACCCATCGATTTCCGTCAGAATTTTTTTTTTTTTTATTAAAAAACTATTTTTTTCTTCTACGAACGAAAATCCGATTACTAGAGATATATACTAGAAAAAAGGTCGAGCCGTCGTAACCTAGCACGAACTCGAGCGTTGAGCCCCACCCGTTATATCGAAGCGATCGCCACGACGTCTCTTTGGAATCGTTCGTTACTAACGTTTTAACGAACCGTCGTTAACTCCGGCCGACGTATCCGGCGGCCCAGGTTACAATATTTTAACACGGCACTGGAGATCTCTCTACTCATCCCTGGTCGGAGCGCCTGGGAATCTTACATCTGCAAACATGTAATTGTCGACGAATTCTCGAGAAAAATCGGAAGAAATATTCGAAATCAAGCGACAAATTGGAGGTTATAAAAATTTCGAAAGAAAAGAGATAATTTACAAGCAAAACATCGGTAGATATGTGATTGTGACCGATCGCGACATAAAGGTGGCTCGCAATGAGTATTCGCCTTGATCCCGTCTCGTGGTAACGCTTCTCATCGATGTCAGATGGCGCTCGTGACCGGTTTTTCCGGCAAACAGAAGCAAACAGAAGCATCATTGGATTTTTTTTTTTTTTTCGTGGACAATCTGACGGGCACGCGATTACGATAATCGTTGACGTCTCGATCATTTTCCGTAAATCCGAATCGCCGTACTCATTACAACTTGAACACGTGAGTAATTTACATTTCGAATTTTATGAACGTGAAATATATGAGTATCGTCTTTTGGTTTGAAAAAATTTCCATCGGGGCCGTCCTAACCTCCACAAAATCACATGCGTGGTCGTCCCTTGGTGTGCGCTATATATGCCTTCATGGAAAATCAATTTTTCCAATTTCCTCAATAAATTCATTCAAAAATCGTGTCATCTTAATTACAAAGCCTTCATGCAAAATATTTGCAATAGAGGTTACCCATGAAATGATAAAAGTTTCAACGATACTTGGAACAAAAAATTCTATCTTTCTTAATTTTTCGAATGCTTCCAATTTTGCAGAATGTCGGGTCGAGAGGGAGGCAAGAAAAAGCCGCTGAAGGCTCCGAAGAAAGATAACAAAGAGTTGGACGACGACGACATGGCATTCAAGCAGAAGCAGAAGGAACAGCAGAAGGCGCTGGCCGAGGCGGCCAAGAAAGCCGGCCAGAAGGGACCCCTGGTGACGGGAGGCATAAAAAAATCTGGCAAGAAATGATCGTGTCGATGTCGCTAATCGCATCGCAACGCAATCGCCGAGTCGGCGATACTGTCCGCAACATCGTCGTCGCTATCACGCCAAAACGACATTCATCGACACATTATTTCAAAAGATTCAATTATTTTTTTTTCTTTCTTATTGTCATGTACTTTGATATCGCCATCACGAATGATCGTAATTTGTAAATAAACGTATTCATATGTAAATTTTTTTTTTTTTCGTTTTGTTGGTTTTCGTCAAGAAAAATAGATAAAAAAAGCGACTATCTTCGTTCCAGAGCATTTGCAAACATTTGTGAAATGGAAGAAAACAATATTTCTTTTCGATACGAGGTCACTCGAGGTCAGGTTATCGCGAAATGTATAAAGTTTAGCGAGAAAAAAAAATGTCGGTAATTATTATCTGCCTTACCGACGGTTTTGCTTTATTCTCAAAAAGTTTCACGACAAAGCCTAATTTCTCGATCACATCTACGTTACGCAGATTCTTTTCGCATAGTGTCTTCGAATTACACAAAGGCATTTCGATTGGAAAAAAGAAAATACCAAAAATAATTATTTCGTCGGTAATGTCGAAAATGTTTCGTGCAGAATAAGTCTCAAATGTCATCAGCAGTGGTCGCTCGACGGCCAATCAGCTGCGTGAAAACACAGCTGACTGCCATATGATCGACAGGATTGCCAACCTCCTCGCAGAAGTCCCCATAACTCGACCTCCAAATCCCCTCCACCGAACGATACAAGAAAAAGTAAAAAAAAAACATACAGAACCGATCACCCATGAAAATATTACCCAAAAGTAGACAAATCCCAACAAAAAAAAAAATCTCAAGCAATCAGTAATCATAAACGAATACAGATGAAGAATGATATAAATAATAATGAATAGAAACGCCATTTCGATGATATTTTCAAAAAGTACATAATCGAGTCCAAGAAATGTATCCAAACTTCATTGAAGCTTTCGAGGTGAGCTTTTTCCATCTTTATTTCATCATCAATTAATCGTCTACAAATCCAAATGACGAATAATCATAATAGAAAATAAAAAATATCAAGAACAAGAAAGAATCGTGTAAAAAAAAATCATAAATCTGGAAAAAAACGTCTCAACTTTTATTTCCATTCGAAATAATATCGTTTAAAAAGAAAAGCGCGTACGCGATCCGCGGGGGGCCGCCACCGTCGCCCCCGACTAGGAACATTTCCAACGCTCACGTTGGCGTCACTGCTGCGATCTCCTGCGCTGTCACCTTGTTCCGTAAAATCAGTTGGCAACAGACCCTCGGTCCGGACGATCGTGCAATCCGGACAACATTGCCCACGATCGCGTTTGTTATCCTCCGATACGTCCAAGGGAACGTTGAAAAAAAAAAATAACGTTTCAGCACTTGACACTCGGTGCCATTGAAACGATCGAAAGATTTTCGGCAAATGCATCGAAGCAACAACGTTCGACAAATGTTTCGAATAATTGATAAATGATACTGAAAAAAATAAAAAATAAAAAAGACAATCGAATGACGACGAAATACGTTGGCGTGTACGTCGGAACGAATATTAATTCGCAACAGCGAAATAACCATTGTTCGTCGTTGTGAATATTTGCGAGAGTTCGCGAACGAGGAGTTGTTTTTTTTTTTTTTCGGTCGTTGGCGTCTCGGGGGGTTATTTGACAGTCGGGAACACAAACGACGTGAAGCGAAGTGTCATGGAGCACGAAACAATCATTTGACCCAACTCGAACGACTGCGAGACTCTTCGAGTTCGTGGATAACAAACAATCGTTATTGAATTATACCAAACGGTGAGTTTCTTTTTTATATAACATTATTCATACATATATATATTTTTCTTCGTCTTTTTGTCGTTTCGTTTGGTTATAACCATCAAATTGTCATTTGTTATTAATTTATTTTTTTTATCATTTCACTCGATCGATAAAACAGAACAATTTGCGAATGATTTTTATTTTTATTTCATTTTTTATTTTTTATTTCGAAAGGACGTTTCTTTTTATCCTGTAAATTGTTTTTCTTTTATGGAAAAGGACAGAGAACCAGAACAAAAAAAATTGAAAGGATTTTCAGTATTTCTTTTGTGAATTGTTGAAGTGAGATGGGAAAAAAGGAAAACAAGGAAGGGAAGAGACTCAAACGAGAATAAAATATAAAATGGAGTAACGAGTTTCGACTTGATTTTTCTTTCTCTCTCTCTCTTTCTTTCTTTCTTTCTTTCTTTCATTTTGTTTCAAAGGATTTTTACTTGTCACACGAATTGTTGAAGTGAGAAGGAATAAGGATGGAGAAAACGAAATATAACCGAACGAAAATAAAATACAAAATGGAGCAACAAGTTTTCACTCGGTTTTTTTTTTAATTTAAAAAAAAAAATTTTTTTTAGTGGATCGTGTCTTTGTGTGTGTGGTGAAAGGTTGCGCGTGTGACGTCGTAGATCGTTTTTTTTTCTTTTTTTTTTCAAACAAAAGAATAGGAGAAAATTTGAAAACGTAAAATACGTTATGGCCGTTTAATTCTCTCTCTCCTTTTTTTTTTCAAAGTCAACATCAACATCGTCGGAGCAAAGATTTCGGGGCTGAAAGAAAAAAGATTATTTACCTTTTTTTTTCTCTTATCGACCGAGTGGAACGACCCCCACTGACATTGGTTCGAAATAACCGTCAGATTTTGGGAAAAAAAAATGTTTTTTTTTCCCCGAGAGACAGAGACAGAGAGACAGAGAGAGAGAGAAAAACGCATTTCAAACGAATTATCGAAATGTGATGAAAAAAAGAAAAAAATTGTCGTTGTTTTTGTGACGCAGATGTTAAATGAAAGGTTTATCGTGTGTGTGTGTGCAACTTTGTTTGTCCCCATTGCCCTATGGAACGTACCATAGTCGGATGCGACGACCACAGGGGTTCTCAACCGTCGACTGCGCCTGTCGAGTATAGCGGAGCGGCGGGGGGGGGGCATATCTGTCGCCCGATGGCTTTGTTGGGCCACACCGATGACGATGTTCTCGATGATTGTCCAAAGCTCTGACGAGAATGTTTTCTTTCCTACTTTCTTTCTTTATTTTCGTCTTTCGTTTTTTTTTGTGATAAATTTTAAAGGACAAATGTGAGAAAGCAAAAAATGTAAAAAATTATCATTGAAATAAATAAAATAGGTTGATAAAAAAGAAATTAAAAAAAAAAATGAATTTAAAAAACTTTGCACAGCGAGTCGAAGAAAGAGAGAGAGAGAGAGATAGATATGAAATATGACATATATAGTTATGTTTGCATACGCATTTGTTATTTACAAAAAAAAAATAATGTGGACGTCGTAATCGATAGATAAGCGAAAACGAATAAAGCCATAGATGGAGATAGATAAGACAGAGTGAGAGAGAAATAGAGCTGGAGAGAGAAAGAGAGAGAGAGAGAGAGAGAGGATAGAGAAAATTGGCGAGTCTACAATAACGTTTGTGTGGTTGTACCTTTTGCACAAGCAGTCGCACGTTACACACAGGCCACGTACCGAGAATGGCCAATTGGCATGAGGTTGTGCAACGTGCCAAGACTGATTGCGCTTACATCGAGACTGCGCTAGCGCTCGCGTCCCATCCTTCGATTCATCGTACAACTCCGAGCACATCGGGAGTTGGCTTCGAATTCACCGTTTAGCGGTCCCAACTCATCTCTAGACTTTGTCATTTCCGAATTTACGCGTCTAAATACCATCGAAAACAACAACAACGACGACCGAGCGAAAAAAAAAAAAAAAGTTTGTTATCTCGCTAATCACGTATTTGGCAAACGATAACCCATTCAACGACGTCGTAAATTTTTGTATTTTCTTCGTCGATATTCTCGTATTTTCAATTGTTCAATTATCAACCAGAAAAAAATAATAATAATAATATTTAAGAAAATGAAATAAAATTAATAATTAAAGTGAGCAGGACAAAAAAAAGTTTCGATGGAGAAAAAAAATTAACTACCACGATAATTGAATCACAAGAATAAATTCCGATGTTTATAAAAAATTGAATAAATAAATAAATAAATAAATAAAATAAAGGGAAGTCAATAAACCATTATTGGCAGATAAAATCAATAAATTAATTATCACGATATCAAAAAGCTATGAAAAATAAATTTAGAGTTCGTTTTAACTGGAAACACATATTTGGCTATAGTAATCGATAGTCGTTGCGGCTTCAGATATGGAACGAGTGGAGCAGCAGCTGGGAGGCTCAAAGAAAATCAAAGCAACGAAAAAAACAAAAAAATTAATTAAAAAAATAATTCAAGTCAGTCTCAAGCGTGTGTGAAAATTATATATATAGATACATAGATGAATGTGTGTGTGTGTGTGTGGACATATATGTAGTGGTGCACATGTGGAAATATCGACTCTGTGGTAGCATGTAAGCCTTCTCTTGCACTATGAACGAACGAACGCGCCTGATGGTGTAAGTGAGTTGACCTACATTATCGAAGATCGAGGCACGACTGCCTCACACACACACACACACACACACACACACACGTAACGCATATATGGGAAAACAAGTGTGTAACCCCACCGAGAGAGTCACATGCAGATACTCACACGATTTTACAAATTTTCTCGATTCACCAGATTCTCATGGCGCATGCGCAATTCCCATCTCATTCAATATCTCTTCCTCGTTTGTCTTCAATGTCTCACTCATTTTTGCACGATAAAGATAAAATGTATGATTAAAATGTACGAATTTGCACGAATTTTTCGAACATGCATGCATTTTTTCTCATTTTCCGGAATCGAAAAAGAAAAAAAAAGAAGAAAAAAAAATTAATCGTCAGAATGCAGATCGATACAATTAATTCGCGATAAATCCGACGTAAACGGGTTATGAATGCATTAGCATTTTGAAAAAGCCCGGAGCTAGAGCTTCCGGGTCGACGGAGTCCACCCCACACGCGCGCGCGACTCTCGTTATCTCTCTCGTATGAATGTCGGTAAGGTAGGGAGCTACCGAAATTTTTTCTAATCGAACACTCGATTGGACCACAGACCGATGACCTTGAGGCTTCAAAGTCGTCACGAAAGTCAGGATGCAGTCTTGAACTTTATTTTTTTTTTCTTTTTATCGACATGCAAATATAGAAATACAAAATAATAATAATAATCATATTGATATTATTATTAATTTATTATTATTATTATTATTATTATTATTATTATTATTATTATTATTATTATTATTATATTCATTCTAATAATAATAATAATAATAATAATAATAATAATAATAATCATAATAATAATGAAGCAAAGTTTTGACCTATTTTTTCAGTCTCTGCGCCTCCGAAATTTTCATCATTTTTGGATTCATCGTTATCCGTATCTATTATCACCGGAAATAGCTTGTTGCCACGCGTTGCGGAAATTCCCTTCCCCCCCCCTCCCCCGCTCGCCCTTCGTGTTCGCAAAAATGTTCGTCAAAGTGCTCGCGGCCCTGTTCCTAGAAAACTGTGTCACGAAACTAGAACGTGGTTTCGATGCGAGAGATAGGCTCACAGTCCCCCTCCCCCCCCCCCTCCCCATCCCCCACCACACTCGGCCGCATTACATCCCAGAATAACGGGGTGCACCTAATCTGCGCGAAAACAAAAAACGTGAATGCCACGAAAATCAATGTTTCACATTTTGAATCCAGAAGAAATAAAAAAAAATTCCGACAAATTATAAAACAAATAAAAATGCATAATTCGTCGAGCAATGTCTCGTGGTCAACAACTGGGACATTATCAAAAAAAAAAAAATCAATTTCCCACATAGAGATTAATAATTTTGATTAAATTAAATTTTCAAAGCTATGAAAAACAAATTAACGTTATAATTCGTCGATTGATCACTGGTGGTCAATGACTGGGACATTATCGGGGGAAAAAAATAATTCTGACGTAATAATTGCAATTTTGTGATGAATTGCAATTTGCCGATCAAACGAAAGTGGTGACCGAGACGGAATATCTTCGACGAGTTTGGATTTTTGGGGATGACGAGGAGGGTGGGGGGGGGGGGTGCACTCGGCGGTGCATTCGGAACCCCGGGATGGATTCGCCCGGAAGCGTCACACCCCCTTGTGTCGAGGTCGCCGCGTTCGACCCACTTTTCGCAAAACCGCCTCGTGGCCGATGTTTGCCAGTGCACGAGCTAAAGTGGGACGGACGATCGGTCGAGGACGTGACCATCTCTGTCTCTCTCTCTCTCTCTCATCGCGATTCTAATAATCCTTTCTCGCCTCCGACTACCGAAGCCTACGCGTTTCACGATACTACCTCTCATAATTCATCGTTTCCGACTTTTTTATTTATTTATTTATTTATTTATTTATTTATTTATTTTTAATTCTCATCACAAAACAATTTTATTCAACCGAATTATTATTTTGTTTCAAATCACAAATCATCGTTCTCAATTTTATTACGAAACAATTTTTTCGATCTCTCGCTTCTTCCAATTATTTCATGTAAAAAAAAAATCAATTTTTTCCAATACAATTACAATTACCAAAGTTCCGACATTTTATTGTCAAAAAAACCTGCCAACGTGGCAAAAAAAACAATAAAAAAATATATAAAAAAATAATCAAAGCTTCCAGTCCCGAAAAAAAAAAAAAAATTGATTCGGGCGGTCAACAACTGGTACAACGGCCTCGTTGCGATTGATTCTCTCGCGTAAATTAACCTCCAAGCTCTCGACACACGCGGTTTTCACGTAATATCTCTTGCATAATTTTTCGGAGTGGGGAGGCCTGACACCGACGTCGACGAGGCAAGCGGGGGAAGGAATTAAAAAAAAAAAAGAAAAAAAAAGCTACCGTACGGAAATAAGAGTAGACGCGCGGCGCATAACCGCGAGGGCAAACCGCGGGTGCGAATAAAAAAAAAAAGAAAAAAAACAAAAAAACCGTGATCTCGTTGGTGTGTGTTAGCCAGTTTGTCGCCGCGTCTGTCTGTTCAGTTTTCTCGCGGAATATATATATATATCCATTATTATTACACGTTTATCCACTGGATTATCTTGCTACGCCGTGATATACATATATATATATATAAATATATCCGAAAGAGTCTCTCGGTTAACGAGAGTCATTCTGCAAAAGTGAGTTTGCAATTGTATTGTTTATTACGATGATGAGACACGAGTTTCAAACAAAAATCAAGATATCGGATCTCGATAAGCTATCGAACACACACACACACAAATCTATCTATCTATATATATATAAAAATGAATCGTGGTTTGTTCGGATGCTCAAAACTCGAAAACTACCGGACCAACTTGGATACTTCCTTTTACGGATTTTTTCGTAATTGCCACGCGAAGATTCAGAAAAAAAAAATGGAAAGTTGTCGACAGGTGGCGTTGCAGTCGCACATTTAGTTTTTCACTTCGATATAAAAATAAATCGTTCAATCGAATGGAATTCAATCGAATTAAAATACTTTATTTCATTTTATTTTCGCCAAATATTGGACGGGACGAAGTCCGTCGGGTCAGCTAGTCCACATATATATATATATATATATTTATTTATTTATATTAGTAGTAATGCTATTCGACACGTGTCGTCTCGAGCCATATGCGCATGCGCATTGCGTAACAATAAAAATCACGTCGAGTGGTTTCACACGGCATTTGTTAATACGTACAACTTCTTACGTGCTGTGGAATAAAAAAATTGAAAAGAAAAAAGAAGAAGAAAAAAAATTAAGTCTGTGAACAAGCGAGTCATCCCCCACCAAACGTGCGTCGTGAGATACCTGTGCCTTGCGAGCGTTTTTTTTTTCTTCTCACTTCCGCGATATACATATATACATATATATATATGTAATGTGTATATGTATATATTGATATGTGGGTATAGCGAAAATGGCGCAGCCAGATCGAATATCGATGAACGACGATATATATGCAAGGTTGTGTGTTGCTTATAATGAATGAACGAATTATAATCCACCGGTACACACGGTTTGTCTTATCCGCGTCTTATCCCCGGGATAAGTTGGCGAACGGTGAAAGTCTGCGCACCCGAGAACGGAGAGCGTGAAAGGAACTTTGTTTCGAAGCCCCGGTGCTCGACGTTCGGAAAACCCTCCGGAGGAAAATATATTTTTTTTTTATTCACGATTCACCGATCTGTCGAACGCATTTCGGAGTTGCGAGATTTGGTAAAAGCCCTTCAGACACAACATATATATATACATATAAACAAAAATATTTTATATATACATAACAAACATATCTATATATATATTTATATATTCATTGCCAAATAACGATTAGTGCATAATCTCTCGTCTGACTGGCCTTGAATCGTTTTAAATCTCGTTTCGACCTAACAAACGATAGACACCTAATAAGAGGTTTTTTTTTTTTTTTTTTATCGTGACGTTAGTCCGTGTCGAACCTTTTGCCAGAACCTCGACAGACAACTCGTCACGATTTTAGTGTCTCTTTCTGTGCGTTACACAGTCGTGGTACCGTTGGTTTTGTGTAGAATAAGTTACACCACGAGCTCGTTTAACCAGAGCCCAGATCTCGCAATAAGTTCGTACACCATCTGGGGGAACTAACCGAGTGAAAGGACATTCAGGTCGGCAAGCCAGTTTTCATTATTCCCCGATCGATCGGATCTATCACCAACACGATGATACTGTCCTTTCATGTACATATGTGTGTGTGTGTTTGGATATATTTTTATCGCACGTTGTCGAAATGCACTTGTCTACAATCAAGTGAAAAAAAAGAATAATTATATATCGACTGAATATGGGATTAAGTTTGTATATACAGTCGATATATATATATGGATATAGTGAATGCATAGACCACACATGAACCTTCGAATGTTACCGAATCGAGTTATATATATATATATATATCGTTGATGAAAAATGTTTTTTCGAAAGTTTTACCATTACACACGAGATAAAACGTTACAACGGGCGATCGTGAGTTCACGAGAGTCCGCGATTAGAGTTTTCCACGACCGGGCAATTACGGGATACGGCACAAAGTGCGGTGAAAGTGACGACGACGACGACGAGTTCGTGTCGACGATTAGTTTCGAGTGAGGAAATATCTTGCAACGATAACGTTATGACCATTCAACATTTATTATTGTTTTATTTTTACTTCTTTTAAAATTTAATTGGATAGATTGTTTTTCATTATTTATTTTTTTTTTGTTGATATTTATTTTTGATTTTTTTCAATCATGGACGATTTGAAAATTTCATAGATCAAATTTCAATCGAATATTTCTCATATCTCATCGATGACCCTCCGGTATATTGACCAAACCACTTTCCACCCCTTCCATGAAAAAAAAACGACAAATCATTAATAACAATAAAAATGAAAAAAAAATAAAAAAACATTTTTTTAAATCAATTTTTTCAAAAAAATTCATAGACGGTCAATAACCGGTACACCCGTGTGATTTTCACGTGCTCCGCGGGTCCGGAAAAGTTTCATCAACCCACAAAAATTGCATTGTAGTCGCACTTGGACTGTTGCTCGGCCTTTTAAGGCGAGTATATATATACCAGAAGCGGTAAATTGTCAGATGCACGGCCGACTCGGTTGGGGGGGTGCGGGGGGGAGGGGGTGGATTGGATCAGAGGAGACGAGCATATGTTGCGTCCTTTCGTATTGGCGGTTGCACGCATGTGCGCGCACGCTCGTTCTCGCGTGTGGTGATTCTCGTTTCATCCGTAAATAGCCGAGAGAACGATTATGCCGGAGTGGGGCGGGTGATGATGAGGTGAGGGGGCGAGGGGGGAGAGATCCTCTCGCGTTGACGTTCGCCGAGGGTCTGAGCGCTCCCTGGATGGCGCGACGGAGAGGGGACTGGTCGCGCATGCGCGAGAGGCCGCTCGAGAGAGAGCGAGAGAGAGAGAGAGAGAGATGCTGATCAGCTGTTCGCGAGCTATGTTGCCAGGCCGAACCCAGCTGTGCGGGCACGCGGGCGGCCCGGCCGCACAGCTGACCTCGCCAACCACGAGGATAGGTGCGACGCACGCACGCGCCAGCCACTGTGTGTGCCTGTGTGTGTGTGTGTGTGCATGCACCAACCAGGACCGTAACACCGACGCCCAAGGCCCAATTGGAAACGCGCTCTCCTACCCCTCCCTCTCCTCATTCGTCGTCGTCGTTTCCCCCTCCCCCCCGCCCACTCCATCGTCACACGCAACGTGAAATCCCAGCCTAGGCCACGCGCAACATCGATCCGCTTCCGCGACTTTTCACGACGAAGGGCAATCCTTTTTTTTTTTTATTTTATTTTATTTTTTTTTGTGGCAAGACAATGCGCGACGAATCGGTGTTCGATAGATCACGCAATCAGCGTACCGATTGAACCGTGTTGTACCGATGAGTGACCGCCGTGGTTAAATATTTTGTTATTGATTTATTTATTTATTAAATCAAATTATTCATTTGTTGATTTCTGGGTTTTTTTAAAAAGAATTTTTTTTTATGTTGTACCGATTAGTGACCGCTTTGTTTGTTTGTTTGTTTGTTCAATTTATTTTTCCAAAGAAAAGCAAAAATATTTGATTATGTATTTTGCTTTCTCATGAATTAATCTCACTGAGATTTGAAGAATGAAAAATTGAAAGTTTCCACAAACTTTCAGATTTTCAATAGTCGACAAATGAAAATGAAACCTCACAATTTTTTATCGTCATAAAAATAATGTATATCTATGTATAGACGTGTTTGTCGGTGTAATTTTCCAGACGATGAGGAGGGGGGGAGGAGGAAAACCGATAACAGAGAGGACACGCGTTGTCCGACGTCTGACATCGGTACGAGCACCGTCGACCGATCAATAGACATGTCAAACCTTTTTGGCACGCTATCTCGGCCTAACCAACCCTCTCTCTCTCTCTCTCTTTTGCACAAATATATTCTCGTCCCTTTTATCACCTCCCCCTCTCTCACTGTCTCTTCCTCCCTTCTTCGTCATCCCCTTATCCATCGTCCTACGTCCTTGCCCGCAACCAAAGTGCCGAGCCAACGCGTTTTTTTTTCTTTTTAATTTTTTTATCGTTATCGTACGTAACACGTCCTTGCGTGCGACGCACGCGTCCCAAACGAACAAAACCCGATGCACGTGTGTACGAGTTGCGCAATTGCACGTTGTTACAGCTGCTATTGCTGCTAATGCTAATGCTAATGCTGATGATGCTGCTGCTGCTGCTGCTGGTTATAATCGCGAAAACGATATCGTCACGAATTTTTTTTTTCACAAATTCATTTTTGCAGGATTTATGGTCATCGGGTAAAATAGACTGGAAAATAAATTTTTTCGGCTAGTTCGAAACATTTTTGGGTGAAAAATCAAAGGTTGAAATATATATTTTTCTTTCTTTTTGAAGGTCATTTGTGAACGATTTTTAATTATGGGTGACATCATTTTTTAAATCATCATTATTCTTATTATTATTATTATTATTATTATTATTATTATTATTATTATTATTATTATTATTATTCGAGCGAACAATTCAAAGATAAATAAATAAATTTAGAAATTGGAAACAAACGAAATGAAAAAAAAATAAAAATTTGGTTTTTTTTTTTCGTAACTCACGAAGGTGATAATAAGTTTGGGCAGACTCGGACGTCCCTTCGACGGACCTTATGAGTCGACTTCCGATCACCGTGAAACCCGAGATCCCACGAGAACTATCTGCCACGGGGATCACGAACGAGTGAGTGCGAGCTTTCAATGTTTGTCGTCTTTCCGGAAATAGAATTGCGCACGCACAAGGAGCATCGTCTCCTAGAGCTGCTGCTGCTGCTGCGGCTGCGGCTGTTGCTGCTGTTGCCGGTGATGCTGTTTTAATGTACCACGAGATGCTTGACCCCGCTCTCGAACGTTTCCTCGAAGCCCTTCGTTTACCAACCTCCTCGATCGTTCCACGAGCTTTTTTTTTATTGGCCCCCCACGCGCGCTTGCAATCTTCCTCAGTTCTTTGTTATTCAAATGTGACCGAATTATCGGAAGAAAAAAAAATATATATATAAACGTATATATGATTTCGTTAAAATCGTCCGACTAAATTTAACATCGTCGTGGGATGCGTGAGCGCTTCCGAAGGACCTTGACGTGAACGCTGAGCTCGTCTCGAGGGTAACGATCGGGGGGTCCAACGGGTCCTTGCACCGGCAGGCCTTGTGACCCGTTGTTTTTTTTTTTTTTTTTTTCGGGCGCGACCGACAGTTCGACGTTTGATTAGGGGAGGTCACAACCTACCATCCGTTCTGCCTCCCCCCCTCCCTCCTCCTCCCTTCCTCGTTTGTGAGAGTGTAGCAGTCGTTCGTACCCGGTTGTTCAACTCTTCGCGGCAATCCGCCTAAATCGGAGGGTGGTTCGTCTAGACGCACTGCCCCCTCTCCATCCGCTCCTGCCCCCCCTCCTCGCGATTACCAATCCCTCGAATCCTTTTCTCTTCCCACTCTCTTTCGCTCTCTTCGATCACCCAAGGGTTGCAAACTCTCCGAGCACCGAAAATCCCACACAATCTCCGGGAGGGCGACAACTTTCGAACCTTCGTTTGCGAACCGCTGCTGCTGCCACTTGGAAAACGAAATTTGAGATTACACGAAAACGGTTTGACCGATTCCAATGAAATTGGTCTTGAAATACTCACAATCGTGGCAAGAATGAATTAAGCTATTCATCGGACGATTGAGTTTCACGAGTTTTCGAGATAATCGCGATTTTTCATTCTTTAACCTATTTGCGACTGCGACGAAACGTTGAGTGGCATTGATGACGTTGAAAAGTTCATGAAATGTCATTAGATGGGGATTTCCACTCTTTACAGTGAAAATTTTCATGACAATGGGAAACAAAATGGCTTTTTTCCATTGTGGTCCGAATGATGCCGATGAATGAAAAAATTATTTTACGACTTGGATTTGCGAACGTTTTGGAAGGATATGGAAGTACGGGGAAGGAAAGGGCACGTTCGAGGCTTTATCCCGAGGACGTTGAAACGTCAGACGTGCGCACGGAGGGCTGCGCGGCCACGAAGGAGGCCCGAGAAGTTGTTGAACCTCGCGAGTCTTTGTGTTTGGCGAGAGAGAAAGAGAGATAAAGAGCGAGAAAGAGCGAGAGAGAGAGAGAGGGGGGCCTCTGGCGATGCGAGGTTGGTTTCACGAAGCAAGCGCTCCCGACGAGAGCCCGAGGAATCTTCTCGGCTTCTCCAAACCGTAATCTCGATGTGCTCTCGCAGTCGGTCCTGTGTTGCTTCTCTGCCTCCCGCAAACCTCCCTCCTGGATCGCTTCTATCGGACCAAAGACCGACCGAAGAAGGAGGCCCGAGACAGCAGAAGAAAAAAAAAAGGAAAAAAGAAAATAAGAAAATTTGAGGCAACGAAGAAACGAGAAAACGATAAATCGAGTGGACAGATCGACCCTCGACGATCATCGCTCACAGCCTGTTGCCGTTACGAACCTAAACCCATCGAGCCTACGACTAACACACTTGATTCCATTTTTTTTTCTTCGTAGTACCCAATGAGAACCTCTGTTGAGCCAAGCTGCAGCGAGAACTACACGGTTATCGACATTGCCCCGACTTTCGAGCTTTCCCCACGCGTTAACCATCGATGTCAGATACACGCCGTCCCGAACTTTTTTGTAGGAAATTTAATTCTCCAGAACATTGGTCATGCGAACTTTTGGTCTGTATAGCGTTGTTTAGCCAGCGTTTGGACGGGAACATAAAAGTTCGTATTTTTTTTTTTTTTTTATTGTTTCAATATTTTTCTTGCGACAATTCAAAGGGTTACACCATCTTAAAATCTGTATAGTGTTTATGAATGTTGTTTGAAAATGTGTCGCGCTGATCGAAAACTTTTCTCACTTTATCAGGAGCCTCGAGCGCTTTAATATATTACTGACAAGGGGAAGGCCTCGACTGCGACATTGACTTTTCAATGAAACTATCATAAGTCGATAGTACATTGAAAATCATTAGACACGTGTCCCGGCTTCTTTGATGGTGGGCCCTAGGTTAATTATTATTAATTTTTTAAAATCACCGTCGCCACGGCTGATGAACCAGGCACCACTTACGTGCGTTACTGTCACCAAGCGCCGAATGGCGCAGGGACAAAGCGTTAGCCCAATGATCACGATGTCGATGGTTCGAATCCTGTTGGTGTACATTTTTTTTTTTATTGCTGATATGCAAACAATTATTTTATGACGCTCCGCTGGTGATTGAGTTTGTTTTTTCTATAAAACAATAGTTAGATTAATGGGAAATAGAATCATGCCGGAACTTTTTGGATTATTTTCGGACATAATCGTTCGAAATCGTTCGCGGATAGTCTCCTTTCAAGTGCACAAATCCTACGTTAAAGTTACGGAAAAGTGCTCAAGCCTCACGTTTGTGAAAACCAATTTCTATTATTTCTTGATTCGTGAGGAGGGCTGCAGATTCGCTCATTTACGATGACGTCTTTACGAACGAATCACACGGAGTACGTTGTGATTTAAATGTTTCTACGATGACTGTGATCCACGACTACGTGAATAAAAATAAATCACGATTATGTTCGAAAATAATCCAAAAAGTTCCGGCATGATTTTATTTCCCATTAATCTAACTATTGTTTTATAGAAAAAACAAACTCAATCACCAGCGGATCGTCATAAAATAATTGTTTGCATATTAGCAATAAAAAAAAAATGTACACCAACAGGATTCGAACCATCGACATCGTGATCATTGGGCTAACGCTTTGTCCCTGCGCCATTCGGCGCTTGGTGACAGTAACGCACGTAAGTGGTGCCTGGTTTATCAGCCGTGGCGACCGTGATTTTAAAAAATTAATAATAATTAACCTAGGGCCCACCATCAAAGAAGCCGGGACACGTGTCTAATGATTTTCAATGTACTATCGACTTATGATAGTTTCATTGAAAAGTCAATGTCGCAGTCGAGGCCTTCCCCTTGTGAGTGCGTGGTCAAGTGGTTAGCGCGCGAGTCTTCGAATCGCGAGGTCGCTGGATCGAATCTCGGCGGGACCAATTTTTTTTTTTTTTCCAATTTTTAATTCTTTACGAACGTCAATACGCAATATTTTTTTTGCACATCACAAAGTCATAGGCTCGGTATGACAAAAAATGTTTTTTTGTTTTTTGTTTCGTTTTTCGTTCGTTTTACATTGTCGTGGCTCGGTCGAGGTAACGAGAGCTTTCGACGCGGACAAGAGAGACCCCCCCCCCATTCTCGTACGAGTACGACAATTGCCCAGAGGCAAGAGAAAGAGATTGAATTGAAACTCGGCCGAGCCGAGGGTGTCGAGTGGCCTGTAACGGGGCACAGAGTCCGTTTCGCGTACATACACACACACACACATACACGTATACGGAGACTGGCTCGGGTCGGCAAACACACACACACACACAACCACGAATGATCCGCGAGAGAGAGAAAGAGAGAGAGAGAGAAGAGAGAGAGAGTGCAAAATTACGACCGACGAACAAATTTAATTCCTATAAATCTCATCGTCAACCGGAAAAAAAAAACTTCTCATTTCCTTCTCGTCACAGCGTAAACAAGAAAAGCTCATTGAAACGATTAATCAACGAATTACAATCGAATCGATTGCAATTGAAGCTCATCGGACAATAAAATTTGAAACAATTTAACAAAATTTATGTTTCTTTTGATTGTCAAAAAAATAGTATTATTATAAAAGAAAACTCTCTATTTAAATAAATCTATGACAAGAGCAGATGAATGAATAGGTAAAAGTCAAAAAATATAATTTAAAAATCTTTTTTTAAAAAAATTATCGCATCAAATCTGCATTTTGTATGTATATAGTATTTATGTATTTATATGTGTATAAATGTGTAACAGATGTACTGCTATACCGACGGTCGCTCGTGACACCCAACACCCGAGTCTCCGTGCGGCGGGTCATTCACTCCCCCCCTCTTCCCACCCCCACCTCACCCCTCCTCCCTCTTCGATAATCGTCTCAGCGATATTTTTTTTTTCGTTACTTCTTTGCTTTCTTTCTTCCTTTTTTTATATTCCCGCTGGCGAGAGGCGAAATAAAGAAAAACGAGAAGAAAAAAACGTAGATTGTCGACCGTGTGGAGACTCCGGGGTGGGTCTCGACAACATTATTGTCGTAGGTCGTGAACTGCTCGTCGAGTCACTCCGAAATCAAATCATTCGGGCAGCCAACGAATTACATTCCGTTTCCTGCACAAACTAAAAAAAAAAAAGTAAAAACAAAAATTTTATGAAAAAAAAATTTATTTTGACGAAAAAAAATTTTTTTTTGGGGAAAAATGATGGGTCAGGAAAATGGATTTTTATGCGTTTATCTTATAGAGTTGGGTGTGAAAAGGTTTGTAGTGAACGTCGTTTTTGTTGTAGCCAAGCCGAAAACAATTTTTTCGGACTTTTAAAGGTTTTTAGACCCCAAAAATTCACGAAAATCGGTTCAAACAGTTCTTTCACATGGATGTGGCTCTGTATGGGTGATCTAACAGTTGATTCACGTACAGATACCCTCGTATATGTCTCTGGTAACCGAGTTTTCGTTTGTCCTTCGAAAAAAGTTGGTTTTTTAAATTGAAAAAAAAAAAAAAAAAAAAAAAAAAGGAATACGCAGTTGTTCGTCATCGTTGATTAGTAACACGCGTGTCACACGAATGCATCAGCGGCCACGGATGAGCGGTGGAGGGGGCCAGTCGCGACGCATCATACACACACGTGCCCGATGAAACGGATTCTCGAACGTGGCTCACTCGATGAGCTTTCCTTTGTTCAATCCATCCCACACGCCAACGCAACTCGCGACTCGGGCACGTGTCTTATCGCTTTTGATTTTTTTTTTAATTTTTTTTCCATTTAATACGACACGATCGACGAAACATTTGAAAATCTTGTTCGGATATCGTTTTATTATCCATTATCATTCGTTCGCACGATTATTTTTTATTATTCTTGTTATCTATTATTTTTATTTATATATATTTTTTTAGATTTCTTAATGATCAATTAATAACAATTAGAATTTTGAAAAAAAAATTGAAATTTCAAGTATCAGTAGTATTTTCGTACTAGTGTCATATTATACTATTTTCCAAACGCGGAATTAGGGAATTGTGGAAAATTCTACGTTCGCATTGTCCCCCCGGACAAAAACTTTCCAACATGATTATAGATTTTACGACGACGAAGAATAGTATTCGGGGGGTGTTTATTTGCGCACAAGGAAAACCCCGGATAGGCTTAATGAATAGCGATACAGTGTACTGGGGGTTTTTCGGACCGCGCGTCGTTACGGAAAATTTGGCACCGAGTGGGCGGATCGACAGCGACAGTGGTTCTCAACCCGTCGCCCCCTTCGACGCTTTGCGCAACAGCTTCGCCCTTCACTTTTTTAATTGCATAAAATAAAAATTAAAATCATTGGATTCAAAAAACATCGATCCCATCATATATATAAATTATCCAAAAAAAAAGCTGGGAATGAAAAAAAAAAAAAATTTGTTCTATCCGCACCCTTGATAAAATTTAGAAGAAGCTTCTTTGTTTGCGTTGACAACCACTGGGCTGCACTCGCTCGTTGCACTTCACGCCACGTGCGCCGAGCCTCCCCCCCACCTCCACCCCTTCTCCTCCACCTCCACCTTCCATCTCCACTCGTGTTCCTCGACGATGTCTTGAGCTTGGCACTTTGGTGGTAGAATCACAAACGCTCACCGTCTTCGTTTCAATGCGGAAAATTACCCAGTCGCACGCTTTTGGTAACACTTGTTTTTTTTTTTCACGGGACAAAAAAGTTACCGATATTAATATCAATAATTTCTATTATCAGTCTCTCGAAATATCATGCGTGATTATTATTATATCAATAATAATAATAATAATAATAATAATAATAATAATAATAATAATAATAATAATAATAATATACTAATAAGTGGACCATCTATATTTTTAATCATCTGTACAAGAAACAAATCCAAGAAAATAAAAATAATATATAATTTAAATAATAAACTAATGTATAATTACATCATATTATTATTGTCATCATCATTATCATTATATTCCAAAACCAATATTTTTATTTTCTTCATCACGATTTAACGAAAAAATAATAATAATATTAATAAAAAAATAGATAGAAAGCAACGAATTGTTTGTTATTGAAAAAAAATGTTTTTTAAATTATTTTTCAGGAATGCACTGTCTTGGTGCAGTGTCGGGGGCCGAGGCGGCGGGCCCCAGTGTAATGGCGAGTCGAGGGGGTGTCATGAGCGTCGTTCGTGCTCTCGGTGTTCTCGTTTGCGAGGGTAGAATTCCGGGTCCGCCACGTGGTTACAAAGAGGGTCCGCACTGTGCAGCGCCTCTTCAACCACCGGTCAACGATCACACGTGCGACAAGGACAACTATCTGGTGAGTATATATCCGATACGCAACCCCTTTCCTCACCGAGCCAACTCGATCCGGAGTCGCCGTACACACGTCGTCGTCGTCCCCGTGATAAAAGTTTTCCAACGACAGGGGTGACTCGTTTAGACGTCGCTTCATACGCGGGGTTCACTCGTCGATGCACCTTTCGCCCCGTGATCTCGTTTATGGGGAGGGGGAGGGGGAAATCGCGTGAACCACCCTCCACCGGGCGAAGAATCCCTTTCCGGGTCGTCGGACCAACCCGTATCGACAATTTTCACACGCGTATTTATAAACCCATGGAAAATCGTTGGGTCAACGACATACGCAACTAAAATCCACGAGTTTATTGTTAATCATTACTTTATCATTATTTTTACGAAATTTTTCAACCGATTGGCATTTTTTTTTTTTTTTTCAATAATTTTTAGGAAATTTTTAATTATTCATTAATGATAATTTTTCTAATAATTTTTACCACATTTTTAATTGGTAAATTCTATTTTTTAAATAATTCTTACGAAATTTTTAATCAGTAAATTTTTTTTAAAAAATAATTCTTACGAAATTTTTTTATCAATTAATTTTTCAATTTTAATCTCTCATCAAAGTTTCAAGAACACATAATTACTTCAACGCTCACTCGGACATTTTCAATTCGATCGATTATTTTCGTGTAAAAAAATTCATCTGCCTCATTCAATCTTTATATTTATATCCATTATTACATTTATGATATTTATGATTTTCATCATTTCACAAGTGACATTCATTGATTCATTTTGTATCATTTTGTTTCCAACCGATGTATCATTTCCGGTGCAAGTGAATGACGAATTGTATATGAAAAAAAAAAAAAAGAATTGTAATTGCAACTGAGTCAGTTTCACGTGGCCTTTGAATTAATTTTTTTTTTTTCCGCGACGATTGTCCGTGCAGAGGCGAAGGTGACGCTCGGCCACCGTTCGTACGATCGTTTACCAATGACAATTGTTTCACGCGTGTGTTTGTGTCGGCAGTGCGGTCGTTATCTCGTCCTGGTCCGGGAAATTGCCGAGAGAATTTCCATGGGCACGTCGCTTTGCGTCGAGGTGCTCATGTGCAGCGATTGTCCGTGCGGACTCGCACGTGCAACCTGCAAGGATCCCACGTCCCTCGTCACCGCGAACACGGTTACGCCATGGCAACATCCGTCGGACATACTTTTGGAATACTGGTCCGTGTCCGTTGTACCGTGCAAGTGAGTAAAACAATCGTTTTTACATCGCAACGACAAATAATTACTAATTAGTCAAAGGAAATATTTTCAAACGAATTGAAAATTAAAAAAAAAAAACATTTTTCAAAAAAGAATTGTTCAACATTTATTTGTACAAAGTACATTCTTTTTGCCTTTATTTTTTTGACATCGTCGAGTGGACGAAACAATGAGAAAAGAGAATTTTAATAAATTTTTCATATTCCAAGATATTATAATTTTGAGATGAATGAAGAAAAAAATTTGAATAATCAAAATGACAAATTCTGAGCTATTTAGCATTTTTCTTTTGTGATTATGTAGATGTATTTATTTTTTTCTACGTCTGGAAAAAAATGTAAGAAAGACTATAAAAAATATATAATTAAAAATAATTTTAATTTTTTATTTTTATTTTTGAATAACAATAATTTACTCATTTTCAGGAGTCCAGAAACGATGAATTCACAAAATCTTTATCAGGCGGTTAGATCGCGATTGCACTTCAGTCAAGTGGCTGCTTGGTGGTCCAGAAGCAACGGTACCAAACCTAATTACGTCACGACCCGCATAGTTCCCTACAACGACGATAATTATCGAAAATTTCGGGAATCACCGATCGAGCACACGTTTCCATTGGCCGGCATGGGAGATGGCAATTCGATCAAGGTGAATCACCGAAAATTCGACAATTTTTACATTCGGATGAAAAGAGCGATTTTTTTTTATTCGCTGACGATTGATTTTTTTTTTTTCGGGACAATTAATTTTATTGGGACAATTGATTATTTTTGTGCATTATTTTTTTTGGACTCGCACGAAGACATCGAGTGACACCGGTAAAACAAATTTTTTTCATAGGTAACCGTTTGGGCATTGCCGCGTATGGAGGAAGTTCCGATTCTGAATTGTCCTCTTCATCCGATCAAGGACAACGACGAGGAGTGCGTGGCTCGAGCGATCACACCAACGAAAAACGGTCCTGTACCGTCGTCCTCACACACTGCCGAGGCTCTCGTGCTGCCCGGTAAGCCGAATCAATTATTTAAAAAATTAAAAAAAAAATGTAATTAGAAAAAAAAATCAAAATCATTTTTCGAACCAGAAAACTTCAAAGCTATCACTGTTTTCATTTTTTCAACATTTTCGAAACCCAAATTTCAATTTCAACATTCGAGAATTGTCGAATCGACCCAAGTCTTTTTAAAAAAAATACAAAAAACCATCGAAAAAATCTGAAAAAAATTCACAATCGATTATCGATTCTTGTTTATTATTTTTTTAAAATTTATTTCTTCCGATTTCATTGGGCAGTACTGGTGGACGACAGACTCCAAACCCCGTGCGACAAACCGGGTAAGCATCATTGCCACTGCGAGGACGAGGACGGTTGTCCACCATCACCGTCGCCAAGACCGAACGGCGAGCGTAAGCGTCGACGTTCGTTGCCCTGCGGACCCCCGGAATCCTCGCCCTCGCAATCATCGTCCCAATTCGCTCCCCCCCATCTCCCATCGGTTCGAGAAACCGCAACCATCACCACCCACGATTCCACCCTCGTTCCAATCAATTCCCAAAATTATTTCGAATCTTCGAACTATCCCTCGCGCAATTCTCGATCCGACAACGAACGTTCACAACCCCCGGAAACAACGATCGCCTACGAAACACGTTCGTACACGTCTCACGGAGTCCTCGAGCTGAATTTTCACTCGCAAATCAATCTCGACGACAATCAGGACGAGGGAAACGACGAAAAACGTTACAAACCGTCACCGGAAATTTTGGAAATTAATTCCCCGGCTTCGTCCCCGATCGTCACTTCCGGACAAATTTTCCCGGACACATCGACCCTTCGAATCCATGAAAAACCAACGACCGAATTTTATTACGAAAAATCCGACGATTCGCAATTTTATTTCGAAAAATTGGATAATTCGCAATTCGATGATAATGAAAAAATTTTGCGACGTTGTTCGAACGACGTTGGGGAAAAATCGCGACACGCCGGACGCGAGACGAACATCGTCATCAATCCGTTCGCCGATAAAAATTTTTATCACGAACCAAATCCCGGTCCGTCGTCGTGGTTCGTGGATAAACGTAAAAAAACAAATTTCGCGAATTCGACGCCGTGCACGGTTCATCAGAATTACGGGAGAAGCTCCGGGGGTACGCCGACCGCGGGTAATAACGCGAGAATCGTGGAAACTACGAAGAACGACGTGGTGAAAAATTGTTTCGCCACCGGCAAGGATCTCAGTAATTTAATGTCGAAATTAACGTTTCCCAAAGAAAAAACAAATTCCACGATTAAAACCCGCGACGAGGGTGGAATTTTCGATTGGTTCGCGCGTGTGCCCGGTCGCGTGATGTCCCAACCCGCCCCCCCAACCGTCATCCCCAAAGATCACGAAAAATCCAACGAAACACCAGCGAAAAAAAATTCTCAAGATGTAAAATCGTCGAACGACGTTAAATTGAAAAATTGCAATCTCGAACTGTCCCAACGCGAATTCGACGAAGTTTTGGCTGTGTTGCGTTCTCGCACACCCTCGGCCCGCAGACGCACCCCCACCAAGACCATACGTCGACGCGAACGTTCCGAACGCTTCGTCAACGATGACAATTCGCGTAATCACGATGAAATCGTTTGTCCGATTCATCGCAACGAATCGCAAAATCACAATTTTTGCGCCTGCAAAATTTGCAAAAAGAACGAAAAAACCGTGAAACACGTGAACGACGATAAAATTTCGATAACGACAAATCGCGTCTATCGTTGCACAAACGTTGGAAATTCCAAACGCGAAATTTCACAAATTTTCGACGATGAAAAGAACAAACAAATCTGCGTTAAATCGAACGAACGTTTGCAAATTGTTTCGAACAAGGCCGATGTGTTGTTAGGCGCGATACTGCGAACCCGCGAGAGAAAAGGTTTGAGCGATATTTCCAACGGAACCATACCGCGAACGAATTTTTCCAAGAATCGTGAAAATTCGACGGACGATTCGACGGCTTCGACTTCACGGGCAACGGACGTGGACGATGAAAAATCATTGCCCGGGGTTATAAACAAACGTTTGATGCGTTTCAAACAATTGTTCAAAAAAGAATGCGACAACGAACAATCCCCAATCGCTCAAACCTCGTTCAACGATGAATCAACGAAAAATTTGGTGAAAAAAAATATTGACGATGTAAATTTGAAGAAAAATCGTGTTAGACGTAAAATTGATTTGGATGAGTTTTGCGACGATGCTGCCGCGTTGGAAACGTCATCGAGATCGAGAGACATATTCGCGAAGATCGTCGAACGCGATGACAATGGAAAAACGTGTTTTGGCGATAATGTAAATGTTTGCGCGGACGATTGTGGAAATTTGAAGAGCCAGGGGATGAACGGGGTTGTGGCCGGGGACGACGATGACGACGAGGACGATGACGAAGCCTGCGAAAAAGGCGTTCCCTCGGCGATCGAGCAAGAACGTTTTCGCAGATCTTTGGAAAATGCCGCGTCCATGGTTTTTCACAGCAGAACCGGACTTCCACTCACCTCGAGTCCGGCACCCTTGCGAAGGGGTAGCTGCTGTTTCGACTACGACAGCAGTCTCATTTCCGTATCGTCGAAGAGGAGGTAAAAATATATATATTTGTTTTTTTTACACTTTCAATTGTGTGACAACTTTCCAAAAAAATTAAACATTAAAAAAAAATACATCTTGTTTCGAAGTCCGGAGATTTTTTTTTCTTTCTTCATTCTTTGTTGGAAATTTTGAAGAACATTGGAAAATAAAATTTCGAGATGTGAAATAATATTTTAATGTGTAAAAGTGTCTGAATTTATGATTTTTATGTAAAAAAAAAAAATGTTGAAGCTCGTAATTATTGAATTTCATTTATTTATTTATTTATTCATTCCAAATTTTGTTTTTTTCAGCGCGTTGTTCGAGCTGAACACGCCGCCAAGTCCGGGTGCGGTATCGTTGGAGGAAACCGATCGGGAGATCGAAAATTCTTGCGAGGGCGACGAGGAAACCCCGAAGAGAAGTTCGACGGCCCGCGGCCGTCCCCAGAGTCACGCGCTTCTCGGCAGTTTCGAGGAATCCGCTTTAAACGGACGTCTCGAACCCGTGTCGACGGTTCACGGTTTCACGGCCGAATTAGGTGCGAGCGGATCGTTTTGTCCGAAACACCGTAAACTTCCGGTCACCGTGTTTTTTTACACACTCGGCGACAACGACAAAGTCTCAACGCCGTACCTTGTAAGTTCAAAAAACAAAAAAACAAAAACAAACAAAAATACAATAAAAAAAAAATTTTATCCGATATTTAACAATTTTTTTAAAATTCGAAATTCAACAATTTTATTAACTTCAAATTTTAACAATTTTTCATTAATAAATAATCTGACTTTTATCACATTTTTTATTTATTTTTGTTTTGTTTTTCTTTTTTTTTCTTTTCTTTTTTTCGCAGGCTCACATTAATCTAGGTAAAAAGGGTTATCAAGTGCCGAGACGAGGTACCATTCAAGTGACCCTGTTGAATCCCCTCGGCACCGTCGTCAAGATGTTCGTCGTGCTTTACGATCTTTCCGACATGCCACCGCGATCTCACACATTTTTACGTCAGAGAACTTTGCGCGACAAAACGCTGCGTTATCTCGTGCATCTCAGGTAATAATACATACATACTTTTTCCTTTCTCATAGAAAACAAAATAAAGATTAGAAATAATTTTTTCATTGCACCTGTAATTAATTTTTTTACATTTTTTATTTGGACATACAGATTCATGAGTGGAAAATCCGGACGTATATATCTTCACACGGACATACGTATGATAATTTGTCGTAAATCCGACGTCGACACGGCTTCGGATTTCGGTTCGGAACCGCCGAAGGAGTTGCGAAGTTACATCCACGGTCCCACCAATCCAAAATTTTCGCCAAGGTGCTGAGCCTCGTGGTTAATACCGTGGAGCTGCTGTCAACCGTCCCTACGTCTACCTAGTCCCGCCAACGTCGAGGTTTGATGCAAAACGAAGCGTAAAAAAAAAAAATACAAAAACAGAAACGAAATTTTCGTAAAATCGTCGATAATATATATTTTTCTTTATTTAATTTTTTTCGTTTGCAAGTTGAGACGAGGCACGACCGAGGGGATGAATTATTGAAAGAAAGGGACGTTAAACAAGATTTGGAAAATAATTCTCGTAAATTTTTCCCATCGAATTATTGAACAAAGTTCAATTTATTCCCATCGTCGAATCAAACATTTTTTTTTTCACCAAAACGAAATTCTTTTTTTTTTCCAGACGAATTTTTTAAAATGTGAGTTTCAAATTTTCGTTTCCTCTCACGTTGCCACTGCTCGTTCAATCTCTCTGTGCGAAATCACACGGTCGAGTTTTTTGAAAAAAAAATTAATAAAAATAATAAAAATGAATAATTTTCGATTTAAAAAAAAACTATACATATGTATATTTAATTTAGGCAATGAAAAAAAAAAAAATTGCTGGGACGTAGAGTCGCGAGGTAAATGTGGGGTGGTAGTCGTCTCCTTGGAAACGTCGCCGTCTCAACTCGCCGATCTTGTAAATAGTTCAATTGTTGTAATAAATGCCATGTAAGATGTTATTATTTTTTTTCTTTTCTTTTTTCTTTTCTATATTTTTTTTTTCCGCGGGTGGGATAATACCGCCATGCGTAGAAAGCCTGCCGAACATTGAGAAAACAAAAAAACAAACAAACGAAAAGAAAATTCACAAATAAAAAAAAATTTAAAAAAAAACAATAATTATAGAAGAAGAAGATGATATAGATAACGAAGAAGTCGATTAAATCGAGTCGCTCGTCGGGCCTGTCGCAGAATCAACGCCTCCGGAAAATACCCCCCCCCCCCCTCCCCTCAAAAAATAATAATAGAGAATATAAAAACCAAAACGCAAAAAAAAAAAATTAAGAAGTTAGATAATAAATTGAAATATATTTTTCTCAAAAAATTCTTGCATAAAAAATATAATAATAATAATAATAATAATATTAATAATAATGAAACATCACAATTTAAAATGACAAAACGTCAAAATGGTCCGATGAATAGAATAAAAAAAGCTTGTAATAAAATGAAGGAGGAAATAAAAAAACTTCGAGGTCGACGTTCGCGTTTGCGTCGAGAGATTATCTATTTTTCGAAATGCAACAATACGACGAGAAGAAAACAAAAAAAAAAACGCTTTTTCGGTCGCGAACGAAACATTTTCCGGAGGCGAAGAGGACGACGAGCGTTGATCCCCGATTCATCCCGGCGTTTTGTCTCGTTTGCCGAAAGACAAAATTATCAATTAACGTGTACGAAAAGGAGAGGCGAAAGAAAAAATAAAAATAAAAAAAAAACAAAGAGAGAATGAGAGGAAAAATGATAGAAAGCAAAAACAAAATAAAAAAAGAAATAAAACGAAGAAAAACAGAACACAATATTTGTGTCCGTAGCACTGTGATGAATATATTATATTATATTATATATTATATATTATATATTATATATATATATATATATTGAATATAGAAGTAAGAAGATTAATTATATTGATGCAAATAATTTGCGTAGCAGATATTGTTCTAGACTAATTCATCTGTTCTCCTGTAATGTCGTGCGATTAAAAAAAAAAAAACAAAAACGTAACTTGAGCGTAATCACTGAAAAGTTTTAAGAGAATATGATAAAAAAAATAAAATTGAAGATTAAAATTGCTGGATTATTTTCGAAAGAAACAAAAGTTTCGCGGCCACAAAGACGCGTTTCTCAACGTCGCTCTGCCAAATAAAAAAAAACTCCATTCTCAAATTCATTCATCTAGAAAAAATTCGGATTTAAAAAAAAAACAATTTTGGGGGACGTAAAAATAATTTTGAGAGTGCGTTGCTTCTCGAAACTTGGGCAATAATTAATGAAAATAAATGGGGAATGAAATGTGGGTGGATGAAAGAGAAAAAAAAATAATTTGTGTAAAATTTTAATCGAGAAATGGAAGAAGAAAAAAAAGATTTGAAAAATATATATATCCACATATATTTCGTGTAGAATTTGAAAAAAAAAAACGTGTGTGTGTCCTCTCGTAAGATTTTTCGTAGTTGCGTCGTCAGTTACATGAAGATTATAGAGTGTGTAATCACTGCCATGCTGTACATACATTATAGCACAGGTAAAAACGAAAAAAAAAAAAGAAAAACGAAGTTCTGGAATTGAAAAAATGAAAATAAAAAGTGAAACCGAAAAAAAAAAGAATTAAAGCGAAGTAATTGCAAAATTTCATTGGCGATGCTTCAGTGACGAGCGCCTGATCGAGGTATTCGATAACCAAAACCACGAATTGAACAAAAATATATACATCAAAAACAATCATTAAAGAGATAAATAAAAAGAAGAAGAGAAAGAAAATTGTAAAACTTCACGTTTTCAATGAAAAATAATTCGATATATTTTTGTTCACTTCTCTTTCTGTTTGCAACAATTTTTTCGTTTCGATTACACGCACGAGGCTATGAATTGTGAATTATCGTTTTGATAACAAAAAAGAAAACAAAACAAAACAAAAGAGAAAAAAATTGTAGAAAATCTTCTTCGACGTTGTGATAAATTTTCTGTGGTAAATTGTGAATGTGGTGAATCGTAATTTTCTTTTCGACAAATTCACGAATCGCATCGGTAATACGATGGAAGGGAAGAAGAGACGAAAAGAAAAAGAAAGTTGTTATACAGGCTCGAAGGTGCCAAAAAATTTGGAGAGGCACGGGATGCAAAAAAAAAAAAGAATGAAAGAAAAAACGAGTTCGAAAAGATATTTATAATACGAAAAAATATATCATTATTATTATTATTATTATTATTATTATTATTAATATTATAATTTAGACAATCGTTCGTCGAGTTAAAATCGATTTTTAATTCGGAAATATATATTTTTTTTGTTTGTTTTTTATTTTATTTTTCATTTTTTCATAAATCCATCCATATTTTCTCTTTTAGATGATAAAAAATAGAAAAAAGATGATATATGTATATATATATATACATATAAATAAATGTACGATAAACCGTAGCTTTGATCAGCCACGAGGTTCTCAAAGTTAAAGAGGAATTTTCATCTCATTTTTAGGCAATTGGATTTCAAGCTTGTCGATTGTGAGCTCATTTTTATTATTATTATTATTATTATTATTATTATTATTATTATTATTATAATTATTATTTTTCGTCGATTTATCCCCGAAGCCAATGGCTCCTCGGGAGGCATAATGTACATAGACGTAGCAATTATTTTATTAAAAAAAAAAAAAACAAGATAATCGTAATGATAATGAGGAATAAAGAAAATTTGAAATAAAAAACGAGGAAAGAACAGGAAAGATCAATGAAAAGAAAAAAAATTGGAAAAAAAATATTGTTATTGCTATAACGTACGTTTTTATTGTAATCAGTAATCGATTATGACGAGCTGTCCCGAATTGGATGGCATTTTTGTTGTCAAGTGGTTCCGAGTGTGGTACGCATAGCCAAACGTAATAAAAGTACTCTAAGGCATTGAAAAAAACAAAACAAAACAAAACAACAATACCAAATAATTTTGGTGTCTTGTGTATTTTTTTAATCAACCCTTTTGATTATTTTTCAATTATTTCTTTTGGATGGAAATATTTTTTTCAACCCTTAGCTGACACACTGGAATTAAAAATCTCCCGAAGAAAAATCAACCCTGATTCGAGGCATTTATTCTTCATTTCTCGGATTTTTTTCCAACCTTCATTTCAACAGCTCGCTGTCGGGCTATTTTTTTTATGAAAGTAGAGTATCCCGAGAGCATCGAGTTCAATTTTCAGATTGAAATAATGAAAAATGACGGAGTAAACCCGGAGAAACTTGAACCATGTACTGAGGATTGAGATGAGAAAAAAAATTGCACCTCGTTTTTTTTTCGTGTAAATTACGTACGGTAATTTTATTAACAACGATTAACATGATATAACACCTTTATAAGATCTCGCTGGTTCCAGAATTAAAATCCGCAACCTTTTATTCGGTGTGATAATTTATAATAATTTTCTTTTGTGTGTATATATATAAATATATATATATATATATTTATATATACATACATTATCGTTGCTATTATTATTATCTTCATCATTATATACAGCACATACACGCACGGATATGTACAGTTTTATAGGCGCAAACATAATTGCGTTTTTTTTTTTATTTTGTTATTAGAAAATTGCATTTCGTGCATTTCTAACTGAGAATATTGTCGCGAGATGATCTCGACATTTGATTTACAATTTTTTTCCATAATTTTATTGGCGAATATAATCGTTTGATAATTCTCGTTCGATTCAAGAGCGAAGGATTTTTTTTTTTTACATTATTACACTATTTTACATCACGTTACATTCAAGTGTTTGGTGCACTTTATTTTTTTCAAATTTCTGGTCAATATTTCTATGGTCCTAAGTTTTCGGCCTCCAGCGACGAATTCTTCGTTTCATAGTTTTTTTTCGTTTTTTTTTTTTTTTTTAACAAATTGAACAATTATCGGGAATTCTTTCTTACCTTGAATCGTGTCGCGTCGTGAATTTTCCAATGACGTTAAAAAAAAAATCAATTGCAACAACACAACAAGAAAAAAAAGTAATTGTAAAATCGTGTCAGTGAGATTCTCATCGGGTGAGGTCTCGGACTGACGCGGTGTCACACCGTGTATTGTGCCAATAGTTTGTAAAATTATGACGAAAGATGATCAACACGATGAAAAAAAAACGAATGTAGAGCCAAGCCGTTTAAATCTAAAAAAAAAATTAAAAATGATTCGTTGCATCACAGTTTGCGATTTTTTTTTTCGTTCGTGGTTATCTTGGACGATACGCCACGAGGAAGTAAAAAATTATCGTTAATAAAATGGCAGAGTCAAAATAATATTTTCACGCAGATTCGACAAAATAGATTTTTTTTCAAAAACAACAAAATTGATTTAAAAAAATAGAAATAAAAAACTACGTAACCGATGATTATAGAGAAAGAGAAATGCTTTTGAATAAAATCTTTCGAAAATTACGAATCAATGTGTAAAATCTCGACCAAAAGCCACAATTTTTTTTTTTTTTTTTTTTTTTTCGAGAGAAAAAAAATCAATAATTAATTGTCTCAAAGAGCGAGAGAGAGAGAGAGAGAGAGAGAAAAAGAGAGAATGTAAAATATGTGTAACGATGTCTCGTTGAGGACACAAAGTGTCCTAGGCATGACAAATTTGGCAAGGAAGACCAGTCGTAATTCTTTCCAAAAAAAAAAAAGCAAAAAATGAAAGGAGAAAAAAGACAAATAATCGTAATCATTTGATTTTGATCGGCCGGTCGTGATCCTTGCCCGTCGAGTCCTGCTAGCATCTTCCGACTTCCATTCCTTGGGGTAATCTGTGACCCTGACGATTGCTCATCGACAATTGTCTCGTGGCCATTCCGCCCCCGCACTGGCTGCTCCAATCGGCGGTGGGCATGGGGGTTCGATAAAACTTGGACGAAGTTTTGTTGAATATGGGCAAAAGCTCATTGGCCTCGTTGCTCAGAGCCTGAACAATTGGACGAAAAAAATGAACAAAACGAAATTTAGAATTTTAAAATAAGAATCGACCATTTTCAATAACTTTTGTATTTTTTTTTCGATTCGTCATACCTTGAGATAGATAACAGCGTCTGTGCCGTAACCCTCGCAGCTGAGTACAACGAGATCACCGTGAAAGTATCTCGCGTATAATCGTGACAATGGAAGACCGTAGCCGTAACCGGCCAGAGGAACTGTGTGAGCGTCGGATTTGCTCGGTTTTGGTGCGGTACTGTACATGTACTTGAACAGATGATCCGTCAATGAACGTGGAATGCCACCACCTCGGTCCGACATCTATAAAGACAACGAAAAAATAAATAAATAAATACAATAAAATACAATTAACTAAATATTTTTGATTATTCAAATCCATATGTTCCTTTTTAATTTTTCCTTCTTATTATTATTTCGTAATTCGATTCGTAAAGTTCCGTATATCGATGGGACCCACCTTTACGCATATATCCTCTTTGCCACGAACGACCGTGACTTCGAGAGGCGGATATTCGTCGGTATCCGATCCATGGTGTTCCATTACCGCTCTCATGCTGTTCTTGAAAAGCTCGAATAGCATGTGATACAAGTGGCTCGGTACGTAAATTATCCTTATTGCGTTGCCGGCCTCGAGATCTGAAATTGAATAACAGATATCATCGCAAATACGTATTTACACATATATATATATTCATCTCGGTGCAATTACGCTTCTATTCACCAGAAAAAAAATTGCCACCTTTGAATCGTCCACAAATTATTCATCAAGTTTGATTGATTGAAATGCAATTAGAGATTTGTTTTTTTTTTTCTCATCGATGAAAGGATATTTCGGTCATACAATTTTTCACCGAGGACTCGGAGAGATTTTGGGTCAGATTGGAGGCTCGTTTGTGTGAATGGTGTGTTGGTTCATAAAAAATTAATTTTTATTGATTGAAACGTAATTGGAGATTTTTTTCATCTCATCGATGGACATTTTTATTTATTTATTTATTTATTTTTTTGGAAGGAAGGAAGGACTGACGGGTCGATGGACACACAAAGGTTGTCACTCACCATTGTACTGTTTGACTATGAGTTCCGGACTCGCGAGATAGTATTGGTCGCACAAAAATCTTGCGTTCTCGTAGGCGTCTTTCACCACCCCGATTACGTCGCAATACGGATCGATGCAACCCACGTGTCTATTGTCACCGTTCAACATGCCTCCGAACAGCAGAGCTGTCGTGAAAAAGAAAAAAAAAATGTTTGACAAACCCGTAATTGACAATTAACGAAATATCGAACGAAAATTTGATAAATATATTTACTGGAAATTTTCTAAGCAAAATTTTTATACGCACTGTGCTGATTGATGAGCATTCTTATCGACACTCGGGACATGAAAAATCTGTCCAAAAAATATTGAATACTGTTTTCCGTTTGCGGATCAACGTCGTGAGAATCTTTGAGCTCGAGGATACCCTGAGCCATAACTTCCACGACGTCCGTATGACGATTTCTTATTTTTACCAGAGCCTCGCAAAATCTGGGTACACAAAAAATATTTTTTTTTTAAATGTATAAACAAATTTCCATCATAACGATAAAATGATATATAACAATTAACAATATGATATAACAATTTGTAATCATGACAATAATAATTGGATAATAATGTCTCACCTATCGAGGGTACTTTCGTTCACTTCCGCCTTTTCAAAATGTATTATTTCCTCGAACGACGTTATGTACAAATTATTAACGATACCGACACTCGGCATTCTCAACAAATGTTCCGGCAACAAATGTATTTCCTTCATTATATTGGCCAAACGTACCGGAAGTTCCTTCCTCAAAAAAATAAATGATTTTCTCTCGCAGGCGCTCAAACCTGTAAATAAGAATTACAAAATAAAATAAAATAAAAACCGATGGAAAAAATAAATAATAGTTATCTAAAATCAGTGAAATAAAAAATTAGATGAAAAAATTTGATTATAAAAAATGTAACAACTTATCAAAATTCTATTTTTATAATTTTCTAATGAAAATTATTTCAAAAGAAAAAAGATCATAATTTTTATTATGATTTGCAGTGGATAAATTATTTTTCCCAACAGTTCGACATTGGTCACGAGTTAAGTATTCGAGCCACGCTACCGAAGCGATAACAATATTCTTATCGTTCAACATTGTGTACTCGTTTGTTTACACAACGCGATCGTGATACGGAAAAGTTAAATTTTCAATGCGAACTTTGAAAAACATTGCATCGACGAGTTGAAAAATATGCAAACAAACACCGAGATAAAAAAAAAAAAGATTGAAAAATGATTCACCCGAAAGAAAGAAGAAAAAATAATCTAAAAAAAATTCCAATAAACAATTTCGCGTCGTCTTGCAGCAATTTTCAACTGCGCAAAACCTTTTTCGCTGCAATTTCAAGCAACGGGAACGTTTTAATCGCAGCCACGTTTGTCGAAGTGAATTTTGTGCAATTTAAAGTGACAACGAAACGCTTCCTGTCTCCGTGTAACGAGTGCGAGAGAGACAGCGCCGTGGGCGCTCGCTGCGGAGCGACAGAGACCGAGCGAGAAAGTTGAATTATCTTCTCATCTCATTAAAAAAATGGTCTAATAATTCAACGAGCGGAGATTCCATCCCGAAGTAAGGTGAAAAACATTTCTTATAATAGTTCTAAACACAAAAAAAATGAAAAGTGAATGAAGAAATGAAAATAACGAAAAAAAAATGGCGATTGTCGGTAAGGCAGAGATTGAAAACGATAAAACCGGCATAAACGGCCTCGTTCAATCGTTCAATCTTCGTTCATCGCACAAATTTTCGCTATGAATGAACGAGGCCTTAATTCGTTCAATAAAAGCTGCCCAGCTGCGTCCCCGAACCGTCCGACGCATCCGGCAAATTGCTTTCGGCGTGGAAGCCATTTTGCGCGTCCCCGCGCGTCGCATCTCGAAAAATTACATCGACTATTGTTCAATCGCACCCGCGATGCGTTTCAATCAGCGCGATGGAAATCGATGATTGAACTCTTGTTTGTTTGTTTGTTTTTTTTTTTTCGCATCACGAAGCTCGCGAAAGCTCTGTCGTTCCATTTAAATTCGATTTGTCGGTGTAAGTGGATGGCGCAGGTGGCGCTGGTGGCGCGTGGGTCGAAGCTTTGTTATTTTCCACGCGAGACGGAGAATCGACCGGGAGCGACGAAGCGGTGACAAATGCAAGCGCGAAATTGAATTCCGCGTTATCTCGACTATCCGGAAGCTAAAGCTCTCTCTTCAAGCTCTCTCCAAGAACAATGAAGAGAACGGAAAAGGGGATTCGTCGTGGCGGCGTGTGTTATCGGATTTTCTCGAGATGCCTCAGGACCTTCTCGGAATCGCAAAATGGCGCCGATCGGGGTCGAGGCCATGAAAAGCTCGACCTCATCGTTTTTTCGAATTTTTTTTTTCTTCTCCAAAAAATTCCCCCGAAAAAATATGAAAATTTATTTTCCTTCGATCGTTTTGCCGAAGCTTGGGCGATTGTCCGTCGCGGGCATTCGGCGCCGCGAATCTGTGTCGCCGCGCGACGAGGGGTCGTTCAACTTTTAGTTCGGATTTGCGTCACCCGTCGTAACCCCTTCGCCGGTTGTCCCACGTTTCGAACAATTAATACGGTCCTGTTACATTTCACGTTATTTCAAACAATTAGCTCTCGGTGAATTTAGCACACCCCCCGCCTCCACCCCTTCGTCGTATAAACAACATTGTTTACCAGCAAAACGATTCTGCTCGGTCGGTAACAAAAACCTGCAATCGAAATTATTCCGTCACGGATGAAGATACGAATTTGGAAACGTCAAAAACGCGGGTTTGGCGATAACGCGTTCGAGGCGCATCTCTTTTTTTTTTTTTGCTATTTTGCAACGCGGCAATGTCGAAGCATGTGCAAAACACGTTATCACCTGCAACGTTCTCGGCTTATCGACAATAACAGATAAAAATATATATCTATATATACATATGAATAAATATACGACCATCGATGACTATCACGAAACGAAAATATTAATTCGCCAGTATTCGGAGTAACGAAAAAGCTTATCAGTTGAAATGTTAATAATTTCGAGTTATACATAATTATTATAAATAATTATTGGTAAAATAAAATTTGAATTGCATACTTCATTGTTAAATTGATTTTATCATGATCAGGATATTAATCGTCAAATCATTGAATTGAAAGAAATTGACTCTTTTCGTAATATTTAATATAATAATAATAATAAATGAGAATGTTGAACGTCGATCGAAAGCTCCCAAAGTGATGGAAAAAGTTCCGTCCTTTGTGCGATTATTCGCAATTCCATTTTCCCCCGAAACGGAAAATCATCGAAATTTTTTTTTTGTCGCATCGCGAATCGCCGCCGTCGCACGCACGATGCCTCGACACGCGGAAATTCGGTTCAAGGCCCGAGGCATGGAGAGGTGGAGGTGGGGACGAGCTATCGTTACTTGTTGCGAAGGTCGTGGTATCCGGCTCGATACCCACGAGTCTAGCCCGCGCGTATATACCAACCCGATGGATATATAATTGCATCGCTTAGTCACGCGTAATCGTCGTGTATCGTCGAAACGCGAGATTTGCACGCGGCTCGCGCACTCGTGCATTACCTATACGCACAGCCGAAGACTTCGCCGAGCGCGAACGACGATAATCGTTCGGAAAAAATCTTCCTTCATTACGCTCGCTTGCGACGCGCGGCCTCGAGACGATTGTTTCGATTAATCGGTTTCACAAAGAGCCGCGTGTCTGATTATCATCGTCTAATTCTACTCAATTCTTTCCTTCCATTTCCCATTTTTATTTATCATTCGTTTTCATGTTTTTTTCTTTCCTTACTTTTTTTTTTAACCATCTGCAATGTGAGAATGAGTCAAGGCGCGAGAACAAAAAAAAACATGTTGAACGAAAATAATAATAATAAGAGATAAAACGAAATGAAATAAAATAAATAAATGAGTTGGTGACGCGCGAGGTCAGAGTCCAGAGACCCACTACGACGATCGACCAATCGAACCGCGATAACCGTCGACACACCCACTGTAAACCACCCCCCCACCCGCTACACCGACTTTGCCCAATATTGAGCAACGCTTCGAGGTGCCATTTATTTTTGAGAAACCAAATAAATGATCCGACAAACATTCTCATCTCTGTCCCACCCCCCCCCCCTCCTTTTTGTGAGAAAAAGCGCACGAAATTCGGATGATGCGGTGGCGCTCGGTCGGTACCGAAAACTGTAAACCATTGTTCTCACTCGTCATCGATCTTCCGCACGAAAAACGAGAACGTTCGCATGCATGGGAGAATCCCGCAGTCGACGGTTCTCGTTTTTCGTCCGAAAGATCGACCGTCCCGGAGATCAACGGTTTGTGGAAAATGCGAGTGTCTCACTCGCACGCTTGTCCGCGCGAGCGAGACAACGAATATTATGTAGGGCACCATTTTGTGGTGTTGTGCTACTATTGTCATTCTTAATGATCATGTTGACACGAATAGCCTTAGATAAAGGCGATAAAAGATAACGAATATTGTCATCGAACAGCTTTCTCGTCGAGTAGTCAAATATTGCGGATTTTTTGTTTGTTTGTTTTGCGATGATGCGCCACATGGACATCCTTCTCTCTCGCTCCGCAGCGAGCGCCGCTAGCGTTATCTCTCTCGCGCTCACGCGCGAGAACGAACGAGCGAAAAAAGGTGGCCGCATCGTCTCAAACTCAAGCCTAATCTCCATTGGGGGTGGTCGAATCGTTTTATTTCGTAATAACACGGTGATATCGGATTAATCCGTTGGCACCCGTAATTTACGTAACTAACTAACCGAATGCGAGACAGACGATAAAATAATCATGAACATGGTGGGTGCGTCGTTCAACGTCGAGGTCTCATTGGTCGACGTTGGAACCGCACTTTGCACCCTGGAACATCGCGATTGTGTCTCTCGCTTCCTCCTTTTTTTTTCATCAATTCCGGTTAATTAAACATGCGAACCACCAATCGGACGATATCGTGTCCGGCCGTGACTCGCTATTGGATGACGACACACGTGTGTGCGCGCGCACCACGCTCCGAAAAATTTGTTGTCGACCTGACGTTGTTTACAACTGCGGGAAAACCCGTCTGGAAAGCCACGAGAGAGACAAACAATTGACGCGGACCTCTCACTCCGCGACCTTGAATCGTGATGACCGTTCTTCGTCCGCCATTTTGTCATTATTACGAGGTGTTATGCGCCTACACGGCCGGCCGCCACCAATGCGAGAGAGACAGCGTCGTCAGACGGACACAACAATGTTTGCTAATGACAGAGACAGCAAATTAAAGTATTTTCGATTTGATCATGGTTTGACCCTGATCACGATCGAGTAGAATGTCAAAAAAAACAAACAGCTAACCCCACCTGAACGAATAACCGGCAAAACAATTTTTCCGGTCCGAATGGAACGACAACAAACCTCGAAACCAATGTACGGTAGCTCTCTCTCTCTCTCTCCGGTCACGAACCAAAAATACTCATTAATTCATGTTCAATTTCGGATTATCATAATCTTTCGAAACATCGCGAGTTTCTGGCTTTGCGTTTAATTCCCGAAAGCCCACGGACGAGTGTACACACTCGTAAACATATAAAACACACACACACACACGTATATATACAGATATATCAACATCCGTGTGTTCACACATGTAGCGTAGATGAGCGTCAGAGATGCGAGCCAAGGACGTACACAATCTATCAATAATTCGTGCATTCGTGTTTGATGCTAATTTTCGACTCCGAAATAAATAGTATTTGGAAAAAAAAGGAGAGAGCGTGAGCCAGAGAGAGAGAGAGAGAGAGAGAGAGAGAGAGAGAGAGAAACAAAACAGAAAAAAAAACGAAAGAGGCTGATTCCCAAAGTTCAAGGATAAATATATCTATACATACATAGATGACCAATCTAATGATCATTTATTTTTCCCATTAGATATAAATTTCTTGATAAAAAAAAAATAGTATTGGAATTAAAGATGAATAAATAGAGAAAACAGAAAGGTTATTTGAGAAACTTAATGAATATTATTTTAGCATTTTTAGCCTTATCGTTTCCTTTGTTTTTTTTTTTAGTTTCTGATAGTATGTGTCTATATATGGTTATATATGTATATATGTTTACATATTTAGACACAAACATAACACACACGTGCATAAATATATAGCCAATCTGGATAATTCGTTCATTCGGTTAAATACTAATGGCAATAATAAGAATAATAATAATTTCAATCGTTCACACACACACATATATATATATAATGATGGTTTTGTTTTAAGGCAGTGAACATAGGAGCGAGTGATTGTAGCCTCGCGACACAAGTGCGATTGGCATGGCGAATATCACGTAGTCCAGGCTCGACACACACATACACACACACAACTCATACGTACTCCACACACACACACACACACACACACACCGAGTTCGAAGCCAATCACGAGAAAAGAACCACAAAAAAAAACAACATCGAGAGATGAGAAACGACGGATGAAAAAAAAAAAAAAATAGATAAAAAAATGAAGCGTGACGGGACGCGTCGAAGCCTCCACAGCCGGAAGTGAAAAATCCTCGAACGTACGAAGAGGTCAAACTCGAACGAAAAAAAGAAAATAAAATCAAAAAAAAAAAAACCTCCCTCATCTCGTCGTCGACTCACCGAAATCGATGAACTGTTTTATCGAAAGCGGCGACGGATTGAACTGGGAATAGAAGTCCAACATCTTGGTCATGCCAAAACAACTTCTCGTTAACCTCATTTTGTTTGATATCGCACATTAAACGCGAATCACGATTATAATCTCATACGGTTTCTTCGATGATACTTTGTTTCGATGATTTTTTTTTCCGTTTGTTTGTTTGTTTTTAACGCGTCGGTATGTCACAATTGATTCGTTGATACTCGTTTGTATTTTGTTTCGTGAATTTTTTTTTTTTTGGAAACGAAAAATTTGAAAAAAATTATAGTTCTGATGAAAATCTGCACTGTGGCAGTTATTGTTTGTTTTTTTTCTTATTATTTTTCGGTTCTGTGTTTATCGCTCGATGTTGCGAGCACAGCGAACTCTGTATGCCGCGAGACGTTTGCGCGTCCGGCACGACACTCGAATCAACTGCGGGCAGGTTATATAGTCGTAGAGTTGTTATACGGTTGCGAAAATTGCCGTCAGGGGGAAGCATCGACTGAAATCTCAGGTTGATAAAAAAAAAAGGTCATTTATCGAAGGAGAATATTCGCGTGGAGTTTGGTGTTGAAATGATGTACTAAGGTACACGTTAGTTCGTGAGTCTTTCAACGGGGCTACAACGAGTGCGAGAGAGATGGTTGAATCTTTCCAACGCGTTGTTCTCCCGAACGATCGATTTTTCGCACGAAAATTGTGAACGATCGTTCGCGGAATTGTCAGACGCGCACAAACGTTCTCGTCTCTTGCGGGAAAACTCAATCGTCACGGAGAACAATGCGTTACAGTTTTTCGTTACCGACCGACGAGTGGCGGGAGCTTTGAAATCATCGTAAAATTTCGAGCGGGATATTCGGAGACACGTTTCGGAAAATTCACGTAGGGTCATTCGTGATTAACTGACGACGTGATAATTAGTTTAATTTGAGTATTCAGTCGATTGATTCGTGATAACCCACGACATTCGAAATTGTTGATACGCTAAATAAATAGAGGAAAACAAAATTCAATAAGCTATCATCGAAGATGCCTGCAAACTTAATTGGTTAAATAAAAACTAAGCAATAACGGAGAAATGAAATAAAATGTATTTGAAAAAACGGTAGTTTCGATGGTAGTAGGATGTTTGACTCGGGACACACACTCGGCGCGATCGAACTTCCGGTCTAGGCAAGCCCATGTGGTGTTAACTCGGGCGGCCACAGCAGCGTTGCGGTATCTCTCGCACACGCACTTACGAGCGTTAATCCTCTCGGTGTTTCCTCGCACGCGTGTGCCTCGCGATTAACCTTTTTTTTTTCGTTTTTCGTTCACGTTCCGCATTGTACCGTGATCAGTAACATCGTCGAAACGATCAACGAAAATAAAATATAACAAGCGTAAAACAAATAAAAAAAAACGTATTTCGTCGAGACCAATTGTGTTTTTTTTTTTTTTGTCTTTCGTTCATCTTCATTTATTTGTGAGACATCGTGATTGCGCTTGTGGCAGAGCGTTCAGGTCAGCATAATCCACGAGACGGCGGAAAGACGTGAAAAAAAACGAAAAAAAAATAATCGAAAGAGAAAGACGAAAACGATAAAATAATTGATCATGGCGGACTTGGACGATTTTTTCGCGAAAAAAGATCGCAAGAAGGCGAAGGGAAAAAAATTTACGACCACGGAGGAGATTGCGAAGAAACTCGAGGAAACGGGTAAACGTGTTGAAAAACCTAAACCGAAGGAAAAACCGAGCAATCCGGAGGAGGAGGAACAGCCCCAGCAGATTGTGGTAAGTTTGAACATAACCTTCAAACCCATCACGTCGATCGGGTTTCGATCGATTCGCGTCGGATTTTTCGGTCATCGGGGATGTGGCAATGATGATTTTCGGTGATATTGGTTATGTTTTTTTTTTTTTTTTCGGGGGGGTTTTTTTTTTCGCGATAACTAGGCTATGGCCGCTGGGTTAAGAACCGATCGGGCCTTGGGGGGTGGGGCGGGATGGGCAGCGGCCATCTTTGATCCCCCGTGCAAACGTCACATCGGATCTGCAGCATCGAAAAATCGTCCTCATTTAGCCTCGTCACACGAGAATGAACTTTTCGACCGTCTTAACCTAAAAAAAGAAAAAGATCAACCCCCCCCCCCCCTCCAACTCTGCTGCATTATGTAACCTCGATGAAAATTACCCATTTTTTTCTTCTTCTTGACGTTTCAGAATTAGGGTTATTGCTATTATTATTATTATTTTGGGTTATTCTTTATTCATGGTTAAAGGTAATGTGAAACCTTTCGATCTCTGTCACGAGTGCGAGAGAGACAGCGCTATCGGCACTCGCTGCGGAGCGAGAGAGAGAGAGCAAACTAGAACGGTTTCACATCGTCGTAATATATTTTGGAAGGTTGCGAGCAAGTAGCGGCAGCTGTGTAGGCGATCCGATGGCAAACGTTTGCAAAGTATCGTAATTATTTTGCTTATTCTCTGACACTCTCTTTGCGGTTATTCAGGAGGACGACGAATGGCGAGAGTTCGAGGAGGAGATAAAGGATTACACGGGTCTGAAGCTCGGAATATTGACCGTCAATGAGAATGCCAATGTGGAATCGGACGAGGAACGAGGCACCGGAGAAAACAGTTCCGACGGCGAGACAGGCGAGCCCGGACCCAAACACAGCGGACCCTGGAAGAAGACCGATTCGCCGGCGCAGCCCGAAGCCGCGGAACCCGCCGCGACAGCTCCGGCGTCCGGCGCGACGCCCGCGGCATCCGGACCGGGCGGCGGCGGAAGCAGTTACAAAGCTCCGCACTTGAGAAACGCGAGCTCGTCGTCGTCCAGTCGGAGACCCAGAATGGGAAGAGACGTGGCTCCGGACATCAGCAGCGAAGAGTACTTCCCGACATTGAGCGGCAAACAGGCGCAGGGCGGAGAAAGCGGAGGCCCGTGGGGCAAACGGTGAGATTATTATTATTATTATTATTATTATTATTATTATTATTATTATTTTTTCATTTTTAAATTCGTTGGTTCTTAAATTTTGTCGAAAGAAAAACAATTTTTTTTTGGTTATGTCAATTGCAATTGTTGAGAATATGGGCAATGTAGGTGTTTGCGCATTGCTTCGTTGTCGTATTGATCAATCTGTGACGATGCATCTTCATTCATGAATCTTTGCCGATGAAGAATAAATGAATAACCTCAAAAAAAAAAAAATAAATAATAATTAGGAATATTTTATCTAAAATCAACGTTTAATCGTGGCACAGAAATCGAGGGGAGGGAACTTTCGAGGAGGTTCGCAATCGAGGAGGCAGCCGAGGTTACACCGTGCAAGAATCCCAAGCGCAAGCACCGAAATTATCATTGGGCAACAAATTCGGTGCTCTGTCTCAGGATCAGAGCTGAGAACTCGTAAATCGGTCCGATAATCACGGCAAAACAATCGCAAATTCGTCGACTCGTCACGTTACGTAGCCCACCCTCGTCGGCCAAACACATTTTATAGGATAGGAACATAAATTACGCGCCTGAGCTCGCGTGTGCGTGCGTGTGCCTGTGTGTGCGTGTGTGTGTGTGTGTGTGTGTTTCGGTGCACGTGAGCGCGGAAATCGTTCCACCCACGCAAAGATCGACTCTCGCAGCCGAGTCCTCGAGCTTCGAAACATCCCTCGTGGTATTCACTCCATTTTTCTTTATTTTACAATTTGTCTTCTTCTTCATTCGCGAGATGAACAAACGATCCATCAATCGCTCCGTAAAGCATCGAACGAAGGTCTCTTCCATTCGAATTTTCGCGGGACAAATGTTTTTCGATATTTTTTTCGTTCTTCGTCTTCTTCTTTTCCTGCTTCGCTCCCCCCCTCCTCCCCCTCGTGTATTCGGACTATTAGCTACAATCACACGCCCAATATACTTCCATCGTTAGAGCTATCGATCGTTCGGCGAAAAGAGATTTAGAAACAAATGAATTAAAATAAATAAAGGAACAACAACGAAAGACTAAGAACAATCAATATTTCGACAAACTAGTTGACCAATTATATTAAAAAAAAAAAAAAAAAACAACAACAAGAAATGCAATTTCGTATACCTCGGCGCATATGTCTTTTTTTCGCACAGATCCGGTGTATCAAATTTTTCATGCATATACATATATACGTACTCTCTTTTTTTTGTAGCAAAATTCAATAAATGAATTTGATAAAAAATGAAGGAAAATAATAATAAAAAATAAATAAATGGGATACATTATTTCGTGGTGTCCGATGTGAGATGAGCTGCTTCTTTTTTCTACGGTTTTGTCGCAAATAATCGCACCGGTGTGTCGTTTCAAAAAAAAAAAAAAAAAAAAATCTTGGGAGTTGATTGGATTTTTTTTTTATTTATTCATTTTTTGTTGAATATTTATTCCGACGGGTTCTCATAGAATTTTCCTGGGACCAGATGGACATGCATTTATTTCTTCATTTTTCCTTTTTAAACGAATTCTTTTTTTTTTTGACTATTCAGTTATTTTTTTACGTGCAAGAAAATACAACTGTGGGTGAGTGAGGCGAATGGGATTGTCGAGCAGACAACCTTCCACGAGAAGCACCTGAGCCGGTGAGTGATCGGCAGCTGCGTAAATAAATGAGACAGGAAAGAAAGAGAGAGAGAGAGAGAGCAAGAGAAACAGACCGAACGAGGGGAAAAAAAGAAAGATGGATATAATAAAATGAATTTTAGGTAAAATTAAGATTTGAAAAATAATAAAAAAAAATAATTAAAAAACGCGTATATACGTAGAATAATAAGTGATTCGCCGAGGCTGGGCTTCGGAACTTCGTGACGACAGAATAAAACGGTGTGCGAATAAACAAAACAGCAAAACAAGAAAAAAAATAATAATAATGGAAATAAAAATAAAGAATAACGTGAGAAAAACTATGAGAATTGCTACGAGGAAGACTAAGAGATAGAGACAGAGAGAGAACGAATAAATATCAATCAATAACGATTGCAGAAGAGGAAGAATTGAGGGAAGAGAAAAGAAGAAAAAAAAAGCATCGGTGATCGGGCAAAGAGAGAGAAAGAGAGAGAAAGTGCACGCGTGTTTGAGAATGGAGTCATTTATGCGCGAATGTTGAGTCCACAAAAGTCATTTGTACACTTTTGTCGACGCTTGTTTAATTAGTCGTTAGATAAGGTCATTTTTTAAAAAAATAATTATTATTATAAATAACTTCTGTTTTTTTTCTTCTTTTTTTTGGCTATGGTGAACAAAACGGGTTATTCGAATTTTCGATAAGACGGGGAAAAAAAAATAATAACGAAAGGAACGAAACATCGTCGACGATGAGACAGGCTGGATTTTGTTACGAAAGAAAGAAAATAATAATAATAATAATAATTTAGAATGTAGAATGATAATTCGGTATTGTTTGAGTACGAAATGGCGATAGCTTTGGGTAAAATAATGTCTCTGAGGTAAAAAAAAATATATTGTGGAATGAGGGAACGCAAAAGAATGCCCGGTGCGACGGAGAGGGGGAGAAAGAGAAAGAGAGAGTGTGTGCGTCTGTGTGTGTGTGTGTGCGGAAAAATGGAATAAAAATATAATTATCTTGAATAAAAATGAATTATAAGAAATTTCACGAAACCCAAAATGATTTATCGCCTATATGTAACCCTCGACGCTTGGTCATAATAACATTATCGTTATTTTATTCTCTGAATTCATTATTAATTTGATAATTTTATACAAAAAAAAAAAAAAAAAATCAGGAAGCTCTTCTTCGTCGTCCTCGCATCTCTCTTGTCGTCTCTTCGAGGATGGTTGTTTTTTTCTTTCCCTTGTTATTTTTTTACAGAAGGTCTTCGGGTTTGGCCCAATCGACGTCGCTGGAAAAATCCATTTCATTGAACTTCCTTACGATGATTAAATTCAGGATCGCGTAGGTACCTTTCGCCGTATTTGAGACCGTGACTCCCGTTGTTGCTGTAAGACGAGTACATGGGTTTGTCCAGAAGCACAGCGTTGAACTTTGGAAGAAAGTACGTCCAGGCTTTGCTGGGAATGCCGACCTTGATTGGAAAAAAAAAAAATAACCCAATCATTTTGCTTTGTAGTTCCGTCGCTCTTCCTTCGTTCCTCCCTCGACGAAACTCTTCGACGTCTCACCTTTTCAAAATCAACATCCACTTTCGCATTCGACGATGGCACCATCAACACGTCCTCCTCGGTTCGCACGTAGAACGAAGGATGTTCCTCCAGCTCGTCCAATTTATCCAGCATGTTCGAATCGACGTCGTAAACCTCGCCGATGATTTGCTGCAATTGATTTTGTTTTCAATATTAATCTTAAAAATATTTGAAACAATTTTTCATATCATTAAAAGTATATATGTATATATATATATATATATATATAAAATCTTGATGCCGACTGCAGCGGTAGGAACAAAAAAATTCCAACTGAACCAACGTTGTAATATAATAATAACAATAACAAAAAAAAAAAAACTTTTCCGAAAACAAAAAAATCTTCCTTACCGACGGATCAGAAAAAAAAATACTTACATTGCCGGTACCCGGTTTTTTCAACAAAAATGGAATGTTGTATCTGGTTGCAATGACGAGTGGATACTTGTTGACAGTTTTGCCAAGACCCAAAAATTTTGCGTAACCCTCAGCCGTGTTCTGTATGACCCGATGATTGGGCTCGCCCCGTTTCAACGTTCCATAAACGAACACCCGATGCAGAGGATTTTTGAATAGGCTCTCGTACATTTTTTCAGGTTATTTATCAATAGTATACGTCGCAACGGATCGGTCGTTGTATCGCAAACGCACTAATAAAAACAGCATGTGGCACCCATTGACAGTTTCTCGATTCACGAAAACAAGAACAACAAATAGACAATATGAAAAATGTTAGGTTATGTCGTTGCGACAATTTATTCTCTACCACCGAGCGGAACTACTGTGGCATCTCGCCCCGGTTGTGTGTCGACCAAAAAAGAAATTCGACACCGCGACCGAATAAAAACCTTTGGCTTCGTTTATTCGTTCGATGCGAATTTGTTCGCGAAAAAGATACAGATAAAGAGTGAGATAGAAGGAGGGGGCGGGAGAGAGAGAGAGAGAGAAAGAGATAGATAAAAAGAGTAAGAGAGAAAGACAAAGAAAGATTAAGTGAGTAAGAAAAAGAGACAGACAGATAGCAAGAGAGATAGAGCAACGGAGATGAAATTTTTCTTTCATTTAAAAACAATGTTAGTTTTGGTAAATTGTTTCGAAACAATATATTTATTTTCTATTTGTCATCACCATGGAAATATCGTGGGTGGGAGGGGGAGGCGGGGAGGGGATGAATGTTAATATTTACAAGACATATGGATTACGCATAAAAAAAAAAAACCTCCCATCGTGAAAGTTCGTAATTCATTTTGTCATTTATAAATAATTTGTTAAGAAGAAATGCTAATTCTTTTTTTTCTGTTGCTGAGCCATTGGCAAAGAATCTTGATAAGCCCGTATCAATTCTTCCTGAACGTCCGGCAGGCAAGGACTGTATCGACAATATTCCATGGAAAATTCACCCTTTCCCTGCGTCGACGATCTCAATTCCCCGGAATAACCGAACATCTCGTTCAACGGAATTTCCGCGTAAATGGTGAACCAACCGTCTATCGCGTCGGTCGACGTGATTATGCCCTTTCGTCTGTTCAATTGGGCCATTATCGCACCCTTAAAAAAACAAACAAAGAAAAACAAACCCATCAAAATTGATAATTTATTTGTAATTTGTTTTTTTTTAATTTGCAAAAAGATTTTTTAATTTTAAAATCATGATGGTGAATGGTTACTTGATATTCCTCGGGTCCGGTAATTTCCACGGTCATAATGGGTTCGAGAATCTGCCAGTTACCCTGTTCGAATACCTCCCTCATTGCACCCTGAGCCGCCAGATTGAACGCCAATTCCGACGAATCCACGCAATGATTGGCTCCGTCTCTCAAACGAAATATCAAACCCGACAATTTGTGTCCGGTCAACAAACCTTTCTCGCAAACTTTCCGAAAACCTTTTTCAATACCGGGAATAAATTGTTTGGGCACGTTCATTCCCACGGTCTCGTCGGTGAACAATAGTTTTGTATTTTGATCCGGTGGCAGAGGCTGTGGAAAATTTGGAAATGTTTTTTTTTTTTTAATTATTTTTCCATTCGAATATTTAATAATAATAATAATAATAATTCATTAATATGTCCATAACCAAGTTAAATAAATCATTCAAATTTCTTAAAATTACATCAAGAACTCCGATGACTCGGGCAAATTGTCCAGAACCTCCGGACTGCTTCTTGTGCAAATAATCGAATTCGCAAGGTTCGGACAGAGTTTCGCGAAACGAAACCTTCGGTCTTCCCAACGTCACCGGACAACCGTACTCACGTTCGAGCCGCTGAGCGTAAATTTCCAGATGCAACTCGCCCATTCCCGAAACTATGCTTTCCTAAAGAATAAAAATAAAAAATAATTTTTTTTTTCCAAAATTAAAAATTTTAATCGAACAGAATCCTGATAAAAAAAAATCTTTGACCGTCACATAGCTTTTTCTTCATGCAGCATTGATGAGAAAAAAAAAGAAAAAACAAAAAAAAATCACCTTGTTGTCGGGATCGTAATAAAATCTAAAGGTCGGATCTTCTTTGGTGAAACGTTGAATGCCTTTGGCAAAATTGTCACGATCTTTGGCATTTTTCGGTTGTATGGACATCGAAACAACGGGATCGGCCACGTGAATCGATTCCATGGATATCTCGAGTTTCGATTGATTGACAAAGGTATCACCGGAAGCGCAATCAACGCCGAACAACGCAAATATATCACCCGCGTAAACCTCATTGACGTCTTCCATTTGATTCGAATGCAAACGCACCAATCGCGAAATTCTGACTTTTCGTTTCGTTCGTGTGTTGTAAATCGTACCGCCTCTCTCCGCTTTGCCCTGATAACAACGGAAATACGTGAGCTGACCGAATTTACCGGCTTCGAGTTTGAACGCCAAACCGACGAACGGTTTTTTTCCATCGCGACTCGGATCCAAAATGACTTTTTCCACTTGCGACGGAGTCGTTTCTTTGAGAGCGTGATTCGTCACCTCACCCGGATGCGGCAGATAACGCACTATCGCGTCGAGCAGTGGTTGCACACCTTTGTTCTTCAGAGCCGTGCCCACCAGGACCGGAGTGAACGTTCGTTTCAAACACGAACGTCTTATCGCGTCGGCAATGTCGTTCGCTGTTACACCACTCTCGTTCAAAAATAATTCACCCAGAGTTTCGTCGACGTTGCTCAAATGTTCCACGAGCTCCTGACGACGATCCGTGGCCTCTGATTACGGAAAAACAATTTTTTTTTTTTTTTTACAACAATTTAATTTTTATACTAATTTTGAACATCAAAAATAAATGTAGGTTTTTTTTTTAAAAATAGTTTGAATGAGAATGAGCTTCTCACCCGATCTCATGTTCTTGGGAATTTCGTCCTCTCTTATGACGTTGCCGTAATCGCCTTCGAAGTACAAAGCCTTTTCGGCCACCAAATCGACGATGCCCTTGGTCTCGCTTTCGAGCCCTATGGGCAATTGAACGAAAGCCGCATTGTGATTCATCTTCTGTCTCATCTGATTCAAAACTCGGATGGGATTGGCTCCGAGTCGATCGAGTTTGTTGATAAAAGCCAGACAGGGCACGTTGTACCTCTTCATTTGACGATTTACGGTTAGAGTCTGCGATTGTACGCCACCCACCGAGCACAGTACCAACACGGCTCCGTCCAGGACTCTCAGAGCGCGTTCCACCTCCACGGTAAAGTCCACGTGACCGGGCGTGTCGATTATGTTTATGTTGTGATCCTTCCAAATGGTGTAAGTAGCGGCGGATTGTATGGTTATTCCTCTCTGTCTTTCCAGCTCCATGCTGTCCATCACCGCTCCCACGTTGTCTCTGCCTCTTACCTTGACAATTACATTTTTTTTTATTTTTATTATTTGTTTGTTTTGATAATTGTTTGTTTGTTTAATGTTTGACGCTCACCTCGTGCATCTCGGAAATTCGTCCGGTGTAGAACAATATACGTTCGGTGAGGGTGGTCTTTCCGGAATCTATGTGAGCGGATATTCCGATGTTTCGAATTTTTTCCAACGGTTTGTGTTCCGCGTATTTCTCGTACGATGCCATGAATCGTGCATTTTTCTGAAACCCATAACCAATTGTCAATTACATTTCTCAATAGTGAAACGAGAATGTATAGATGAATGAGCTAAATTGATAAAATCACATATGTGTAAAGGCTTAACCTAAAAATGTATCGACGTTTGTTTCTTACCTTAAATACGCACGAAGGCAACTTTGACAGACGCAGACAAGTCGTTCGAGACTTTAATATTGCAAAGATAGTCATGATTGTTCAACGATTAACGTTCATTTGTAAATAATGATAATTTTGACGAAATTCTGGGTGACTGCAGACGACAGAATTTTGGACTCAAGCACGAAGGCACGAGTGAAACTTGGATGAAAGAAGTGGAATTGGATCATTCCCTGCAACATTGACCGAGGCGGACATAACATTTTTCGTAGTTCGCGCTTCCGCCGCTACGATCAAGCGGCGACTGGGTAATCACCCAAAACCAGATCGAGCACCTTTTATCTGCTTTCATCTACCCCCCCCCCCCCCTGCCCGCAGCCCACTAATCATAAATCTCACCTGTGTCTCTTGTGTCCTCTATCGATTCTGACGAAACAATTGCTCGATTTAAAAACCCAACATATTTAGGCCAAATGGATTCATTCAAGTTTGCAAAAAAATAAAAAATTATAAACACGATTTGACATGAGAAATTTTGTTTTCAAATCCAATCAAAACCAGTGACAGCTCGTCGAGATGAATTTTTCAAAAAGAGTGACGTCGAATTAACGAGTTTTAATCTTGAATATCATTATTGATACAATCTCGTCGAATAACGACGATGAAAAAAATGTTGATTCACGATTATCATTGTTTCACGTGAAGGGGTTATGTTTGGTGCAGAATTTTTATCTGTCGACTCTAGACCGAACGTTTAAAATTTTTGGGTGATAAACATACCGTGCTGTCACAGCAGATGGCAATGAAATAGTAATCGTCCGATAATCGTTGCTCCATGGGGAAAACATTTTGCATTGAAAAATTGCAAAATTTGGAGAACGTTCGAGGCCGATGAGATTCAGACGGAAATGTAAATTGAAGAAGATATGCCGCTTACCCAGCGCAACATGAAGCAAATTGCAATTATCGTGATAGGAGTTCTACTGAGTAAGTGTTTGGACCATCACGGTCTGTCCGCTTTCGACAGTTACATAATTACATTTTTTGTTTCGAATCTCACGACATTGGTTCGATCTGGAAAGAGGTTACTTTTTCATATTTCAACGACGATATCTCATTTTTCAGTACTGGGTTTCTACCAGAGTCTGGTAACCACCGAGAGCGTCGAATCGTACACGCAGCTCCGTCATCCCAAGCAGCAACCGTCGTACGACCCAAAAAATCCGTCGAACGACGTCGACGGCCCGGCGAAGATGGACTACGAATCGGAGACGCCGATAAACGATCTGCGGGAGGCCAAGAATCGCATTCAAGAGTTGGAGGACAAATTGCGACACATAGAAGCCAAAATCGACAATCGAATACCCAAAAAATTTCCCACCGTGAAATTTTTGAATTACAAAAATAGAAGAAGAATTTTGGTGACCGGAGGGGCGGGATTCGTGGGTTCCCATCTGGTGGATCGTCTGATGCTGGGCGGTCACGAGGTCATCGTGGTGGACAATTTTTTTACGGGACGCAAACGCAACGTCGAACATTGGGTCGGACACGAAAATTTCGAACTGGTTCATCACGATATAGTCAGGCCGCTTTATTTGGAGGTAGACGAGATCTATCATCTGGCCAGTCCGGCCAGTCCGCCTCATTACATGTCCAATCCTGTTAAAACTTTGAAAACCAATACTCTGGGTACGATAAATATGCTAGGATTGGCAAAACGCGTCGGTGCTAGAGTTCTCATTGCCAGCACCTCGGAAATTTATGGTGATCCCAACGAACATCCACAAACTGAGACTTATTGGGGTCACGTTAACCCCATCGGTAGGTACAAAAAAAAAAAAGTTATTTGTTATAATCTCATAAATATTTTCATGGCAATTTCTTATGCAGCAAATTGTTTTTGTTTCAACGAAATTTCGAAAGAAAACCTTTATAGTTGTAAATCTCAATTAACAATAATTTTTCTCGTGGAATTTCAATTTAAAAAAAATATATATATATACATATATTTGTTTTTCAATTGCGTAGATTAAAATGCATATTTTTTGGGATTATCAGGTCCTCGAGCGTGTTACGACGAGGGCAAACGCGTGGCCGAGACGCTGAGCTACGCTTACATGCGTCAGGATGGCGTTGAGGTGCGCGTAGCTCGAATATTCAACACGTTTGGTCCGCGTATGCACATGAACGACGGTCGTGTGGTCTCGAATTTCATACTTCAAGCGCTGCAAAACGATTCGATAACGATTTACGGCAATGGAAAACAAACTAGATCGTTTCAATACGTGTCGGATCTCGTGGATGGGCTCGTTTCTCTCATGGCGTCCAATTACACGATGCCCATAAACATTGGAAATCCCGTCGAACACACGATCGAAGGTCAGCAGCTTGGATACAACAAATTTACCCATTAATTTTTAAAAGAAAAATGGAATATAAATAACAAAAAAAAAAATGCATTTAATCATTAATTTCACAGAATTCGCTCGTATAATCAAAGATCTCGTCGGTGGTACGAGCAAAATCGTCGAACTGGCCGCGGTCGAGGACGATCCCCAACGTCGAAGACCCGACATAACACGGGCCAAGAAATACTTAAATTGGGAACCGAAAGTTCCGCTCGACGATGGTTTGAAAAAAACAATATCGTACTTCGCCAAGGAATTGCAACGTACGAAACATTCGCAAAAAGACATTGTCGTGAAAACATTCGTGAACGATCACGATATCGTGGAACGTTTGTGAAGAATCGCGAAGTACGTGAAAAAACAAATTTCTTTTTTTTTTAACCATCCGTGCTGTTATCGAGCTTTGTCACAAATCGATGAACGTAAATTATTGGTCACAAAAAATTTTGTAACGTTTTTAATGATATAAAGAAAAAAAAACGAACAAACTAAAATTACAAAAAAATATTTTTTACAAATATTTCCAAATGCACACTGGCCTAAAGTGATGAACACACGATTTTTCCCAGTCGAGATTGTCGGATATTAAATATCGTCTAACGTTTCTTCGACGAATTGAAAATTATCGATTGGAAAAAAAAATTTCAGAAAATTCGATTTCTCATTTTTTTTCTCATTTAAATATATATATATATATATATATATATATATATTTTTTTTTTTTCATACTTACTCGATGAATTGTTGTTACGATGATGGTGTTATTCGAATGATAATCTGCATTAGAATAGAGATCAATTGTCGATCTTTTTTTTTTTCTTCATAGTTTTCCACGAGCCGATGAGATCACTACGTGCCAAAATGAAGGAGGGGGTATAGGTTGTCTCTCCAATTTACTTGTGTGTCAACCGTCGTTGACGCTCCTCCCCCCCCCCTTTAAAATAACTCAACCCCTCAACACGTGCTCGACAGTGACCCCGTCCTCCTCCTCCTCCCCCTCCTCACACGTATCGTTTTCACCCTTTATCCGTAACCAATGTACATAAAGCTTTTGTAATACGAATCTCGTGAGCCACGAACGAAGCACGAAGGTTCGACGAACGTGAAAAAATAAAAAAATAAAAAAAATAAATAGAAGAAGAAAAAAAAATTATTATTATTATTATTTTGAAAACTGTGATTTAATGAGAAACGGAGTGTCTCATCTCATCGTTACGATTTCTTAGTTCGATTTTCACCGCGACGAGTGTTACGGAGTTAGGGGAGGGGAGGGGAGGGGGGAGGGAAGCGTTACATATGATCAGATGAAACTGGATAACGCGTGGGACTGGTGATAGGGGGCACGCGCGCGTGATCGTGATAACAATCGTCTCCCGCGGGTGTTCGAGTGGCATATATATATATGTGTATCACGTCGCGACTCTGCCTATTAATCATTGTTCACGACGATGATGATTTCCATCCGGGACGTAAGTCGGCCCATTGGACGACACCAAGACGTTGGAACAATCACGACGACGAAAAGAGAGATGAAAAGAGACGGACCGAGTTTGCTCGACGGGTTTAATTGATGGGTTTAGCAGCGATAAATCCGAATTCCCGTTGGAATTTTATCAAACCATTTGAGAGAGGACGCGTGTCGGCGAACAGCCCCCTCGCGTTGCAATCTTCGACGCTGCAACGCGATGCAATGGCGAGTCTTTGAATTTTTTCTAAAAATTTATCAACCCTCAGTCTGGAAGAACAATTAAACAAAAACGGTGAATCGAAGAATTTACTAATCGAAACAATATCTTCGCGTGATCGTCTTGCAGACGATCTTTATTTATTGTTTTTTTTTATCACGCCGACCGTTTTTCGTATTCGCCGACTGCACAATATTTTGGGATGGCCCCCCACGAACCGGAACCCTCGTGAACGAAGATATCTCAGAATGGCTTCCGCCATCCTCCTCTCTCTCTCTCTCTCTCTCTCTCCGTGCTCCGCCATTACAGGTTCATCGTTCCCGCGGGTAACGTTCGCGCGAGTTTCGTGAATCTCTTCGGCAAACGGCCGAAGACACATCCACGAGAGTTCTTTTTTTTTTTTTTCTCGTGCGAATGTCGCGAAACGGTCGGAGACTCTCGCGTATAGACCGTTTGAGAAACATTTTTTTTTTATATCTTCGCGATGTCCAGCGGCCATGTTGCATTATGCATGACTTAGCCCGTGGGCCTCTTGGCCCGCGTTTCTTGTCCCACACATACGCGATGTGAAGAAGACTACCCGCTTGACATACTTCCCGGTATAGCACACACATGTTGTTTTTTTTTTCCGCCAAACTCGTTTGTGTGTTCGCGCGCACGTACGTGTCGCATCACCTTCTCTCTCTGTCTCTCTCTCTCGCTCTTTTGCTTCCTCGTTCTCGCCGCGTCCCTCTCGCGGGCGGTTAATCGCGACTCAAGTGAGAAGTGAGTTGAGACAGCTGCTTGCCTACTCGCTTGCAGAATCATCGCCGAAGAGCGGTCAGATTCCGTGTTCGCATATGTATATATATATATATACACATGAATGTGCGATGAAACTTCCGAGAGTTGATTCACACCTACGCAACGGCAATCAGAGGTCGTGGTACCCCGGTGGCGGTCAATTCCCGCGAGGGATCGTACCACGGCGGCAATGGCGCCCTCCCGGACTCTCTACGGACAATCGGGTGATCATTGATGGAGAAGCGAGGGCGTGAAAAGGTTTTTTTTTTTTTTTTTTCGTTCGGTGGAATATTTTTTTTGTCCCTTCTCTTTGATTAGGTTAGCCACCGTGGGTGCGAAGTACATTGTCCGGAGTGCGTTCGATTCAGCCATCACGCATCTCCGAATGACGGACAGATGGGGCGAGGGGGGAAGAAATAATGGGGTGCTCGAAGGGAACGATCGGGGAGGTTATGTTTGGAGGTTGCGAAGGTGACTCGCATTGTGTGCAGAATTGAGATTGAGATACCAGGAACTTGGGTTATGTTTGGAGAAAAAAAGAAATAGGGAGAGTGAGCGAAAGAGAGAGAGAGAGAGAGAGAAAAGCTCTGTCGATTTATTTCCGGGCGTAAATTTTCTGGGGAACGATTTTTCGGATTCTTATCCATCGGCCATTAAGGGACGGTGAACCGCTGACCCTCGGGCGTGTAGATGGCTCATAAATATATATGTATATGTATATATATATATATTAGAGCGGTCGTTGAAGCACCCGGTCAATGGACTTCGTTAAGATCGTTTTTCCGACCGAGGAACAAGTCCGGTCGGTCGTGGAGACGCCATTGCTCGCGGCCTTCTCGCCGGTGGGGGTGCGTGTACCTGACCGATTCGCCAAATAACAATCGCAACGAATGACACACCGGTCACGGGTACAAACGGTTCAGGCTCGGAACGAATAACCCGCCCCATCTGACCGCACACCGAATCGTTTCGGTTCGAAAGCGCCGGGGTCAAAATATTGCACTTTGTGCATTGTGAAAACGTATTTATGATAATATTGCATTTTTTATATATTTTTTAATTTTTTTTTATTTGGCGATTTTTTTATTTGGAGAAATGTGACATATTGAAAATTTTCGTGAAAATTTCGAAAGGAAAAGATTCGGAATTTCGATGAGATTCGAATCGATCGCGGTCGCGTCGAGAGTGCGACCGGTTTGGCGGATCGCGACCGGTGTGAGCCACACGACGTATGTACATCGGGACAGACGTGTTATCCCCCGTGTGTCGCGTGTTGCAGCAGCAGCAGCAGCGGCAGCAGCTGCTTCCAGCCGGACAACCCGGAGCGCCTCGCTCACCACTGGAATTCAGTTTCCCTGCGACCGCCGGCGGGGTCGCATCGCACTGCGCATCGCACCGCGCATCACCACGCCATCAAAATTTCTCCAACGAATTTCTCACGTTTTTTTTGTCAATCTTTCAGAACTTGAGAAAAAAATCAAAATACTTTCTCAAACCCGATTCGTTGCTAATTTTTTTTTTTTTACACGATAAAACAATATAGTTTTTTTTTATTTGTCAACCCAATGGAAAATTTATTAACGTGAAATTTGAGTCATCGTTCGATCACGTGAAAAGTTTCGAAACAATTTTTAGTTTTTATTATTCATTCATTCATTTGTTATTATTATTATTTATTTATACGCGTCGCAGAACAAGAGTAAAGTGTTGGAACGATTGAGAAGAAAAAAAAATAAATTCAAAGTGATATATTTCGATTCTGATTTTTTTTTTAAACATCATTTTTGTATTTCATTTATTATTTTTTATTTGAAATAATTGAAATACTTTTTACAATTGTGAGCAGTGCTGTGTTAATATTGATAAATAAATGTAATAAAAAGAAAAAAAATATCCATGTCCAGCCAAATAATTGAAAATTGGGAAAGTAAATAATGAATTTTGAAAAAATGATTCATTATCGAAATATCAAAATGCAAATGTAAAAAATTTGAATAAGATTCAAACGAATTTTATTTTCCCGCCCAACCGTAGAATCGTGAGGGAAAAAGAAAAAACAAAAGAATTATACAGTTCAAGTGCATTTGTGTGCAATTCGTGGATAATCGTATTTAACAATAAAATATCGATGATGGAATAAAAGTTCGAGTTTCTCAAAAATAAAAATTATTTGTAAATCGGTTTTTTTTTGTTTCGTGAAGTGCGATAAAATTTTCGTGAGAAAACGAAAGAAGATACAACAAAAAAAACAATTTGGCGTTCGTTGAACATTGAAAAACTGGTAAGCTGCGTAAAAGCGATGATAAAATGGTTGTCAACAAGACAGAGAAAGAGAGAAAAATATTCATTCGGTGTTTATTAACTTTCTGAGCTATTGAACATTATTAAATATTTCATATATGTATCTATATATCTATGTGGCTTATATTGCACTACCGACATCACATGCTCGTTCAAGATGACGGACCATATTTTGACTTGGCCTTCGAGCCATTGAAATGACATCCGTGAGTGCGAGAGAGACAGCGCTATCGGACGTGGCTGCGGAGCGAGAGAGAATGACATGGTACACCAAGTCCATCACCTTAACAACCGTTTAAACTATTCATTTTTCTTCGTCGCCAAATCCTTACAAGAAAAAAACATGAAAGAGACATGGACGGACATGTTGTTTCGTTGTAATCGTCGTGATCGTTATATGACGTCGCGTAAATCGCGTGAATCGCGAAACGAAGTTCGAGTAACCGAGAAACGATGGACCGGCAATCGCTCGTGGAGACTCGGGATCGGCGGAGAAGCGCGAAGCGGGCGGCGCGCAGGCGCCTCACGACTCACGACTAGCGTTCGGTTGCGCGGCGGGGGCGGAGGGGGTGGCGGGGGCGAAGGGAGGAGAAGGAGAAGGAACAGACGGAGCGCGGAAAGAGCTCTTTGCGCGACAAGATGCAAGACATGAAAAAATGTTTCGATTACGATTTAAAATAATATCCTTACCCCCTCTTCTTGTATATTTTTTATTCGATCTAGCGCATCATTAGTTTTCGTCTTCCTTGTTTTTTTTTGTCTCGTTTCGTCGGTTTGTTTGTTCGAAGTCGAACACGTGGAGGACGCGTCGGAGTTTTCGGCGACGAAGGATTATTATTGCGCCACTGGTGGCGCCAATGCGCGCGATATCGCGGCGAATCTCTGGCGTCGATGCATCGGGGCGATGCAACTGGCAATGCGCGCATGCGGTTGATCGGGGAAAGGCCGGAATGGATTTTGTCGTTCGATTTGTCGATGTTTTTTCGATCGAGTTAAAAACAATCTTGTGAAAAATTATCTCATCAGTTGAGAGAAAGATATATGAGAAAGGAAGAAAGAGAATAAAAAAAAAAACAAAATAATTAATTCATTTGTTTTTCGAAATGGCAACATAAATCCAAATTACATGGGTTGTAACATGAAAGCAGGCGGACACATGTGTACCGCAAACACACATAACACATTATATTACGAATCGCAGTAACAATCGCGTATAGTTTACGAGCTGTTTGGCTCGAGACAGCGCGGCGTCATCCGGACGAAAAAATATCGAACACACACACACACAGACGCGCAGCAGCAACGCGTGGAAGGCTACAAATCGCAGTCGTGGAAAATTCGGGTCAAACTCGAAATGCACGGCATCGCCAACAGCGAGAGATATTCACAAGTCGGACTAAATACGTTCCCCGGCAATAACACGAGTCTCTTCCACCCACACACGAGCAAACACGTTTGTAAATCCGTGTACGAGAACTTGAGAGACTTCGGCGATTCGTCGTGTGTGTGTGTGTGTGTGTGTGTGTGTGTGGGTGAGTGAAATTTTCCTCTCCGCACGATTCGCCATCACGGATCGACGGATTCTCTCCATTGAATTCACGAATTAACTAGATGTGCATGTGCAACGTATGTGCGAGGTGCTATTGCAGTTATCCTCAAATATTGCACGTTTTTTTAGGACGGTCGATCGAGGTCCCCATATATACATTTATACATGTCAGAGGTACCCATATATACCTTTATACATGCTCGAGGTACCCATATATACCTTTATACGTATTCGAGGTCCCATTTATCAATCGCCCTCCCCCCCCCCCCCAACGTGGTCTTTGGTCCGTCAGTCCGTCCCGGTATCGAATTCAACGTCGAGAGATCAATTGTCAAACGATACGAAGCAAACACGTCACGTCATCCGTCCGGGTTTACTGACCGATGAACGCTCAACAGGGTGAGGGGGGGGGGGGGGTTCCCATACTAACGATCTTCAATACCACCCCGCATAAAGTCTCCCCGTCCTCGTTCACCGATCCGCAACCCGTCGGATTGTCCGTTCGCCTGCCGGTCCGCCCCGTCGTCGTCAACCGATACCCACGACAGTTTCGAACGTGTGTGACGTTAACGACGCGTCAAGTGTGTCCGCAAACAAAACTCCGTGCAAAAAAAAACAATTGAAAAAAAAAAAAAAAAAAAAACGTTTCCAGTTTGCACAAACGAAGCTTTGTGTTCATGATCCACGAACGTTGAAACACACAGAGTCGATGAGAAAGAGAGAGAGAATGCAAGAGAGAAAGAGAGAGAAAGAGTGTTTCACCTCTTTCCTCTCGCTGCTCCTCTTCGCTTCTTCGTCGGGTTTTGCTCGGAGAAATCACACACGTAATTAAATGTGTCTGGTGAACAGTTGTGTTATGTCGATTCTGCGAATGGTCATTGAAACTTTTCGATATGTGATTACATTTGTCGCGAACGTTGACACGCTATACATGCATAGCATGTGTATATATATGAATGCTGAAGTAAGATAAGATTTAAGATTTAAGAAGAAAAAAAAATGTTATCAATATTTTCGATATTATTTTTCATCGAAAACTTATTCGACCAAAATTTTTTTTTGGAGTTCAGGATGAGTTCTGCGACCCCGGAATGTAATTCCATCCGGATCGACTTGATGGAAATCATCAACTCGACCCGACTCGCAACTTTGTACGAAAATTTGCTCGAGGTTTGCGACATAACAGCACTAAGGGTGAAATTGTGTGTGTGTGTGTGTGTGTGTGTGTTGGTGCCACAGTCGACACACTGCAATTCCACGACCTCGGGGGACGATGAAGTTTCTCGTCAATTAGCATCCCACGACATCTGGCTCCGACAATTTGACATTCCCGAGATTTCTAGATTCACGAAAACGTCACGAAATCACGAAAGTTTAATTGAAATAATCGTAATAATTGTGAAACGCGGGAACCGGAAAAGACTGCGGGATAAACGTTGCTCGACTAACGAGTGACGAGGGTCGGAAAGGCCATCGGAGCTTTTGACTTTGGCGACCCGGGGGTCGAAAAGACCCCGAGCGAGCTGAGGGCCGATTACCGATTCATCGAGGAGACGGTTCACACACTCGTTCGAACGACGACCAAACCGGATATTTATAAAATTTACAATCCACTTTTTTTTTTTTTCATCTTTCGTCTTTTTCACATTTTCGTATTTATATTTTTACGAAGCTTCCGGTCTGTGTGTGACTTTTACGAAAGTTTCAGACGCAGTCATCGAGACTGTAGCGGGGCTGATCTGACACACGAGACCGCGCGTTTGGCGAGTGGTGTGGGCTGATATGCGGCAGACAGCTTGAGACCACCGAAGAGAAAGAGAGAGAGAGAGGGAGTGAGATAAAGATAGATGAAAAAAAAAGCAGGACGGAGATTGCGAAGAGGATGGACGGGGTAGATATACCGTTTCGTCTGACTCGCCGGGTTTCCAGGAATAGACAGCTGTCGATGGCGGCCCTTCGGGATGCGAGAGTTTCGTGGTACCCTCCTTCCACCTCTGGACCATACGGATCCGGCAGATCGGATCGGCAAGGACGGGCAGAGGCGAGACGGAGCCTCGAGCCACCCAGACGTCGACCTAACCCAGGTTGCCACTCGTTACGCGATCCTTCTATATAAACACACACACGAAGAGACTACTCGAAAAGATTTTTCATTGCTCTCGGTCGACTCGACTTTGTATTGACCATTGTTCAATAGCTCTTTCATTGTCTCTTCTATTTCCCCTTTGATTTTCCTTCGAATGAAATATTGGACAAAAGGGGGAAACTGAATTTTCATTGTAAAATAATAATTGTCAACGTTTCATTCACGTTCTGAACAAAAAATTGGAAATATTTTTTTGAGACGTAGATTTTTGTTTGTATTTTTTTTTTTTTTTTTTTTACTGAAATTCGTTGAAAAAATTGTTTTTTCTAATAATGATAATAATTGTTATTATTACTAATATTAGGAATATTCGTTATTATTATTATTATTTTTCTTTCAACTTTTTTTCTCATCAAACAAGTTTGTGTGCCTCGTGGCATTGTTAATGCAACCAGGATCCCACATACTCGTAAAGTGATAGACCGAGAACCCCTTCACCCGTAGGGGGGGGGGGGGGAGGGAATTAGTATCGACCGTAGATCGAAGCTTCGGGCGGGTGGATAACTCGCTCCAGACGCTCGAGAGGGCAAAAACCGTACAGTTTGAGCGGGCCACGCGATCGTAAAACAGGTGCGGAACGACCGCATACCTCGGTCGCACTTTCCGCACGCCCGGCTCGCTGTGTACTGCTTCGTATACACATACATGCACACTGTATATTTATATATATGTATGTATTGCGTGTACATAGGTGCGAGATGCATGTACGACGAAGGTGGGTACACGTATCCGATACCACGAGGTAGTTTTACTATTTTTCCTCCTTCGTCTCCCACACCAACGGCCGAGATGCCGCACGATGCTCTCCCCGGCTTCGACCGTCATGTGGCTTCATTCTCTCCCTCTCTCTCTCTTGGGCTTTAACTACAAACTTTGTAAAATTTCATCAAATTAAATTCCCAATTTTTGGCACGGATCAAATTACCCGGATTGACAATGAAAATTCGTGAAAACGAATTTTCGGTCGGGAACCCGGATTAGGTGCCTTTGAGGTGATGCCAATTAGGACCTTGGTTTATACATTTATAATGTTATTAAAAATGAATCGAGCTAGGAAGTTGACTGCGAAGATGTGTAGGTGGTCCATTGATGAAATTCTCTCGTGTAAAAAATCAGGTGGGCTTTTAAGGTGTCCCGCATCTGTCTGCGGTTGGATCGCGTCCGGAGTTCTTCGCCAAGTGTCTTAAAAAGTAAGTTTTGCCGGTCTCTCGAGCGGGAATTCAACGAGTTTCTTTACCGGAACACAAGTCAGTCGTCCGCAGAGTTGTTTGGAGTTGTTGTGGAATTGTACCGGTCTCGGGCGGCATTTCTCGGTCGAGTGCTGAAACACAGAATACCTCTGTGTGTGTGTGTGTGTGATCCAACGCCGGTTTTTATCGCGACAATCTACAACGTGAGAAATAGTTTTCCCACGAGTTGTTGTCACTGGCCCATTTGCGCACTAAACAAGACTCTCGTTTGCCACCGTCATCCACAATCACGACAGTTTCACATGATTTCACACTCGGAACACTCTCTCACACCATTTTTCCATCTCACGAACACTCGTGCGTTCACGTATGACTTGCAAACGAGTTATGAAAAATGTAAGACTAAAATTATTCACATTTTTATCCATTTTTAATCCATTTTTAAAAACTCTTCCACTCGACTTTATCCACAACTCTACGACTAGTTATGCGTTTACTCGCCTCAACAACGACGTGTTTCATTGATATTCCACAAAAGCTTGAACATTTTTCACCAAGATTCGTTGCGATAAACCGATGAAAGAAACATAAAAAATCATCATCGAAGAATTTGATTCGATTCCGCTCGAGAGACGCCCGTGCGGTTGTTCCGTTGCTGCTCGTCAGCAAAAAAAATGAAGATACAGGAAGAACGAGGGTGAGCGAGAAAGTACGGTTGAATAACGACCCACACGATTTTATCATCGCATCGCGAACGTTGCGTAGTCACGTATATACCAAAGCCAATATACAACGTGTCCCGATGCTGATGCTGCTGTTGTTGGATAAAGCGTGGGACACGAGTTACGTGTGCACGTATAAGCGCGAGAATGGTCAATCTGACGAAAGATCCGTCAGAGCCGGAGAAGGGATAAGCGACGTGGAATGTGGGATGGTAAGAAAAAACAAAAAAATTAAATAGAAACGAATGGAAAATGAACGACCGCGGTCGACGATAAATCATATTGCGCGCTTCACACCTCGCCGTGAATTTAGCTGTTCAATTGGTCATGTTTCGTCCGGTGATTTTAATGGGAGAGGCTTCTGCGTCGGGATCTCACTTTATCGACAGCTTTATTGGGTCGTTATCGATCACTGATATCGTCACATCGATCACTTCTCGTTAGGTTTGTGTTTGGATTTTATTTAATTTAGATTGATTCGACTCCTAACAATTTTTCACCCCTCATTTTTTATCAGAAACGTTTATTCACTGCCAAAAAAAAAATTGTTCTTTCTTTATTCAAAATAAAAAGTAGAAAAAAAAAACGAATGAATGGGCAACGTCTGGGATTTGTTGAGACAAAAGCCAAGTCTCGGTCTGCCCCTTCGCCCATACCGAGAGCCACACAATAGCTTGCCCTTCGTTTCCCTCATCAAAATTTCTTTCCAACATTTTTTTCTCCTCCATTCGCGAAAAAAAGTTTTATTCATGTAAAAAAATAATAATAATAAAAAAAAAAAAATTCGGTACATCTCGCTGCTTCGTGGTATCTCATCATCCCCAAACGGAAGCACATTTTCTTCTCGTCGACTCGGCGGGACGGGTATTCCCCCCCACCTCGACATCACATGCGATTCACGTGAACGAAGGATGGGAGATCCTGAGAATGGCCACAGCTGCCTGCTGCTTCTGCTGCTGCTTCTACTTCGCGAGATGATAAGAAATCCTTCTCGAAGGGTTTCCTTTGTCCTGTTTATCTTTTTTTTTCCCTCCCCTATCCAGAACCTGTACTCGTCACGAAATCTAACAATAACCTTCTTTTTCTTTTCTTTTTTTTCACATTTTTTTCCCCATTGAATTCCCGAAATTCTGAATATTATTTTTTCTGAATATATTGAAATAAATTTTGATGAATAATGCAATGAGTAATAATATTTTCGTGAGAAAAAAATATTTTTTGAATCGTGGAAATGAAATTGAAATAAAGTAATAAATTCGTCAGAAGAACAATTTCGTTCGAATATATAAATAAATAAATAAATAAGTAAATAAATAAACAAACAAATAAATATAAAATTTCACCCTTTCCCCCTCGAATCGAAGATATGTTGTTTTTTTTCTTTCGTTTTTTAAAAATATTTTCTTTTCGTTATGCTGAAAAAAAGAATTAAAAAACAAACTTATCCACTCTCGTACATTTTTTTTCGTTTTTCCACGGAACGTGGAAGGGGTAGGGTAGGGGGTGGAGGAGGACGAAGTCGTACGCTTCGGTCGGCGTCGATGCGCCGAGTTCTGTATGGGGGATGTCGAAGTCGCGACCGCAAACCGCTGCATTAGCCAAAGTGCACATCAAAGCAATGGCAGCACATCGGTGCTGTGCCGGTGCATCGTTGCATCGTTGCAGAACTCGCGCAGGATCACGCGCATCGTCGAGCCAAACCCCGTGTAAACCGAGTTGAGGTGCACACACACACAAAATCGCGAATGCAACGTCAACAAAAGCAACAGCAGCATCGACGTGCGTTAAACACGAAACTCGTTTCGTCGTCGAACCATTTACCGGATGACAATTTTCATTAGCGACCAGACATTTTTTTTTTCTTCTCATTTTCACGTCGTCCTTATATTTCCACGACTCGTACAATGCGATATATTTCGTGCAAGTGGAAATGGTCGTCGTGCATCAGACCGAACGAAATCGATTTTCACAGATTGGATTTGTTTTATTCGAAACACACACTTACACACACTTGGATATAGATGATACAGATATTGGTGATGAAAAAGTATGACGACCTCGCCTCTCTCCTCTCTCTCACTCTCACATTTTTCCCGGTCTAGTTCATCGTGTTCCGTAATTTTATTTACGATCTCTCGCGGCTAATAATCTTCCACCCGGAATTCGAATATATGGGATTTCACTCGTATTTCGCGAGTTCAGTCGGTTAAAGAGTGTGAGAGAGAGAAAGAGAGAGAAATATGGAAATTCGTGAAACGAAGTGAGATATTTTCTCGCGAGTCATGTTTAACGGAGTCACGGAGGGACAGACATATATATATATTGTACGTCGAAGTATTGGCGAGGTTCCAACCCGTCCGAGAGTTCCGATACGAGGACGAGGGCTTTTTAACGGTGCGTCGAGCAGCCAGCCAGTCAGCCCCAGGCTCATGTCGGATCTAACGTAGGCTTGCACCACTGCCTGCCGGGGGTACGGCTCAGGCAAATCCGTCTGGATAACGTCGGCTCTCTTCACTCTACGATCGCTTGGTTTTTTCTTTTTTCGTGCCTTTTTGTTCATTTTTATTTATTTATCGATCACTTTTTTTTTTTTGAAAAGAAAGAAGAACATGAAAAAAAAAAGAAAAATTGAAATTCCATTGACAAAGAAAATTATCGGTCGGACGTGTGTTCGGTCCGTCCGCGATTATCATCTGGCGAGGTGTAAAGACGCGAACCGCGCGAGAAGGTCGACGACCGATAACGATCCGGATCGCGTCGGTCACGACGCCTCTCGACTCCACATCGTCGTTACCGTGTGCTAGCTTTATTTTTTTTATTTTTTTCAATTTTGCAATATTTTTCTTTTTTTTTTGTAGAAAAAAAAAATTACCATTCTTCGTCGGTTTCTCGGGTCGCTGGTCGCTGGTCGTGTTATAAGATACATATATATGTATATTTATTCGTACGACACGACTCGACCGCCCAGACCGGCCGTTCGACCCTCGTCATCTCATTTTCACGCTCTCGAACAACCGCGAGCCTCCACACACACACTTGAACCCACACACGAGGAAATACCAGCAGAGAGTCCACGTTATAATTCCCCATCCCTCTCGCACCCCACAAATTCGTTCGACACACCGAAATCTTGTTCGCGAACCATGAATTTCTTCACCGAAATTGTGAAATTGATTAATTTGTCACGTGTATCCTCGGAAATCGCCACATCGTCGCTTTCGAGCCTCGAGATCTCATCGCGATACTCCGAGATCACCAAATTACCGACGAAAATATTATTCAGCAAGAAAAAAAAATTATCTCCGAAAAAAAAGTGTTTATCACTATGGAGTCCGGAAATGTTCGGATTTTTTTTTATACATATGTTTATATGATATATCCGTCCAAATAGTTATTTGTTCGCACATATTATTATTTATTATTATTATTATTTTAAGTGAGATCGAGACGTCCGCAGGGTGTGGTCGCGTTATTCGCGTGACCGAAAGAAGAAAAAAAAGAAAAAAAATAGTAAATAACGTGACGCACGTGGCCGATAAGAGACGACCTTCGGGTCGTCAATGAGCGAGCGAGCCGTTCACCCCGCGCAAATCGTACCGCAATTCAGCCACACGAACGAATTATTATCAACGGTATTGTATGTGTATACGTATAAGTTCGTAGTTAACAAGGGTAACCCAGATATGCGAATAAATCCAATGGTGGAAATGTTATCTCTCGGTTGCTCGACGAACAATCAGTCACAATCTACGTGCTCGCTCGTACGTAAAACTTTTACGGACGCGTGCATCACATCCGATAGTTCGACGTTGCAACACATGTGACCAGACTCTTACACACACACACACATGCACAACACCATCCCTTTCGCTTCATAATTTAATTTTTACATAATTTTTCATAACTAATCATTTGCTTAATAATTCGAAGCAAATATATATTTTTTTCTGTCTTCTGTTTCGTGACAAAAGTACTCCGCAATCTTTTTACCATTTTTTTTCGCAACCTCTTGCGGCTCTTGAAATAATCAAACAACTACCCTTGGATAAGGAAAAGCGTATACTTTGGAAAAATACTTTGGGTAATTTAAAAAGAATAATTTTTTTTTGACAATATTGCTGGTTGGTGTTGGGTCAGTTCGACTGAAATGTGTGAAACTCATTTGGCTCGTGTACGTAGCATATGCGGTACTCGTATTCGCCACGGGGATTTACTCATGCATGGGTGGTGACCCGGGGTGTACGTTCCACTGCGATACACACGTCCTGGGGCATATCGCTCGACATATATAAGCGCGGCCACTGGTCATGCGAATTTCCGGTGGGTCCAATTGTTATATTTTGTCCTTGTCTCGCGTGCGTCCAGTTGCGGATATACATTGTATATACATGTGTGTGTACCATATATTCTACTCTCAACTACTACGCCAAACAATGAAACAAAATTACGATAAATTGACGATCAAGTTTTTTTATTTTCTCAATTTATTAAAAAAATACATATATAAAAAAATCTTTTTTTTTTTTTCAAATTTTATTCTTAAACGTTTGGATGTTGTGTGGTTTGTTGCAGGCGATCGAACGATGATCTGACCCTCGTTGGGATTGGCGTGTGAAAGAGCGTGTCGAGGGGATCGAATCTCGAGCGCGCGCGTGACAAGATGCTCGGCTCGATCGGATTCTTCGGATTTTTTTTTATCGTCGTCGCGACCGCCCGACGCGGACCCGAAGACCTTCCGGCCGAGGATGTTTTCGGAGGTCAACGCCGCGGGCCAAACAATGGCGGTTTCATTCACAAGACAAACGGCCAACAACACACCGGCAATTATAACGGCCAATCGAATTCACCGTATCTGCCGTATCAGCAACCACGCGATCGCAAACCCAACATTGTTCTCATACTCACGGACGATCAGGACGTCGAACTCGGTGAGATAACATTTAAAAAAAAAAAAAAAAAAAAAAATTTAATTAATTAATTATTTTTCAAAAAATTCTTTTAAATTAAATTTATGAAAATAAACAAAAAAAAAAAATGAAAAATAGACTGGCACACATCATCTCGTTGTTCCCTTGGCTAGTGTGTCGAGTGAGTCAGAACCAAACGGATCAACGAGAGAGCGTTTGAAAAAAAAATTTTAAAAAGAAGTTTTAAAAACAATCACATCGAGATTCAACGCGCTTTCACGCGCATCACTCGTCCTTTCTTCGCTGTTTTTATTCTATTCGTTCTTTTTTTTTCCCATTCTCGTTCGCATATCTCGTCGTCTGATCTTCACCGTCGGATTTATTTTTTTTTTTTTGTTGTATTGAAAAAAAATGTTTTTTTTTTCCGTGTTGCCAGGTTCGCTGAACTTTATGCCACGTACGTTGAGACGAATAAGGGACGAGGGAGCTGAGCTCAGACACGCATACGTGACCACACCGATGTGCTGTCCGAGCCGAAGTTCGCTTCTGACAGGTCGGTACGTTCACAATCACGAGGTATTCACCAACAACGACAATTGCAGCAGTCCACAGTGGCAACGGGATCACGAGCCACAATCGTTTGCCGCTTATCTCAGCAATGCCGGATATCGAACCGGTAATTACAATCAGTACATTATTTTTCCATCGTAATATACCATTTGTTTGAAATATCGTTGATTTTTTGTTTTTTTTTGTTTATCAATTTATCCGCCCCAATCAATATCGATGAAATAGATCGATGGATCAATGGATCAATAGATAAATCAATGAATCAGTGGATTAATGGATCAATGGAGCAATAGCTAGACAGATCGATCGATCAACGGATCAATAGCCAGATAGATAACTAAACCGATGAATCAATGAATTTTCTTTCGAATCCCAAAATCAATGGACAAAATAACAAATCGAGTACGAAACCGAGTACAAAATGTTAATAAAAAATGAGTCATCGGGTGTCTCTCGGGGGGCCCTTGTCCTTCGTCGCCATGCACATCCTCGTCGTCCTTCGTGCGCGGAGTAAAACCAAAGCACGAAGGACGTGTGTGTGTGTGTGTGTGTAGTGCGCGGCAATCGTGGGGGCACGTTCGATGATTGTGGTCAGGGACACAACGAGTCGTTGCGGCGACCCACGTGAGAGGGAGCGAGAGAGAGAGAGACGAGACCGGGCGATAAGGAAACCAGTTTCGTCGATGGCTCTTCCCGCGCTCACCGCGCTTCGGACCTCGTCACGCTCGGGTTTTACTATATATAGACCGCGAAACATTTTCATCTCATCGCTCGAATGCCAACATTACGTTTCGTCCCATTGTGCAACATCGGACATCACGGAACACACGAAAAAACAAAAAAAAAGTAACGACTTTGTCTTTTTGCTTCCTCATAGAGGAAGCTTTGTTTTCGTGAAATTTTTTTTTTTCGAGATGTTCATGAAAACGTGTTCAGTATGTCTCAAAACACCTAAAAAACACATTTAGAAAAAATGTCCGGATGTATGTATGTGTGTGTGTGTGTGTGTGTGTGTGTGTGTGTGTAGTAATGGTTGACCGCTTACAACTTGAGAACGGCTCGAGATATCAAGCTGAAATTTGTCACACATGTGAAGGGTTCACGGCGCATAGCACAATTTAATTTTTGGAAAAATCTATCAAGTTATTTTGTTTTCACATAATTTTTTCAAAATTAAAAAAATTATTTTTGGTCTCTAGCTCCCACAATTCTAGAGATATCGAGCTCAAATTCAGTATAATGTTGTACGAGTACAGGGAGATGCTCGATACCGAATTTGGAAAAAATCCACGCATTGCTTTACTTTTAAAGCGTTTTTTAATGTGAAAAAAACGAACTTTACACTCTAACTGGAGCGATTTTTGAGATATCGGACTTAAATTTGGTACGAAGTTGCGCAATTATCCAAAGAGAAACCCGATTGAATTTGGGCGAAATCCATCACGCCATTCATATTTTATGGCGTTTTGAAATTTTTCCAAAAATCAATGTAACTGCTCCAGCTTCCATAATTTTTAAGATATCTGGTTGGAATTTAGTACGAAGTTGCACTACCATCGAAAGAGGTTTCGTATTGAATTTGGACAAAATCTAACAAGACGTTCAGATTTTATGGCGTTTTGAAATTTTTCCAAAATTCTATGTAAGTGCTCTAGCTTCCATAATTTTCTAGATATCCGGCCGAAATTTAGTACGAAGTTGCACTATCATCCAAAGGGATTTCCTATTGAATTTGGATAAAATCTAACAAGGAGTTCAGATTTTATGCGAATTATAATTTTTCAAATTTCACATGAATTGCCCCATGTATATTGATTTCGACTTCCATCACACTTACAAGGAGCCCTCAACGTCACGAAAGTAAACAAGGGTGCAAAGTAGAACCTTGCACATTGCTTCCTCATAGTTTTGTACCGTTTTTAAATTATTGAGATGTAAAGTAGAACCTTGCTTATGGCTTCCTTATCTTCTTACACATTTGCCAAAGCTTCCTCTATGAGGAAGCCAAAATTGATCGACACAAGGTTCTACTTTACATCTCAATAATTTAAAAACGGTACAAAACTATGAGGAAGCAATGTGCAAGGTTCTACTTTGCACCCTTTTTTTTTTTCTTTCTTTCGCTCAATAAATTATTCGATCACGCGAATCGTGATCCGAATAGATGCACACGCGACGATCGTCGATGCAATGACTACGGGGGAAAAAAATTGATCAAACGGAATTTTTAGAAATCAAAAGCGACGTCTCGTGCTGCACGATTTATTTATTTATTTATTTTTTTTTTTTTTTGTCATAGATCGATCGTTCGTTCAGGATTTTCTTTCCTGAAGCATGGAGACAGTTGTGGAAATCTTGAGACGAAGACATAACATTTTGCGTGTAAAATTCAACTGATGTGTGATTTTTTTTAACGTGTTAAAAAAAAAAAAATCTCTGCTGCAATTTCATTTTTTTGATAAACGAAAAAGTTCGGGGATGAAAATTGAAGTACGATAAAAATAATTGAGGCCACTTCAGATAGGAACATTCTTTTGGGTTACAATTTAGAAAAGTGTAAGAACATTATTATTATTATTATTATTGTTATCATTTTGGTTGCAACGACTTCTCCTCGAATTGAATATAAAATTTGAAAAATATGAAAAAATTGGTTCACGGGCTAGATCGTTCCTTCTGGTTTTATATTCAGAGTCTGTACAAGCTGCGGAAATGCATTTTGCGATCCGAACGGGATGGTCTGTCCTTTGCGATTCCTTTATAGCTCGGTTGCTTTGTTCCACAATGGAGATTGGGGCGCAGCGGGAGACACGTTCGAGAACTCGACTGGCGCCAGGATACCACGGCATCGTCGTCCTTTTTCACACAAACACACACACACACTTACACTTACACTTACATACAGGGCGGTCCATTGGAATATGTTGAGAGCAACGTGTATCTTGAAGAAAATACGTTTGCGATGAAAAATCTTCATACCTCGAAAGTGGCCAAGACACTGTGCTCATCGTATACGTTTGATCCTCACACGAGTTGGCCATCCTCTCATGCTCAGGGTGTCTCATGGCACGTGGAGAGTTGACGCCGGACACAAGATCAACCCCCCATGGATCAACAGGTGTCCGTCCCCACTCGTTCGGTTACACATTATTTCGTTTTTTTATTTTTTTCGTTTGCTTCGCGATTAAAAATCGTACGAGACAACATTTCCATAAACCTTTCTTGCTACTCTCAAATTCCACCGTGATTCAACACTACAATCGTATCGATCTCGATGCCTGAATTTTTTTTTGTTATAATATAAATTTTTTTAAATATTGAAATAATTAAAATTTGAAATTCAACATTTTGATCGAATCAGACTAGATTTTCATCAGACAGACTCATCAAATTCTAAAAAAATAAATAAATAATATTTTAAAAAAACACGAAAAGTCCTATTCATCGAAATATCCGGATTTTTCATGTAAATTAAATTACAAAAATGTTTTTAAAGACGCGAAACAAAAGTTTCACGTTCGAACGAATTGACGTACTGTGATTAAACTTTGCTCCCTTACCTTCGTCGTCATTTCAATATTCACACAAATATATGTATGTATATATGTATAGAAGGCAACCCAATGCCACGTGAAAGCACACCCGGGGACGACCTCACTCTCCGGGTCATGCAAATGAGAAGACCTCTCTGGGCTCAAACTCGTTATATTTATGGGCTTTTGTTTCGCGTCCTTCATTCCTTCAGTCCTCTTCCTCCTTCTTGCCATCGTATAAAACGCATCTCTACCCACCGTGTAACCTTCTTTCCGGGTTTCCTCGTTTCCATATCTCTCTCTCTCTCTCTCTCTCTCTCTCTCTGACTATCCATCTTTCTCCCTCTCTTTCTGGTTTCTTCACGAGTCCTTTCGAAGCCCTTGGAACTCGTATTCCATTGAGACGTCTTTGCCAAACGTGAAAAAACGGTAGCTCCACTCGAATCGCATAAACGACGCGGGTTCGCAGCTCCCGGTGGTCTCTCATCCACCTTGGACTATATAAACCGTCAAATATATACGTCACGTCAATATAACCATATATATATATGATGTTTAACGTGTTACACATATATGTATGATGTGTAGAGCTGAAAAAGTTGTCTCGGGATCCTCGACGAGCCTGGAGCAACGTTTTCAGCGCAAACTTCGACCACCATGTCGTATACAGGGTGTAACAAAATCAACCCTTGAATAAATTAGTGAATCATTATGATCATCTTTTTTTTTCCATTCTTTAATTTTTTTTCAATAAGAAATCAAATACGATACGACTCCACGGAATATTTCAGATGAAAAAATCGTTTCAAAAATTTAATCATAGCTAATGTAATATGACATACGTTATATCGAAAATCTAATTTTCGATCTAATTTTAATTCAAAGAATTTTGAGTCGTTGACTTTGATTGAATAATTTTTTTTTTTATTAAAAAGAAAAAATAATGACAAAATTTCTAAAAAAAAAAAAAAAAAATGAAACACCCTGTAGACCGGTTATGGACCTGCTGCACCGGTAAGCGATATAACGTTATCGTTATATGCATAGTTCTCGCGTGCTCGTGTCTTTCACGGTCCGTTCATTCTTCGTGTCCAACCCTTTCCCCCTTTCCCCTTTTCCCTCCCGCTCTAGCCTCATCCTTTCCCTCGTGTGTTATATATGTATATATATATTTAACCCAACCCTTTAGCTCAGTCGTGGACTCGTTTGTACGAGAGGGAAAACTCTTCGTGCCAGGACGGACCCGACGCGGCTCGAGTGCCCGCGAAACAGTACCAGGATCGAGGCATGCACTATCTCTCTCTCTGTCTCACTCGCTCCTCGGGCCACCGTTCGCCCCAAATCCTCGTACGACCTCCTCACGTGGTACCGTCGTATTAATTATTTGATGCGCCTCCTCCCCACGATGAATTATTCACGATCTTGGCCGCTCGCAGCAGCACCAGCACCAGCAGCAGCAGCGCAACTACCCCGTTGCGCTATCACCGAAAGATTTATATCGGAGGCCACGGGGAAAAGCAGGCCTCCCCCTGCCCCTCCCCCTCCCCGGCTCTTAACTTTTAACAATCTCCATCGTCCTCGTACCGATATACATCTCTCGCTCTTTTTCACGTTTAACTTTTCTCATTATTAATTCAATATTATTAATTTGAAAAAATGTGTAATTGTTTTTTTGTTGTTGTTTGTTTCCGTTTCAGGATATTTCGGAAAATATTTGAACAAGTACAACGGTTCGTACATACCACCCGGATGGCGCGAATGGGGCGGTCTTATAATGAATTCGCGTTACTACAACTACAGCGTTAACATGAACGGGAAGAAGATAAAGCACGGGTTCGAGTACAACAAGGATTATTATCCGGATCTGATAGCCAACGACAGCGTGGCTTTTTTGCGTCAGAGCAAGCACAATTTTGCTCGCAAACCGGTGATGCTCGTCGCGAGTTTTCCAGCGCCCCACGGTCCCGAGGACTCGGCGCCCCAGTTCTCGCATCTCTTCTTCAACGTCACCACTCACCAGTGGGTATAATCCAAACATTTTACAAACCCCGGGGAGCTTTCCCATTGCACTCTCTCATTTTATTTTTTTTCATATTTATTTTTTATTGTCATTTTATTATTTTAGATTTTTTAATCTTCTTTTTTTTTCTCTTCTAATTATTTCTCATTCAACATTTTTTTTTAAAGACCGTTATGAAAATAAAAAATTCAGATAGTCATAGACTTTTGAAAGCACTCTCTCTCTCTCTCTCTCTCTCTCTCTTTCGTGTCTCAGCTTTTGCCTAAATACCGCATAAAATATTCCTCAACCTTAACAGTCTCTCAAATGACATTTCACGTAGAGTTTCCTCCCACCTTCCAAAAATGCCAAAGCAATTTTAAATAAATAAAAAAATGAAAAAAAATAAACATCCGAGTCTCTGAAATTAAGAACCACTTCGCAAAAACCTTCTTCCCCCCCGCCCCCTCCCCCTCAAGTCTTTTCCCAAACATTTCCAATTCCCACATTATTCATGCCTGTAAAATTTTACTTTGCGAGCTCGCTACATTTACCTTTCACTAATTGCTACAACGTTATTTTTTTATTCATCTTACGTATTCATTCGTGTGCTTCTTTTTTTTTTTTTTTTTTTTGCCCCCAATTAAAAATCCCCGAAATTCCAAAATTCATTAGACAAGCTCGAGAAAGCTCGGTGAGAAACATTTCACGAGTCACCCTCGCTCGACCCGCTCGAGGGGGTGGCTTTCCAACGAAAAGTTTGCCCCCAAACCGAATTCTCTTGAAAACCCATTCCATTCTATCTCATTCTCTCTTCCCACCGTCGACACATCAAATTTCATTCAATCCTCACAACAAGGCGAATAATTATGAAAAAAAAAATTAATGTAATAAAAAAAAAAGTGTAGCTTCGTTGTCGTTTGTTATATCGTGATTAAAGTTGATTACGCTTTCGCTCGTGCGAAGGGCGACACGTGCGACGTGTGACAATCCCTCGAGGGGGTTGGAATTGAAAATCAAGTGGTATAGACATGATAATGAAAAATTCAGAACAAAAAAAAGGGATGAAGGAAAGGGAGGAAGGGAAGACGGAAAAGAATGAAGGAAGAGAGAAAAAAATAAAAAGAGAAATATGGGAAGGAAAGAAGGGATGATAGGCTGAAAGGGCTAAAGGGAGGAAGGGTTGAGCTGGTACTCGAATTGAAGCGAGACTATGGACCCTGCGTCTGGTATCGCGTTGCGTGGCGTGAACATGAAGAGCCCTGAAGTCTTCTCTTCGTGGTGCGAAAAGCTCTGAAAATATTCTTCCTCCCTGTATATACATATATATAATATATAATATACATGGACCGTAAGGCCTCGACGTGATACTGCGTTCTCACGACGTTCGCACTCTCTCTCTCCCTCTCTCCCACCTATCTCGTATCTACCCTTCGTGACCTTCTCTCGACTTGGCTTCGTTTCTGTCTAGACCTTTTCTTCACTCTCGTCCACTCGACTAATTTTTTTTTTTTGTTTTTCATTTTCGACATCCAGACGGTTCTTTTGACCATTTCTGGCTGCTGTTGCTGCTGTTACTGCTGCCTACACGACTGGATATCAGTCAAAAAAACTAAACTGGATGTTGGTCAAACCCTAACATCCACCTTCAAAAATCTCTCTCAGATTAACATCAAAATTTCCGATACATCCCAGATCAACATCCAACGCGAAAAATATTTCAAAAAAAATTTCCAAACCACCATCCAACTCGAAAAATAATTTTAAAAAAAATGTCCAAACCAACATCCACCTTCGAAAATTCGTTCCCCGTCGTCCCCGCATCTCACACGATATCACGAACATTTCCCACGCCTCATCGAACATCTCGCTCACTAAAAAAAAAAAAAACACCCAGAGTGTCCCAAGAGCCATGTGTCCAATTATGAATTATAATTAACGATGTGTCCGTGAAAGCAGCTTCGTTAAAATAACATTAGAGTTTGTTTTTTTTTCTTTCACTTCTTCCATGTCAGAGAACGAGTGAGTAATCAAGTTCACGCGTTGGTCGTCCGGTCGAACCTCGGTGACGCGCGTTCCAAACCTTTGTACCCTTCCCGCTCCGGTTTTGACCTTTCGACGTAGGCGCGGGCGTCAGGGGACGCGACATCCCCCGGTCCCCGGCAACCTCGTTCCTCCGGATATCCCACGAGTCCTTGACCGACACGAAATTTCGTTTTATCGCGTTTTATTACTTCTCATTGTGTCCCAACGATTCAGCCACGAAGTTTCGAAACGGACTTTCGTCATTTTGTCGAACGGAAATGCATCGGCCAGTGCAGGCTTCTCTCGACTTTGTCACAATTACACCCTTTTCCATCCCCCAGGGCCAAAGGGGAGGGGGGAGAACGTGAAGAATTACAAATAGGATAGATTTCAACATTTTTATTAAGCAAAATTTTTATTTGCAAAAAAATAAATAAAGATAAATTAAATAAATTAAACAAATTAAATAAATCAAATAAATCAACCAAGTTTGGTATTTTTATATTTTTTCTTCCGTCTCTTTCCACCCCGGTCCGCATATAGACCAGAGGGGGTGGCTTGCTTCTCGCATTGTGTGGCATTGTGACCTTATGACTAACTTCGTGTTTGCCCAGCCCCAATCGCGATATCGTTGCATCGCGAGCGTTTATAGCCACGTGCCATTTGTCAATGTCTTTTTCTCTCTCTCTCTTGCGCGCGGCCCCCCGGAGGCACACATACAGATATACAGTCCGGTTAACGAGCCTTCACCCTCCCTCCCGCGACGCAATTCACCGACCACTTTGCGCGATCGTGCAAACTGCCACGCATGGATCATTTGATGAATTTGTTCGATACTATATACATATATATATATATGCATATAGAGATATAGGAAACGATTAAAAAACTATATTATTAATAAAGAATATTTGTAGGAAGTGTATAAAAGTAAGTTTTATCACACTGTTAAATTTTAATCAGGCAAATTTTCAAATTTCATATCTATATATATATATATATATCTGAATACGTATTTATATATAGGAAACCCTCAGATACGCTCAATTTAATTTCATAGCTGTAATAAAAATAATTCCGTCACTTTGCCGTAACGATTCTAGTAGCAATAAGCTCTTCATCTCTCTCTCCTCCCCTCGTAGTCCCCCTCGCCCATCTCACCCCCACCCTCCCTCGAAGGCTCCATTAACCGACGAGAAATATAACGTCCGATGCTTCGACAAAGCAATAAAATATAATTCCGTCGAGCGGCACTCGAAGCCCACGAATAAGAAGGCGGTAACTATGAATCAGAGAGAGAGAGAGAGAGAGAGAGAGAGATAGAGAGAGAGAGTGCTGAACTGACGATGGAGAGTATATACGGCTCGGCGGTCAAGTGGACGTGGTACAACGGGCAGACAGTCTCCTCTCGTGGACACTCTCGTGACATTTTGTACGAGGAATAACCAGCAATTAACAAGTACGGACGAGAGTGCAACCGTCTGGACGTTGTACCGAGACCTCGGAAAAACGAATAAAAAATATTTGAAAAAAAAAACAACAACAAAAATAATAATGCAAAAAAAAAAAACAAGAAAGGATGAAAAGAAGTCGTAGAACGAATGAATGAAGAAAAATGGATGAAAGAGAAAAAAATTGATATATTTATAATTATAATAGTAATAATCATTGCAATAATAATAATAATAAATTCTGATGCTATTCTTGGTGCTCGGGAGGTTTATTGCAAGAGAGAGCGAGAGAGAGAGAGAGAGAGAGAGAGAGAGATAGGAAAAGGTTTCCACTTTGCCCTGTCTTCTCACAAACGACTTGGCCCGTCAGATTGCGGCGGATTAATTTATATATAGATATATTGTATATATGTATAAATTTGCATAAGCCTCTCTCAAGTGTCGTCGAGGTTTTGCCGACGATTCCCCTTCGGCTCCTGTCATTATGCAGCAAAATATCGCGAATGCAGAAAAACAAACCAAAAAAAAAAAGAAAAAGTGCAACATTTTATTTAGCCCAATAGCCCAATATCGAACGAAACTTTATTGTTTTTCCAGTACACCGGCATACGACTACGCTCCGAATCCGGACAAGCAATGGATACTCCAAGTGACCCAAAAGATGCAACCGATTCACAAACAATTTACCGATCTGTTGATGACGAAGAGGCTTCAGACCCTGCAGAGCGTCGATGCAGCGGTCGATAGGGTATTTTCTCACCCAAATTAAATACGGAATTTTTTTTTATCGAAATATTTTTCAAAAGAAATAAATTAAATCCGCCGAAAGAAAATGTTTGCTCCTCAATAAATTCTGATTTTAATAAAAAAATGTTGCATTTTCAACTATAATTATTATTCATATTTTGATTATTTTCAGATTTATCAGGAGCTTAAGGATCTCGGCGAGTTGGACAACACTTATATAATCTACACCTCGGATCACGGTTATCATCTCGGACAATTCGGACTCATAAAGGGCAAGAGCTTTCCCTTCGAATCTGACGTCAGAGTGCCATGTCTGATAAGAGGTCCTGGAATAGAACCTGGATCCATGTAAGTTGATTCTTACGACCAATTACAAATCAAACTCCGAAAAATCCTAAAAATTTTAATAATTATAATTTTTTTTTTTTTTTTTCAAATTATTTTCACCGCGAAAGAATTGAAGCTTTTGTATTAATGAAAATAGATTTCCACGTGTAAATTCGTGCGAGACACGAGGAAGCAACGGGCTGTTGCAACATCAACCCTTTTTTTGTTCTCTTTTTCATTTTATTTTTTTTATTTTTATTTTTTTTTATCTCGACATCTGCCGAGTGCATCGGCTTCAACGCTGTGCATCGAGACGTTTATTCCGGGTAGGTTGAGGACGATGGGAACGGGTTGGCGGCGGGCGGAGGGGGGGCGAGGATGGAGAGAGTGTCTGGGAGTTAAATTTAGCCAAATTAATTTGCCAGCGAGCAACGTTGAACCGTAGCAGGACGAAACATAGTCGTTGAGGCGTTGAGGTTCTTCCTTTTTTTTATTTTTTCGTTTTTTTGGATTTCATGTTCCTGTCTCTTTCTCTCTCTCTCTTGCTCTCTCTCTTTATATATTTCTCCCTCTCTCTCTCTTGCTCCCTCTCTATCGTTTCTTTATCTCTCTCTCTCTGTCCCTCTCCCTTTATATATCTCTCTCTTTTTCTTTCTATATATTTTTCTCTTTATCTCGCTTTTTGTCTCTTCTCTTCTCATCGTCTATCTCCCATCTTCATCCCTCTGTCTCGTCATATCTCGTTTACTTCCTCGTTGTCGATGAAAAAAGCAACAAGCGAGAGAACGAAAGAGAGAGAGAGAGAGAGAGAGAGAGAGAGAGAGAACGAGTTCCACAGCCAACAAAGTCTCTGGACCGGCTTCCACGTGCTTCGACAGAGTTTGGCTTCGATTTTTTTTTTTTTCCCAATTGAAGGTAGAGTAGGTTGTGCGCAGCTCGAGCCACGAGACAGACCCAAAGCCGGTTGAACGACGCTGAAAATAATCCGCTTCATTGAATTTTTTCTACGGGAAAAAAAAACATTTTCTTCCAAAAAAAAAAAAAACAATTTCCACTCGAAACGTTTGTGGAACTTTGTCGATGAGCTGGAAAAATTCACTTTGAAACTTCAAGTTCAAACCCAACGACCGACGTGTTTCAATCTTTTCCGTCTTTCTCTCTCTCTCCTCGTTCTTTTTTTTTTTTTTTTTTTCAATAATACAAAAAAAAAAGATAATTTTATAAATTCACAAAAATGTTGTTTATTATTTTTTTTTTCGTTGTAAAAATTCGAAATAAAATACAAATGTGGCTTTTGTCATGTTTATCCGATAAACACTTCATTTTGTGTGTTTTTTTTTTTGTATAAATTAATAATGAAAAATGTCGTCGAGATTTTTTTTTTAAATCGCATTAAATTAAAAATTGTTTGTGGGTTTCAACGAGCACGTGTGCTCCACTTTGTTACGTTGCAGAGTAGACGACATAGTTTTGAACATCGACCTGGCGCCGACTTTTCTGGATATAGCGGGGGTGGAAACGCCACCTCAGATGGACGGTCGCTCGTTCAAGAAACTTTTCCTCAAGTTAGTATTCATCTATATATATATATATATATCCGATATATATAGGCACTATTGCGATGTGTTATCGCGACCGTGTGGCAAACTCGTGGCCGGCGACCACGAGAATGGTCGAAGAGGGAGGGAGGGAGGGAGGGGGAGGGGGGGATAATCGAGCGTAATTTATTATTATTATCATCGGGGGCCAACTTCGAACTCTCTCGGCTATCATTGACAATCGAGATTGTGTTGACTCGACAATTAGGGCGGGAATGTGGTTATCGTTGAACGGACTAGTTACAAAAAGTTATCTCGGTGTAAATAAATATTTATGTGAAAATTAATCGTCATGGTCGAAAAAACAACCCATCTGTTTAAAAAAAAAATCCGATGGAATAAAAAAAAAGTTTATTTTATTCCAATAAAATGTAAATATTGTAATATTTAATTGTAATAAAATGAAAATAAAAATCAGCAACAAGCACGGACGAAGAAGCAAGTTCAAGTGGCCGGACACGTTTTTGATCGAATCATCGGGTCGTCGTGAGACTCCGGTGTCGATAGCCGAGGCGAAGCTTCGCGAGGCCAGACGTCAGAATGCAACGCTCGCCAAACAATCGACGAATACGGAACCGGACGAGGAAACTACGTCGATGGAACCGGAAATGGAGACCGACGGTGATCAGCCGCGTGAACGTATAATCGATAACGACACCGGAAGCGATCAGGACGTGTCGGAGGACGATGAGATCGAGGACTCGATGGCCGACGAGATCGGTAAATTTTCATCATTCGCATTCCATCATTTTCATTCAATTCAATTAATTTCCATTGAATATAATAATTCATCTGAATTATTATTATTTTAATTTTTAATTTTGAATAATTGTTATTCAAAATAAAAAATAAAAAATAATTCACATGTATTATCATATTAAATTTTATTTTAATACCAACCAGGTCCCTCAATTCACGATGATTTTATTTAAAAAAGTATAACAAACACATTTTCATCGACTCGAACGACCATGAACCTCGATCGACCATAACCGAGAGGGTGGCCGCCTTTTTTTATTATTATTATTATTATTATTATTTTTCCAACCGCGCGCGTGGAAAATCGACGATATCGATACGTTGTGATAGCAGTGTGACCAACGTGGTGAACCTTGAACCAGTGGTGCGGATGGTCAGAGCCCACGTTGGCTATTCGCAGCTGCTCGGAGCTACGACCACCGGGCTAAGGGGATTTCAAGCTCGAACAAGAGTTCCATCACCGGGTTCGGTACATTCCCTTCCTGGCTATAACATATTCTCTCTCTCTCTCCCACCCTCTCCCTCTCTCTCTCTCTCTCTCTCTCTCTCGCTCGAGTCCGGGGAAGGGTCTCACGGACACGTGACCAAAGTTTAAACTTAATTTTCCCTGGTTCGCACAACGCTTGCGAAATTTCACGTCGAAACTTTTAGTCCCATTTCGACCCTCGGGCCAAGCGCTACTTGGCTACCACCATAAAATCGGAATTACCCTAAGCTTGTCAAAGAAAAGGACTAAACTCTTCGACGAGCTTGAGGCAATTCCGATTTTTAAGTCCGGAGAAAAGTTCGCGATTTGTTTCCAGCGAGTTTGGATCCCAAATTGTGCTGATGAACGATAACGATTGTGGCAACTCTGTCAAGGTCACAAAGGAGACCACAAGTAACATTCGGCAATGCGACACTGTGCACGATGAATCGTTCCGTTGGTCGCCATCCAAGACGCACTGCACCTCCCTTTTTTTCCCCAATTGGAAAAGGATTGAAAAAAAAAAACATTTTAACCGGCAGTGGACTTTGTGGGAAAAGAAAAAGGGGTTTGAAGAATAGTTTCCAACCAGTTAGCTTTTCTTAATTCCAATTCGATGGTTTTTTGTATTACCCGAAGTTCTCGATACTTCGCGTGGCAAGATTCCAGCCAATTTTCAAAGTTTGTAAAACAAGAACAAGTTCTTGCTATTGACCAGAGTTCTCGATACTTTATACGGCGAGATTGAACGTTTTAGGATATTTGAAAATATTTAAAAATTATGTAAAATAAGAGAGATGGAAATGATCGATGGATAGAAAAATAATATTATTTCGAATTCGCAGATCCGGATGCACATCTGGAAAACGGAGTTCATACGGAATCGCAAACGTTTTTTGGCACCAAGCACGAGCGTTTGGCGTCCGAGTGTTCGAAACCGGAAGCCCAGACGGATTGTCTGCCCGGACAGAAGTGGCGATGCGAACGCGACGGTCGTAGATGGAGAAGACACAAGTGCAGATACACGTCGTCGGTGACGACAACGACGACGACGACGACGAAGACGACGACGACGACGACGACGAGCCAGCAACAACCGGTTTCGATCGCTAGGGTGTCGAAAAAATGCGCTTGCTTCACTCCGAACGGAGTTGTCTACACCAGACTCGAGACCAACAACTACGACGGACAGAGATTCAATTTGGGACGGGAAAGACGAGCGGGAAATATTTACGAAGACGGGGATGATGATCGTTCGACTGGGAGAGGTGAGTTTGAGTTTGCACAATTATCTTTTTTTTTCTATTTAATTTTTTTTGAAGAGACGTTTAAAAAATTGAATTTTCACACAAGGATATATACATTTCTTTTTTTTTCATTAATTCGCGAATGAAAAATTTGACGTCTTGAACGTTTGTTCGAAATATATTTGAAATTCATTTATAATGAATTTTCAATTGATTACCAGCCAAGAGAAGCATACCGAACGAGGAAAAAATTCTGCGCCAAGTTCGCGACAGCTTCAATCGCGATAACAACGAAATGGAAAATTTGGACGACAATCGTGACAAGCGTGAGATCGACGAGGAGGACGATCACGAATTCGTCGAAGAATTGCGAATTCTCGAAGGTGAATTCGCCACGGAGAAACGACATTTGCGTCGTGAAATAAAAAATTCCAATTACGACATTTTCAACGACGAAAATTCGATCGCCGATCTCAACGGAAATAATTCCGAAAAAAATAATCCAAACAGAGCAAAGAATCGTGGGATCAAAGCCACGCTGTTAAATCCGGACGAGAACGATCGCGGACGACCTCCAAAAATTGACAAAGATGAGGAAGATTCTCAAACGAATTTTCACGAAGACATCGTAAAATATTCTTCCAAAGATTTCGATCCGATTCTCGACAAAATTGTCACAGGCACTCTGAACGTCGACGACGTGATTCGTCGTCATCGTCGATTGCGTCGCAGCAGCAGCAGCAGCAGCAGCAGCAGCAGCAGCCCCGTGGAAAAGGACACCGTGGAACACGTGACGAAAATCATGGAAAGCATCGAGGAAGAATTGGACGATTTGAAAAAAACTCAATCGCGCAGAGCCAAAGAATCTGAAACTAAATTCGTCGTGCCAAAATGTTCGGTAATGCCGAAAGTCGGTGTGAATTGCACCCAATCCGTCTACAAAGATCCCAACGAATGGAGAATATCCAGAAGAGAGATTGAACAACAAATTCGCGATATGAGAATGCAATTGGAAACATTGAAGGAAATTCGTCGTCATTTGATGATAAAAAAACCGCAATTTGTCACGGTAATCGACGACGATGACGATTACGAGGAAACCGGAAACGTCAATGTCAATCATGAAAATGCGAACAGACATCACCATCATCATCATCATCATCATCATCATCAGCAGCATGATAAAAATCATGCGACGAAAAACCATACGAATCGTCATCACAAAAAGCATGAAAAAAATGTTACGACCACGACGACGTCTTCTCCGAGGGTCACCACGGTACCGGATCATCCTGAGGAACGTACTTCGCGCGTGGAAAATTCCAAACCGAATGTCTTTGAATCGAACGTCGACGAAAATGTTTTTACGAGTGACAAACGAAAAATCACGATCACGACTGTGAGACCGAGAAAATCTTCTCGTCGACAAAAAATCAAGGACAATTCGGAGGATCGTGAGGATAGCGAGGAGAAATCCCAGAGAAGACGTAAGAATCATCATCATCAGAAGCGAAACAATACGATATTTACGAACAGCGTGAACGAGGAAGTTGGAATTGGTAATGGAACGATTAATTTGGGATCCGAGGTTTTGACGTCGCAATCGGCGAGAAGACATCATCATGATTATGCGAACAGGATTGGGGGGGTTGTTTTGGACCCTGGGACCACGACGACGACGACGGAAATTACGTCCGAAGTCGTTGCTGAGGATGACGAGAGAGACACGACGGATTTTCGAAGGGATTTCACGACCGATTCGACGACTCAGAGCAGTTCTGAGACTGCTGGTAGTTCGACCAGTCCTGGGACAACGATCGTCGATGAGGCGATGACGACCCAGACGAATTTACAGGACATCCCGACGACTGACATTCCCTCGAGGAAACACTTCAAGACGCAGAGGAACAGAACTTTGGGGGCTTTGGGACCCGCCAGGATCGACGTTACCATTCTCGAGGCGCCGGATCGCAGACACAAACAAGGTTTGTCTCATTTTTAACTTCTGGCTGGCACACTGGGCTCGAAAAAAACCCCCCGAAAAAAATTAAACCTGATTCGAGACATTTATTATGAGGTTTATTTGTAATCGAAAATTCATTGGAAATTTATTTTTGATTGAAAATTCATTCAAAATCTATTTCGAAATTTATTTTAAATTTGAAGATTATAATAATGAAAAATGAGAAAATATTAATAATATTTTATTAATGAATATAATAATTTTTTTTTTTTTGGTTTTTCGACGATCAACATAGCAATCACGACAACGAGCAATAATGGTCGACTGCCACCGATGTTGAACACGCCGCTCGAGGCTCGTCACAAGTGTTACTGCGAACCGGATCCGGCACAGGCGAAACGCGACGAGAAGGAAGTCGCGAAGGAGGAGAGACGACGACTGAAGGAAGAACGTTTGAGAAAGAAGGAACGAAAATTAAAGAAAAAAGCGAAATTGGAGAAGGAATGCTTGACGGAAAAGATGAATTGCTTCGAGCACGACAACGATCATTGGCGCACCGCGCCAATGTGGAACGCCGGTCCATTCTGCTTCTGCATGAACGCCAACAACAACACGTACTCGTGCATACGAACCATCAACGCTACTCACAATTTTTTGTACTGCGAATTTACGACCGGTCTCGCGACTTTTTACAATCTCAGAATCGGTAATGATTTATTGTTTTACAAAAATTTTACGAATTTTCGTAAACCTTTGTTCTCCGCCATTTTTGCGTTTACGTAAAAAAAAATCGAGAACGATCGACTGCGGAAATTGAAGACGCAGTCGTTCGTTCTCCGTTTTTTTGCGTAATATCGATAATTTTCGGGGGTTTCAGATCCGTTCGAACAGTGGAACAGACTTTCGTCGTTGACCGTCGCGGAAAGATCGTACCTTCACGATCAGTTGGAACATTTGAAGGGTTGCAAAGGCACCAGTGACTGTACCGTGGGAAACGCGCGTGAAACTATAACTCCCCACACTCAACAACATCAGCGTTTCGTCCCCAAGAGAAAATACACGAATTCGTTCGGTAAGCGACCGATCGAAGTCTCGATTCTCCATTTTTTCCCAAAAAAAATGAGATCGGATTTAAACGAAGACTCGTTGTTTTTTGTTTTTTTTTCCAGCAGAAGACATGTTCGTGCCGTCGGCATTGCAGATCATTCGAGAAACCGAACTCGGCAGTCCGCCCAACAAAAGACGTAAAAAATTGTCCAAGTCAGTAAAACACGACTTTTCCATTTAATATTTTGTGTTTTATCAGTTTTTTAAAGTCGATCCATCAAATTCAATTATTTATCATTTTTCACGAGTCACTAATTGATCATTTCTTTATCACCTTTTCAAAATTATTTATTAAAAAATTATTTCCAACGAATTATCGATTTAAAAAAAAATAATAATTTCAAACGAATCGACGACAAGAATAAATTTTTGTAAAAAATGATAATTTGTGAAATTTACGTTGACAGTCTTTGGAACAGACGAAGCAGAAGCTGGCAGAGCAGTTGGCGTAATCACGAGGACGCGACGAATTCACGACGACATAGACACCAGTCCTGAACGATTTGTTTCGAAGATAACGAAACAATTGGATGGGAAAAGATAAAAAGGGAAGGCTTTGAGGTAGGAGCGATTGATTGAAGAACACGTTGCTACTCAGTCGCATTAATAGATTTCAACGATTTATCGAACAATCGAGATAATTAAAACAACAACAAAAAAAAACAACGAGCAGTTTTAGGTCGAAGACACTTCTAGGTCGAGCTTCGAACAGTTCGAGAGATCGTCGACAAAAGATTTATTTCTCAATTAGGCTACAAACCAACCACGACATCGAGACATTTATATATTCAACTAGAACTCTCTCTTTTTTTTTCATTCACCCATTTTTTCTTCATTTCCCATAAAATTTGTCACTCGTTCTAGAAAAAAAAAATAACAAAATGTCTCATTCCGATTTCTTAAAAAAAACGTCGTTTTTTTTTTTCATTTTTTTTTTCAACTGATCGATCGGGCAAAAACTTTCTACCTTTCTATTAGATTCGATGGACAATCCTTAGATAATTTTTCCGTCGCGTTAAAACGTGGGAAGAAAACAGCACCAACAAGAAAATAGCAAATAGACAAAATAAAAAGAAGACAAAAAAAAGAAACAAACGAATAAAACGATAATTATTGAAAAAATTGTTCAAGGCATGCTTCGTCGCGTCGTGGAACGAATATAACCTTTTAGGATCGGCCTAATCGCACAACGAATAAAAATAGTTGAAAAAATAAATAAAATTAAAAGTTAAAATATTATAGAAAGATAAAAAAATATATACTATCTGGTATCCATGACTTTCCGGCCGTGTATCAATTGTCGTCGATTGCGACGACAATTGCGAAAGTTTCGAACAATCGCGAGCTTCGTGAGCTGCCATTTTTCTACTTTTTTAGTTATTTTTTTTATTTTTAATTTTTTTTTTCAAGCAAATGGATCACGATGATCAATAGCTTCCCGATAGACATTCGAACGAGTCTTCACGACGAATCAATAATTAACGCTGTCGAATTTGTCACACTGCCAAAAAAAAAAAAAAAAAAAAACATTCCGTAACAATCAGCGATTGTCCTCAACGAGGAACAATCTGACAATGAACAACGACGAGACTATACAATCTATGACAGACGATGCGAATGATAATTCGAAAATCAATAACAAAAAATCAATCAACTTTGTTCGTCACTCTCAGTCCGACCGCAAAAAAAAAAAAAACGTTTCAATCATCAAGTACGGACGATCGATAATTATTATGAATAATGTGCTTATGCGATTATCGTACAAAGACTGCTTATATAATTTAATCAAATCGACGAAACTATGGAAAAGTCGAATTAAACTCTGTAACGTTCGACAAAATCCAAAATCGGAAGCTGCAGATATTTTATTTTATTGTATTTTTTTTTTATCTTTTTTTCTTTTGAAAAATCATAGGCAAGATTTTTTATTAATATTATTTTTTTTATTGTAAATAATGTAATGTGCTGTGGAGATCGACAAAATTGTACTGCGCGATAATCGCGTTTAACGAACAAACCGAAGAATTTAACGAATGAAAAAAAAAAATAAATTAAAATATGGAATTAATTCGTGAACGTGCATGCGCATGCGCGCGCGCGCGCCTACTCCCAAATCGAATGTGCTTTGTGTAACGACTTGTTAATGAAAAATTTAACGTTGAAACTCTAGGCGTTTGAAATACGACGATGAAAACACGATGCTGACGTGTAATTCGCTATAAACGAATCTGCATGAGAAAGCAGAAGATTTCATGTAGCTATGTGATGTATATTAATTTATTTAATCGTATTAAAAAAAATTTGAAAAAATTAAAAGTAAGCAACGAAAGGTGTTGAAAATCCATTTTCCAGTTTTTATTTTTTATCTTCTTTATTAAAAACTATTTTAATATAATTATTTGGTTGATAACAATGCCAATTTAGGACAAATTAGAGAATCCCACAAGAATTACAATTGTAATTAAAAATCGATGGTGATATCGAGATCGTCGTTGGGATCCTCGAAAATACTGCGTTTGAAAGACGACGACTCGGAAACAGATTCGACGAGTGAAAATTCGTCTCGAAAGTCAGTGACTTTACCGCTGGATCCTTCTTTCAGATCCGAGCGATCGTTCCATTCGTTCGTAATTTTTCGTGAATTATTTATCAGCGGATAAGTTCGACTCTTGAAACTTCTGGTTATAGTTTTGGCGGATCGTTGGTCGGATTCGTCGTGGGGCGTGGAATTAATTTGGGTCGGCGGTAAACTGTGAGACTGCTCGCATCTTTTCCGCAGCGTTCCCAGCCCTCCAGAATTTTCTTGGGACGAAGTGAGATTTTCCTTGTCGAAAGGATCGTCGAAGGAGTCGTCGTCTTGATCGTCGCTCTCCGCGTACTTGGCCCATTTGCCGGCGGATCGTCCAGCTCTGCTGGGACAGCAGCAGGGCTCGATTCCGTCGTCGTCGTCGTCGGCCGTGCAATCCAAACCAAACTCCTGGATGGTGGCGCAGCGGAAGGTCTTCCGACTGTCGTTCGCCGCTTTCAGAAGGTTCAAACGCTGAACTTGCTTGCGACAGTCGCTGCCGGAGCCGTTGAAATGAATCTGCAAAAATTTAACCCATAAAAATGTGATCCCTAATCTATTTGTTTATCAATTTTTTTTGTTAATTCAATCCTTTACTTCGAGCGCCATTATCGCGATGGAAAAAAAAATTATAATCGACGAATGAAAAACTTACGGCTTGAATGGATTGCTTCTCGTTGCAAATTTTGCACTGCCATTTGTTTGACTTTTTGGCTATGTGCACCTGTTGCAACAAAATTGAAACATTATAATATGTTTTGTATTTGAAATGTCAATGTATTTCAAATACTTTGACAAAGAAACAAGTTAATATTCGATGGATCTTACAATTTATGATTATTCAGTCGGAAAAGTATTTGAAATGAATTTTTATTAATTTTTATTGAGGTGACTATGATGGGATGGGTGCGAGCCATGAGTGCGAGAGAGACAGCCCCACTGGCGCGCGCTGCGAAGTGAGAGAGAACGAGCTACACTGCGTGGCCTTTATCTCTGCTCATGAGAGTGAACAAAGAAGCTGTGGTATAATCATGGTCTGTAAATTATTTGAATTACCTGATACATATTGCAGCTGTAGCAACGAAGCACATTCATTTCCTGAGGCATCTTGTCGTTTTATCACCTCTTTATAACCTAAAATGATAATTTCAAACGATCGAACGAAATTTTTGCAAATCCAAACGATTGACGAACATTTGAAGAGCGCGAAAATTCTACGAGTTTCAAGTTTCCGCCGCGGATTATGATGTAACGTAGATGGCCGGAAACAATGTTCGATTTGATTGTGGTTCGGTCGACACGCAAAATTGTTGTTTTGTCACAAAAATGTCCGTCGTTGTGACCGTAGATTCGACAATCGCGCAGATTCAATGTCAATGCACGTAAACAAGTCAGCAACAACCGAAGAAATGGGTTACGAAAGAAAAATAGGTAATGAGATGATGCTCGGCCGGTAATGAAAAACTGTAAACCATTGTTCTCGGGCACGATCGATATCCCGCAAAAAGTGGAAAGAACATTCGACTGCGTCTCGGAATCCTGCAGTCAATCGTTCTCCCATTTCATCCGAAAAATAAATTGTCGAGAAGAACAATGATTTTTGGTTATCTCGACCATCTCTATCGCACTCGTGGCAATCTGAGTCGCACTACACACCTTCGTTTTCACACCTCATCGACGAATGAATTCGGGAATCGACGCAATATTTCAAATTGTGCAATAGTTTATTATAAAAAAATACAGCGTTAATACAATAACGGATATCTAGATGTTCTCTAAAAACGTCAACACTCAGATCGTATCTTTCAAAAAAAAAAAAAAAAAAAAAAACCATAATTAAATATTATATAATAAAAAATAAAAATAAAAAACGATGATTCAGTGAACAACGAAGTTTCGCTGAATTCAGTCAAGCTCCAGTCGAAGCGGCCATTCATTTTTTTTTTTTTCGTCTTCGAACTAGTTCGGTGTCGAAAAAAGGTCAATTACAAAGTTTCGTTACCGACCGCTATAAGGCACAAAGTTTTCATGGAAAATCAATCGTCATGGGGTCAATTTTTTTTTCCTTTAGTTTTTCCACGCGTATTCTACAGACAACTCTCGTCGTTTATGATCTCGGACATCATCTGCTTGTCCCGAAGAGCCGAAGCGAGCTCATCCTGATCCCACTGCAAATTGACCTTCGACAATCGCGGCTCTTTCTTCTTGGTCACTCGCAAAACTCCGCGGGTCTCAATCAACGAGCATAGACCCACGAATTCCGACACATCTACCGCATTCATTTTACGCTTTCGGCAAACTTTTTTGTAAACTTCGTGAAGCTGAAAAAAAAAAAATTATCAATTATCTTGTTTTTTTTTTTTTTATTCTCAATAATTTTTTATTCAATTTATTTAGATAAAATATTTTAATTACTTTGCCGATCGTAACGTCCTTGTTTCGTCCCTTGTTCAGTATGAGCATGAGCGAGCACAGAAGCATCTTTTGTTGCAACGGAAACGTGCTCTCCTCGTTATCGATATTCTGCGATGCTCCGTAAACCCCGTTCAACACAGTCACCACTTCTTTCAGATCGGCCGGTTTATCGCTCTTTGGCTGTTGCTTCCTTGGACTTCCGCAATTCGATTCTAACAACAAAAATAAATAAATAAATAATTTTCAAAAAAATTGTATCGCATCGGTAAAAAAGATTCCTTGGTTGAAAATTCATTAAATTCAATTTCAAACACCCAAATTCCACCTCTTCCAATCTCAATGTTTCAATAAAAAAAAAAAAAATGAAAATTGCTGATTGAATTTACCATTGTCGATGGTCGGTTGTAAAACGTCAAAAGATTTTTGCGATTCAGCGAGTTCAACGACCCTCCGACTGATGTCCAAAGCTCGTCTAACGTCGCCGGAAATAGCGGCGACTTTACCGGCCAACAGCTGCACGGCCATGCCCGTGAAAACGTCGGAAACCTTGGCCTCCTCCAAACGTTCGGTTATGATATTGGCGATCTGTTGCTTGTCGTAAGGCGCGAAGTGCATCAATTTCGGTTTCAACTCGCAACGAGCTTGCAGCCTCGGCAAAATGCGATCGGTAAGATCCAAAGCGTTGGCGATGCCGACGAGCAACAGTTTCGAATGGGCCATGGACGGCCATTCGAATATGGAATACAAAACCGATTGTCTTTTGCTCTCCAGCTGATCGATCTCGTCCAACACCAACAAAATCATCTTGTGCGAACCCCCGAGATACTTTTCAATGGCGGCTTTGCTCTTCGTCGACGATTTTGGACTGGGAATTCCGAGTTCTTGAATTATCTTCGCGTAAATCGTTCCGGCGGATTTCATTGTCGTGCAATTGATGTAAACCACTTTGAAGGAGGTTTTGAAATCCGGTTGAGACATTATTCTCGACAGACAAGCAGTTTTTCCGGTTCCGGGAGGTCCCGACACGTACAGCGAGCCCGAACTTTTTGATTCGAGATGTTCGCCGATGAACGATTGCAACTCGGCCAGTTGCTTCTCGCGACCCGGCAGATTGGCCGGCAGCGAACTGTGCAGAGCTTTTCTGGCGTTCTGATACTTGGCCGACGCGACTGGTCTCTCGCGCGACGGCGTTGACCTCTTGTCCGGCGAATTTGCCAGATTCAGACGATCCAGAAGCGTCGACGGAGTCGGGGGAGATGATTTTTCAATCTTTTTCTGTTTCGGCGGCGTCGTTGCATTTTCGTCTGGAATTATAAATTTTTTTTGCACATAAAGAAATGAGGCAGATGGCATCGGTGGATGAGGATGCAAAAATCTTGGATAACATTTTTATTACAGCCAATGATGTTAATAATTTTCGTAGGTGTATGCGCACATGGACAAACTCTCACCTTCGGAATCGTCGGACGCTCTCTTATCTCTCCTGCGTGGCGTGCTCTTGACGCTCTTGGTTCTCTTGTCATTCTCGACATCCGAATCCGAATCCGATTCGCTGCTGCTGCTGAAAGTGAAGATCTTTCTCGACGCAGGCGTACACGTCTTCGACGGCGTCGCCCTCAGTGATGCATTCGTAAAATCTTGCTTCGGAGTATTTTCCTTGGCTCCGTAGAACGAACATTTTTTTCTGATGTTGAATTGCAAAGTTGTTTGTACACTCATTATGAACAAATCAATTCAACAAATTGATTTATTTATTTGATTTTTCAATTTTTCTTTCAAATCTTTGGGCCCAGAAAAATGGGAATGATTGAATAAAATTAATCAACAATCGTAAAAAAAAAAGGAGACTCAGGTAAACGTGAGTCACGATGCAGTAAAAGCAACGACACAATATTTCTAAAAAATATATATATATATCGTCAAAATATCATTCCGTCGTCTCTTCGCCCACAATTGTGCCAAAAAAAAAAAAAAAAAACAATATCAACAACAATATTAAATCGCCGAACAATAAAAGGCGATGACGTGTACACCAGTTAAATCAACAGACTCGTGTCAATCCAAGCACGAAGACTGCGACACCGAAACAATCCACGAGCACGAGTGCGACGCACAACGAAAGTGCATTAGGAGCGTTAAATTTTGCGGGAAAGAGCTCTTTAAACGCGGGAAAAGTTGGGTTAGAAACTAATTCGCGCGCATGCGCGACCCTCCAAACGGCGCGAAAGCGTATAATCGACATAACGTCGCTCAAACAATGTCGCACGTAACTTCTTTATCGAAGAATCGATCGTTCGATCGTCATTAGCAAATTGTTGTCCGCTATTTTGTCCATATTCTCAAATTAATTATTCCTTAATAACGTTAATAAAGTTTTTTTCGTGTGTTTGCTTTGTTCGGTCGACGTTTGAACGAAGCTTCGCGGTGGAGTCGAGAAGATGGCGCTGGCGATCGCAGCGCCGCCTGTCGGCCGTGGGTGGGAACGCTCGGACGAGGACCGCTTCCGGAAATTTCTATCGTTCCTCTTCCATATTGGTCTCAGAAGCGGACGGAGCAACTGGATTTTCAATCCGTCGCAATCGAGAATTTCTAGAGTGATCTAGAAACTTCTCACCCGCCAGGATGAGAGCAAAGGTAATTCATTAACAATTGTGATTTATATTTAAACGATATTTTACGTTATTCTGCATTATTTCGAATTGTCGAAATTCTTTCGGCGATTTTATTTTTTCGCGACGCCGCGCGACCACGCTTGTCCGTCTGACTTTCGACGCGACGCATTTGACGTTGCTATTCATGCTATAGACATCACATCTCTGTGTATTTGTTTGGGTTTTTACTTTTGTGTGTATTGTTTTAATACAATTTTTGTTTGTCGGTTATTTACAGTGGCGTAAGAAGAGGATGCGCAGGCTAAAGCGAAAGAGGAGGAAGATGCGTGCGAGGTCCAAGTAGACTACGACCATCTTCGACTCTGTAAGTTTTTCTTTTTTTATTCATAATTATATTTATTTCAATTTCCTATGCTATTATTGTTGTTGTTGTACGAAAACTATTTTCTCTTATCTTCTTTTTTCGCTATTTCATAGCTTTCGAGGTGACTGCCATAGTCACAATGGAAGCATGGCCATGAGACTCATTGATTCCCAGTTTGTTCGTTTTTTGCTGACACATTTTTTTATTTTTTTTTTATTCCAAAATCTTTTTTCGTTTGTTACTCAACATTCTTCAGAATGTTCTTAGCTTGTCGGATCATTTGATTAGAATTGAGAGAGAAAGAGATTTGTGAGGTTATATCTGAAAATATTGGGACGTGGAAACTTCTTTGTGCTTTGACTATGCTTTAAGGTTAAGCGCTACATATATCGCTCGTTCAATGTCCGCCACGTGTGTGAGGGCGACAGATATTCGCGCTTACTATATTGCGAGAGAGAGAGAGAGAGAGAGAGAGAGAGATAGAGATAGAGGATGGTATAGCACGTCACCTCGAGGCATGCCGAACAGAATATTGCATGCTGAACTGATTCTTTTGCTGTTTCTCATTGCTACAAGGAAGACGCGAGATTTCATTTAAAAAATTGCTCCCACTTTCATAGTATATTCAATAATCAGAGAGAAACCAGTTTCACAATATCTTTCTAGTCGTGTTTGTTATCAAAGTTGTTCAAGGTTTTTTTAAAACTAAAATTTTTTTAGTTTCACATAACCCAATGATGAAATTCAAGAATTTATGCAACACGACAATTGAGTTGATTGTAAAATTACCGTTTTTCATGTATTCTTTGAACAATTGTTAAATAATGAATCTTTATTTATTTATGTTACAGCTGCTGGAATAACCGCAAAGCCACGAATTATCCTCAAGAACCGAGCGCGTGATTCACCCTGCGTGCTCCAAGGCTGATTTATTTTCCACATGTTCGATCGAAAATCCTATCCCGGATTTCGTCCGACCAGCTGCAGTTATTCCGACAGAGATTCGCCACTTTACAAAAAAAAATGATTGTCTTGACTGGTTCAATAAAAAAAAAAAAAAAAAACTATTCATGATATAAAAAAGATAGTGATTGTAATTTTTTCAAACCATTAATTTCACTTCCATTATCCTTAGAACCATAATCAAATAATTATTCAAGAAAAGGAAACAAATAATTTATTTTTATTAACTGTATTTTCTAAATGTCTTCGCATCGCGAAAAGTTATTCGTGAGAACATTGAAAAAGAACGAGGGAAAAAAATAAGGATGTCAACGACGTAGCGAAAGTATTTGGACGGGCCAACTTTCTCTCTCAGTGTATTCCCTCGAGCGCGCTGTAAGTTCTGTACTGATAGAGCTCCGGTCCTCCGTATCCGTAAAGAAGTCTGCCCCTTCCGTTCTCATCGTAATAAGGATAACGATATTTCGGTCTGTGCACGAAAAATTTCACAATAAATATTAATATTTTAAGAATAATTATTTAAAACGTCGCCCATAACTTTTTTTCTCCATCTGATGTGTCATATATATCTATTGAATGTTTAGAAATGTTAATTCTTCGATTGATAATGGTTAAAGGTGAACGATTTCATGAGTTACCTTTCGAAATATTGGAAATTCGGAGCTTTTGGTTCCGGTATTGTCGACACGCTTTCTCGGATCAAGCAGACGAGAGAAATTACGACGATTGTTAACGCCCACTAAAATAAATAATTATAACTAAAATTAATAAATATATATTAACGAATGTTCAACTTGTTCGTAGAAATCGCGCGAAAATTCAAATTTCAACAATGAAACTTAGATTTTTAACGCTATGGAAGTAACCCAAAAACACTTGCGATAAATCTTTCCCTCTCACTCCAAAAGTATTCTTTCACGGTTGCAAAATTGACTATTCGAATCGGAAAATGCAATTTTTCCTATCCTTTGGCTCAAAGAATTTTCTTTTTTTTTCTCTTGGTACTCACGAACAAAGCCTTTCCCATTGTTTAACGGTGTTTGGATTATTGTTTATAGTTTTTTATGGGGGGATACAAATTTTTGAATGCGTGATAATATTTTTTTCAGAGTAATAGGAGACTGATATGCGAGAGAATCGAAGATATCGTGTGTACGTTAACGCGTTGACTCGCACGTTCTACAACTGGTGTTGTGACGGCCACCGCCGGGACAGAACGAGTGAAAGTACGTTCGAATTGTTGCGCCAATAGAGAGCGAAAGACAAGAAATGTCGTCTCGCGTGTTCTACGAATGCGATTATCGTGCGTGACAACTCGCACACGGCGGATCATAACGAGGAGCATAACCCATAGAGTTGAAGGTCCATCGGCCACCATTTTGTAGCAATAGAGAATAAACGGAAGAGAGATGGAAGCAGATTGCTTTCATCTCTCTCCCACCTGACGTAGTCGCGCTGCGCGACTATGGTCTCAGTGGCGCCCTACTTGCGGCCGCTTCGAGCAACATAAAAAATTTCATTAGCCGAACATCTCCCACCATGGGAGTTTCAAGACCCGCATGTGAGACCGTGGTCGCAAGGCTACCATTGCAATGGAAATAGAGAAAAAAAAAACTGCGTCATCAGCTGACGCTTGGCATGTGGCGGGCGACCGGGGGAAAGTGATACGGGCATACGAGATACGAGACGAGCGTCAACAACACGCTATACGCGATCATACGCGATTGATTGTCGCGACGGTCGCCGATTATTGTCACGGTCTTTTCGGAGCTGCACTCGATTACGTTTTTTATCCGTGATTCTTGGTTGAGTTACGAAAAATCTCGGACATCCGGTTCGTCTACGTTTTTATCGACCTTGAAAAATTTGTTTATCCATTGAAAACTATCGAAATCCAAATTTTTGAGATTCAATTGTGATTCGACAGATTCGATTATGCGCCTCACTGTTATCTCGTGCATAATATTACTTTGCTCCGTTGATTCCGTCGTTTCCTGGCGCTTCAAGGAAAAACAAAAGTCACCCGTTATATTCAGTAAGTTATCGTGTTTTTTTTTTTTCCCACATCCTTTTTATCGGTGGATAAAAATTGTGGCGATAATTCGAGGACGGTCTGTATTTTTTTAAAATCTGTTTTGTTTCTCTTTGTTCGACAAAGACTCATCACTCTCGTAAGTCGCTGAAGTGACGAAACAATTTGTTGTTTATGACCTACGATCGAATGTGACACTGGTGTTGTATTATGTTTGTTTGTGTTTTTTTTTTCTTCAGTTCCTGGAGATGGCGGCAGTCAGGTCGAAGCCAGGATCAACAAAACTACGGCGGTGCATTATCTTTGCGAAAAAACGTCGTCCGGGTATTTTAACATTTGGTTGAACCTGGAATTGCTTGTACCTGTTATTATCGACTGTTGGGTCAGTTGAATTCTTTGTTCGTGTTTCTTTGTTCGCGCTTTTTCTTTTTTCTTTTTTTTTCTTTTTTTTTTTTGGGAGATCCGATTGTAATCGTTTTCGATAAATATGAGGTCTTACATGATTGTCCTTCTATTGATGCATCATGTGTGAGACTTTTTCTTTCATTGAAAAAAAAAAAAAAAAAGTTTGTAGTTTTTGTCACCGACTGAGGACGTGACGTTCACGAGACGGATGTAACGGTTTTTCTCATTGTGCCTCGTCGAGTTGAAGATAATTTCTGCGTATCGCATAATACACTTTGATAACACTGCGTGAAACTGTATTTACAGATCGACAACATGAAGCTCGATTATGACAACGTCACGAGAACAACGAAGAATACGGACGGCGTCGACATCAGGATGCCCGGTTGGGGCGATCCTTTTGGCGTGGAATATCTCGATCCTAGCAAAGCATCGCCCGGATCTTACTTCAAGGACATTGGCAATATGCTCGTCACCGATTTGGGATACGTCAGAAACGTTTCATTACGCGGAGCTGCCTATGACTTCCGGAAAGCTCCCAGTATGGAAAATATATCAGATCCTCATTTTTATGTATTTATCATCGTACAGTCTCTTTTTATTTTATTGCAATTTATTATTTTTCAAAAGTTTATCTCTCTCTCTCTCTCTCTCTCTCTCTCTCTCTCTCTCTCTCTCTCTCTCTCTCTCTCTCTCTCTCTCTCTCGCTTCTCAAACCAAATGGTTATTGTATACTTTGATAATTCCGAACGAAATCTGTTAGAATTTTACACAGCTGCAGATGTCTTTTTTCAGATGAAAATGATGAATATTTTGTCAAGCTGAAAAACCTTGTGGAAGAGACATACAAAATGAACAATGACACTCCGGTGACGTTCATCGCTCACAGTATGGGTGGTCCAATGTCCATGATTTTTCTGCAGCGACAGAGTCAAAAGTGGAAAGATCGATACATGAGCTCGCTAATAACGCTCGGAGCTGTTTGGGGTGGTTCTGTCAAAGCCCTTAAGGTTTTTGCCATTGGTAAATATTACAAAATCAATGGTTAAACAATTACCAATAGCGATTATCAATGGTAATAAGAATTTTTTTTTTTTCTTCATCAAAAGGTGACGATCTCGGGGCTTATGTGTTGCGTGGAAGTATTTTGAAAAGTCAGCAAATTACGTGTCCCAGTTTGGGATGGCTGGTGCCTTCGAAATTATTTTGGAAAGATACCGAAATTTTGGTGCAATCCGAAAACAAAAATTACACTCTCAACAATCTTCAAGAATTCTTTGCGTAAATATATATTATTATTTTTATGATCTTTTTTTTGTCACACTTTGGTTTTCCTCGGTGCGTTTTAATGCACGAGATTTTATTTAAATTTCCAGAGACGTGGACGTTCCGAATGGTTGGGAATTTCGAAAAGATACGGAAAAATATCAGTTGGATTACACGGCTCCGGGTGTTGAGATTCATTGTCTACACGGCATGAACGTTCCAACCGTTGAGAGGTAGTTAATTCTAGTCATCATGTTCGAACAACGCAAATGCGATTATTCGTAATGACCGTTTGCGATAATACTAACGACCTTATTATACATACGACAGATTGTATTACAAGCCCGGAGTCGCGATGGACGGTCGTCCGCAATTGATAAACGGTGATGGCGATGGTACCGTCAACATCAGAAGTTTAAACGGATGTCTTCACTGGCAAAATTTGCAGAAACAAAAAATTTATCATCAACCATTTTCGACGGTCAATCATATGGAAATTTTGCGTAACAGCGGTGTCATCGATTATATAAGAACGGTACTCAAAGAACCTACGAAATCATTGCGATAAATATGAAAAATCTCAATTTATTTTAGCGTCAAAAAAAAAAAAAAAAAAAAAAAACTAATAATAAAAGTAAAAGCAGGATCACTAAGCTGTTCGACACGTAAGGCTGAATATTTTCTTGTCAGACGTTAGTGTCCGGAAAAAAGTCGATCACAAACGCTCAATGCACTTTTTAATTGTGTAGAAAAGTTAATAATTTCTTTTGTGAAAATTCATTTCAATTGTTACTTTCCGCAAGAACGAAGTGGATGAATTATATTAATTTCTCGATTCGAGACACGAGTCTCGATGTTTTCCGATAGAGTTTACTTATATTTTATTCGATAACATGTTTTCCGTGAATCAATTGAACTCTTCCAATGTAAATAATGTCTATCATAGTGTATTTTTCAAACTTTCATTGACACGTAGAAAATGATTGAATTTTCTGAACAATCGTTGCCGTAGTCGGTGTTGAAAAAGTTTCTTCCAATATTGTAAAGCTCAGAAAGTAAGATGATTCAAATATCACACGGATATACATATACATGTATTTTTTATTCAAATGTGATTTAAAATGTGACGAAAAAATTAAATTATGATCCGAAGATGTCATCTTTCTCGGAAAAACGGCAATTTAGAAATACAAAGTTGAACGAGTGTTCCATAAGTTTCAATATGTAATAACTCGATTGTTACGACGAAAAATTGTCGTCCCAGGTAGTTGCGAAATTAAAATTCGACGAGAATGCTCTCTCTTAACGAATAATAAATTGAAAAAAAAAAAAAGAAAGAAAAAAAAATGTGCGTACGTATTGTGATATTAATATTAAACGGGATAACGTCCTAAAATATTTATCATGAATTATTCCGTACAATAACCCAACCCCTTTTCCTCCCACGCCCTTAAAAATGTGACCCCAGTGTAGTCCATCGCTCTGTTCCGTCTAGTGTACATATTTGATTCGTTGAAGCGATTACACTTTTTTTTACGGCATTCTTTATGTCTGAAAAAATAGTGGAAACACCGTTGTGTGAGCCGAGCTTTTCAAATTTCTTCGTACTGCCGCTCTCGATGCTCTCGATGTTTTATATTTCATAAAAAGTCATATATCTATACAATTTGTTTGGCCACGGCCAGCCCCGTGGCACTCGGCTGTCGCGTTGATGCCGCGCGAGTCACGTGGTTTTCATCTCTCCCCCCTCTGCCCCCTCTGCGGCAATCTCGTGAACCCCGTGGCACTGGGCACCGCGGCTGTCGCGTTACCCCAGTAACGCGGCAGCCGCGGAGCCGAGTGGTCCGGCGCTCCCGGGATCGTCGTCTCGAGGTCAGAGGGAGGAGAGAGGACAATCACGTGACGCGACAGCCGCGAAGCCGAGTGCCACGGGGCTCGTTGGACCGTGCTGCTGCTGCTGCTGCTGCTGCTGCTGCTGCGAAGCGGCCAACCGGAGCCAGCCCAAACTAAATGTAACTGGGCTTAACTTTGTCCGAGTTCGTTTCGTCGCTGACGAATCGTTGAATGTCGTTCGGTCGAAAATTTAATCTCGGCCTGGTGCGCCTGGTGTCTCACCGCGTACTCTCGTGCATGCTTTAACCCGCTATACGACAAATCTTCGAGTTTTTTTGTTGTTCTTTTTAATTTACTTGCCATCGTGAAGAATATAGAAAATTGGCGATGGACGACGAGTGGGGTAAGCAAAATGCGAAATATCGAATCATCGATGTTGAAAAGTTGAAAAATTATTGTCATCGGGAATAATGCGAACGAACGACAGATCGACCATAAAAACCATCGCTCGATATGTGGCTTTTTTTTTTTTTTTTTTTTTTCAAATTTTATTACAGATGCTGACAATATTGAGGCCAAGTTCGAACTTGCCATGAGGTCGAACAAGTGGGAAGGCGAGGACGAGGAGGAGGAAGTCAAGGTAATTTCGTGTCTCGCCAACTTATTCGCGTCCATAAGGTTGTTATGAGGAGAAAAAAAAAACACGAGAAAAACGTTACTTCCGGCCTTAACCTTGCCACGAGCACATGCTTGCCACGCCGAAAATACATTTATCAAAAGTCTGCGATTAATTTAGCTCGCCGATGGTTTATTTTTCTTTTGTTTTTTTTTTCTCTTCAAATGCCGTTGTAATGTTTTTGCATCGTCTCGTTCGGAGCTATCGCTGCGACGTCGAGTATCGTTGCTCCGGGCGGACAGCGACGTTCGTCCAGACTCGAAGCCCGTGTTTATTTTTTGTTTTTTTTTCAATCGACGACGCTAGTCGCGACGAACGGAACGTACGCCGGATGTAGTATCGAACGCGCATTGTTTTGGTTTTGCAGGACAGCTGGGAGGATGTGGGCGAAGAGAAAAAGGACGTCGAAAAGGTGGCGGAAGCTCCGAAGGCCAAGCCAAAGCCCAAGAAGAATCTGAACGAAAAGATCGAAGAGCGCGAGGTTTGTGCAGCGACGAATCCACGGTTGTGAAAATATATGTGTGTATAACGACGGAGCGTTTATATTATTTTTGTTTTTATCGGTGGACGATCGCAGAGAAAAGCGAAAGAAGAGGCCGATAGAAAAGCCAAGGAAAAGGAAGAGGCGCTGACGCCCGAGGAGAGGAGGGCCGAACTGCTGAGGAGACAGAGGTTGCAAGAAGAGGCGGATCTCAGGCTCGCCATGGAAACTTTTGGTTTGTCAAACCTTGTAGACTTTAGTCCCCGTAAACCTGGCAAAACCGAAAAAAAATAGAAATCATGAATACGAGCAACGAAATTAATCGAAACAAGGAAAAAACAAACTATCCACTCGCGAAACATTCTGCCGATAATTCGGACAAGGAAACGAAATTTTTGTTTCTCACTCGGCGCTTCGAGCATCGATTGTTCTATATTGTCGGATAATCAAGTTCACGATGTTTATCACTGACGCACGAAAAGCTCAAATATTCCAACGATGAATACTCATTTTCTCAAATCCTCGCCGAAAATAATCAATTTTTTTTTTTTTTGTTTTCTTTTTGATGACGAAGATGCATGATTTTATTTTATTTCCATTTTTTTATTGTCGGTATTATGGTAATTAAACGCGAATTATACAGTTATTAGAATGAAACGTTGAAACGAGAAATTAAAAAAAAAAATGTTGTCGATTCGCTTGAATGTTTCGTCAACCATCTATGTAAAACATAATTTTTTTGTTTGTCTTTGTAATTCAAATCTAGCTTTAACTTTCGAGAACGTCAATCTCTGTAGTAACGCATACATGTATAACCGAAGAAAAGAAAGAAAGAAAAAAAGATGATTTCCCACAATTTTCAATGTACTTAAAACGAAAAATTGTACGATTCAAACGCCGGGACGTAGTAGATGTCAGATTGTTTTCGGTAAGTGATTGGGGAAAATAGAGATTAACGGATGATTGTCGATGCAGGAAGAAACGCAGAGGGGCTACGGTAAAAGTGACTGTAATACAGTATTATCAAGCTAATAACGATGAAAAAATTTGTAAGCGAGACAAAAAATTTAACGAATGAGGGCAATGAAAAATCGACTGTTACTCTCGAACGAGCGAAATTCTCATGACGACGAGACATTTTAATTGCGAGAATAATCACATACACCCACACACACACACACACACGATTCATCACACTGTCAGGAACCGTACCAGAGATAGATAGCATAACGCTGTTGTAACGTTCCAATCGATATTGTCAATTTTACTACGATAAATGGAAAGAGAAAGAGATGGCAAAAAAAAAAAAAGAAAAAATACAACTAACGGAAGAAGAAGAAAAGGGAAATTCACGAAATAATGTAATAACGTAATAAAAATGGCGATTTAACGCAAATGAAACATACACACACGTATATATATATATATATAAATATAAATATATATATATATATATTGTCTTGAAGTTAGTTTTTGTACTTACCTCGTACTTTGCCGTTGTTCTATATCGATCTCCCGTACTGTTCCTGGCTACCGTTGTATTATCGATGAGAGAAAGAGAAGAAAGAAAATAATTAATTGTGATGGGAAATAAATATATCCGGAGCAGCGCACTAGTTTTGATAAATAAAGGTCTGTAATTACGTTGAAGGCGTGACGGAGTCTTCGGGCCTGGACGCAATGACTCCCGATACCAAGGAAGAGTTTGACGCCTATTGCGACGCTTTAGCGCAAAAGATCAACCTCTACAACAAGCACATTGAATTTCCGGGATTCGCCGAGGAGCTCATTAATCGCATAGCCGTGAATCGTTAGTCGTCTTTTCTTATTATTCAATCTTAACGAAACAGGATTAATTTTTTTGCTCTTCGTTGAATCAATTTCCAACGAATAAATACATTTTTTCGTGTCTCTCAAATGGACCAACAAAAATTAATTTAATCAACAGCGTATCTCAATTTGAGTAAATTACTTTTCAATGGCAAATAAATTACTTGACGGTAGCTATTTATATATTCTAAAGATTGTTAAATATACGAAATTCTTTTTTTTTTTTTTTTTTTTTTCGTCCGGAAAATGATTCAACCGAAAAGCAACGAGACGAACAATTAATAAAAATGTGCCTGTGTGAAATACCGAACAGTCATGTAATTAGCAATTTAATTTTGCAGTATCGTCGATCAGTTTGAAGAAGATAAAAACGACGATGGAGAATCTGGCGATAGAGAAGCAAAAATTGGAGAAGGGCGACAAGGGAAAGAAGAAGGGAAAGGGCAAGGCGAAGCTGAAGATCGAAGGCGAGAACACCCATCTGACGGAGTACGATAGTTACAGTTACGACAACGAGTACGACGATTTTATGTAGCGGAACTCGACCGTCCATAATAATCTAGTCGGCTCAACGGACTTACACTAAAATAATATCAATAATATCGATAATAACGGTTATGAAAAAATTCAGAGACGAACATAAAAACCATGTTTCCATTGTCTCGATCGATTCATTGCTCGGGAGCATCGTGTGTAACACAGTTTTCCAATTAAAACTACACGCACCGTCATTCGTCATTCAACGAATTTAAACCGACCATCAACGACGGTTTTTACGAGGCTTCACGGCCGAATGGTTGCTTACCACTCGACATATCTGCCGTTTCAACTTTCATAGAGTTAATTATGTTGACAATTCGAGTCTGTCGCTCGACCAATTTCCATGTCATACGGACTAAATAAATGTCATTTTTAAAAGTGCATTTTTTCAATTATGGCGCTTTGTTCATTGAAGAAACTCATTGTTTGCATTTTTCTCAACCACAATATTCGCCATAACGTATGAAAAATCAATTCTCTACAGAATACAATATTAAAAAAAATTGAGCAAAATTCTAATTTACATCTCGTGGTTCGTGAAGCCTCTTCAACGATGCAACCAAATCGACACGATTCGTCATAAGAGCGATGTAAGACGACAAAAAATCATCATTCATCGACACTGCTGCAATGTAAAACAAGAAATGATGAAAAGAAAACGAACGTTGTTGTGACCCAGCCCCGATTACTCCACACGGTTAAACCATCCTCCTCAAATCTGTTACTATAACGAAAAGAAAGATAAAAAGAAAACGTAAAAACTTATACCGACGGTTATTATATATTATTATATATCGATTACGTTGTTTCGACGAATAATAGAAATTAAAACGTCGATTGAAAGAAAAAACCAAGAATAAACAAAAACGTTTATTAATTTTCAAACATGCAATTCCTATTTCTAAATAAAGTCGAATATCACAATAAAAACGAATAAATAAATTGCAATCCAGTGAATTTTAAACGACTCTGTGTATGAGAGAGAGAGAGAGAGAGAGAGAGAGTGACTGCGGTTGCGCGTTCTCATCGACGCCGGGTTTCATTTTTTCACGAGTTCCGCGTTGCGCGAACGAGGGTTGATAAGGGTAAAATGAGCTTCGCTGAGGGGGGGGGGGGGTGAATGTAGAAAGAGAGAAGAGGGATGAGGACGGGTGTGCGCGAGCGCGTGAGGGTGTGCGGGGTCACCGACGAGATAGCGATATACAGTACAATCGGAAGTAGCTGCGAGGGTGGGCTTTGCTCGTGAAAAAAACGTGAAATATCCAAGTCTCGTCGAGAGCTTCGAGGAAGTATAAGGCTATGAATGAAGACCAAACCTTGCCACTTGGAGGTAAATATAACTTTATTGAAAAAGATAAAGAAAAAGAAAAATCCCACGCGTCCGTTTACATTAATTTCGTTGGCTAAATAAAATGAATCCGAATGTTCGACCAAACGATTTATCGACGAGGCGCTCTGTGACGTCTTTGACGAGGAACCTTGCGACGATTACGAGACTATCACGACGTTCCGCAGTGTCCTAAACACAATAATGTCATACCCGGGGTATCGATCGTAGCTATCGCGGCGGGACTACGATCGTCAACGTTCAAAAACGCGTCTTTTTAGCTTTTTAGCTTTTTTTTTCTTCAACCTCCGTTTATTTCGTTTCTAAATAAGACAAAATTGTAATTTTTTTCGATGGAATTCAATGTAGATCGTAGCGGTGCTACTACTGTCAGTTATTCCGTGGCCAGGACCGACTGTATTTAAGATATCATGCCCCCGAGATCGTGCGTCTGTCGTACGGAGAATCGTTCAGAAGGTCGGTGTATTTAATTTTGTGTGAATAACGAAAATAATAATGATAATAATAATATTTTAATTAATGAATTTTATTTATTAATTTCAGAGGTGGATGCCAATTTTGAAAAAGTACCAGGTCGAATTGCCACTGGAATGTCCGTTTCACGAGAGTCGAGACATATTTCATCCGCAGCAAGCCGCGAAATTTCAACACAGAACATCGCAGTGGACCTGCGGTCTTTGCGGCAAATCTTTCTACGCGGAGAAACATCTGGACGCCCACTTCGATAGCAGGCACAAGAGCAACGTTAATATGGTAATTCCAATCGAATGGAAAAATATTTTATCGCAGAGATTGCGAGTGAAAGCATTTGGTGGTGCTTTTTAATATTTATATTATTATTTTTTCGAATAAAATGTTTCAGGCCGAAGACGCGGTCTGTCTGGCCAATTACTGCGACATAATGAGATGCGACGTTTTGGGTAGCGGGGATCTCGATAGTTCGCTGATCGACGACACCGCGGGTTCATTGAACACGGACATACAAGTTTGGCGCGAGAGCACCCAATCGAATCGTCGATTATCGGGTTTTACGTCGTGCGAGTGTCGGGATATAGCGAGAATTCACGGTAGTGAAAAATCCGAGATAGTCCCGGCCACATCGTCGTACAATTCCAACAATCAGCGTCACTGTAAACGCGTCGTGGCTGGCTTCGACGGGGATAACGTAGGTTCGACCAATTCCGAAGATTCCGGACGTTCGTCGTCCGGAGGATCGACCGCGACTTCCGCCTCACCGTCTTCATCATCGTCTCTGTCGTCGTCGTCGTCTTCGTCGTCGTCCACGACGACTCCAACGTCATCGTCGTCGTCGTATCGCATCAATACCGGCACGGACAACGAGAGCACAGCTTGCGACAATCCGGATGACGCGGCCAATGACAACGACGACGACGAGGCTGGCAATCTCGTCGAAGCTTCGCTACCAGCCGCGTCCGACAAACGCGAACGCAGCAAAGAATTTGAGATACGTAAACTCAAGTCAAACTGCAAACCCGAAGAACTTCAGAAACTCAAATTACAGTGCGAAGTAAGTTTTATTTTTTTTTTATCACTTTCTCGCATTTCAGATTTCAAGATTTTTAAATTTTTTTTTAAATATCAATAATGATCATTCTCCGATTTGTTTATTTTCATATTTATATATTTATTATATTTTTTAAAATGATAATTCTGCTGCTGACCGGGAAACGCTTACGTGGATATCAATTAATCGCGAATGAAATATCCATGCGATTATCGAACGCTCTAATTTTGTTAGGCCGATGTTTAAAGGCTGTGACAAAGCGAAAGGTCGACAGCGTGCACACACGAGCTTGACCGTTGAATAATTTGAAAACCTTCGGCAATGATACACTCGAGTTATTCCATTGATTATTCAATGGTTAATTAATTATGAGTTTTACGTGAAAATATACGAGAGCTTGAGATAATAATTTTATAAACATTGCAGATACTCGTTCGCGACTGTATCGCTGGACTGTTGGCCAATCTATCGGTCAAAGATTTTCAAGAAATCGAAGGTACGTTGTTTCATTGTCTTTTAATATTTTTTCCAACGAAACTAAATTTAGTTGATTCAAAGAATTTAGAAGATGTTATATTTCTAAACAAATGAAAAAAAAGTTAACGACGTTTATCGTTGATTCGTTTGACGAAAAGGTGAGCTCAATCGAGCGATTTGTTGGTACCTGAGCTGCGACAAATATTGGGAGGATTCGCGGCGACAACCACGTCACACGCCCTGGTACTTTCTCATCACCTTTCTTCTCGTTCTGTCGATGGGTATATCCGGGTTCTACTACGTCATCTCCATGCTGCTCAAGTAAATGATAACATTTGCACAATATCTTAAAATTATTCACTCCGTTCCACTCGTTTGACTGCAATCAAACACGAACAAACGATTAATTGCAATGAAAAAAAAAACTATATATACAAATAAGTTGTAAATAAAAAATAAATAATTTTAGAATTATTTTTTTTTTTCAACTGAATCAATCGACAACTACGATAAATGTACATTGTCGATAGTCGATAATCGAATGGAATGTAAAAATGATAAAATGATAAAATGATAAAATGACGGTTTGTCGAAAAATGTAGTTCCGGGGATGACGGTGGAATCGACAGCAACGAGGAGAACCAGGACTCGAACGAGGGTCCGGATCGCGGTACCGGGGGAACGTTGCTTCACGATCCGGGCGGTGACCTTCGTCCGGACGATCATCGTCGTCGAATCGAGATGGGCGAGGACAGGCTCGTAGCGGCAACCGGTGAAATGCCCGATCACTACATATACGTGGCTTATCCACCCGAATTGAAACGTCGTCTTCTCGAAAGGTGAGTTCAATTGCAGTTGCGTTTTTTTCATTTAAAATATATATATATATATATATAATAAGCACGTTGAACTCGACCGACAAATGGCTTGCAAAAAATAATTCAACAGCGGCGGGGATCGTCTTTCCAGCTGCTACAACAGAACGACGCGTCTGTGAAGCATCGACGATTGACCAAGCTCGAGGGGAAACATTACATTGGCCATTGGGTGGAGATATCGAGTACCGAGCGAATGGACGACCAGGCGCGAAATTGATTGTTTCGACGCGGCCACCCGCGCGCACACAGACACACACACACACACACGGACGCATACGCATCTACGCACATCGAAGAAAAATCTACGGTGATTACACGGAAAGCCCCTCCACCCCCTTCTCACCCACCCTCATCGCTCGAGGCAATGGCGCGTGACGGATTCATCGGATAATCACCCGGATACGTGAAAAAGAAAAAGAAAATAAGCGATAGAGCGAAAATATTGAGGAAGAAAAGGATTTAAACGTTGAGGAGATCGACGAAGCGACGAGTTGACAAATTCATTTGTTTTCTCATCCACGTGGTCTTCGCGTGGCCTGTTTTTTTTTTTTTTTCCATTTTGTTTATCATTTTTTATTTCCGACTCCGTTCGACAAGGATTCAGAACCAGTAGGTCATCTTTATGGATCCATCCGAGTCCCTCTGAGTGTCCATGACGCTCGACTGACGCACCAAACGGCGCGACGGGCCTCCGGTGCTCATGCTGCTGTTGAAACTACCCCGCACAGTTGCGGAATCGTCGTGCTGTGTCGTCGATGACGAAATCGCGTTCGTCGTCGAGGCGGCCGTCTCCTCGTCCGGTACCCGATGCATCATCTCCACGGTCTCGCCCGCCGACAGATCTTCGTACGACGTCGTCGCCGAGGTTGGCCTGCGAGGAAACACGCGATACACTTCTTTTCAATCCTGAAACTACCTCGCTTTCTACACACACACACAAACACACGGGAAACTTGCAGCTGAGCAATTTTATTCGTTTTTTTTTTTTTTCAACTCGTCTTACACACGTTGGTGTATGATTTGTGCATATCTGTACGACGGGTCGTAGGCAAAATTTAATTAGCGCGTTTGTCAACGCAACAGTGATTTCCATTTTTTTTTCTTTTTCTTTTTCTTTCTGTTGATTGAAGATCCGCTCGTCCGTACATTTGATAAATTACAAACACACACACACACATATAGCTCATCTATTTCTACTTCTATTATATACATATAAATATATTTGAGATTGTATTTATCGTGATGAACGTACTTAATGGGCACGCAACGAAGACAGTCGGCGCACTTCCAGTCCTTTCCGAAGAGTTCGCCCTCCTCGACGGTTTGCGGCAGTCTGTGATGAAGCGTTTCCGGCAGACGCAGTCCCGACAAACCACCGATTACCGAAACCGCTCCCAATATCACGAGGGGAAGAACCAGATTTTCACGACCCTGCGAACAACAACATCCCCAACGTATCATCATTTCAGCAGATTCACCAGACAAAAAAGTCATCGATGGAAAACGAATGACCAACTACGCATCTACATCTGTTATCTGTAATTATGTTTTTTTTTTTTTTTTTCATAGATTAATTTGACCCAATGTACTTGAATAAATTTCACCGATTGCTCGTAAACATTTTTTTGGGGTTAAGAAAAATAAAAGGAAAAATAATCAGTCGATGGCTTACCAGATAGGTGATGAAGGGAATTATGATGAGTCCGAGACCGCTTATGTAAGCGGAAAATCCTATCGCTACGCCCCGCAGCTGCGTGGGATACAGTTCACCCGCGAACGGATAGATTATGAGAAAAGACGCTGATATCGCGGACTTTGACAGGAGAAATAGTATCAGAGTCGTTATTACAGCGTCTGAAAATTTTTCAAACACTTTTTCTTGTCACTCTTTTATTTATTTTTGTAATTCGTTTTTTTTTTTTTCTTATTGCGTTGACTCGTTATGGTGAAAGTTGGAAAGAATAAATGTTGAGTACCGTCGGGAAGAAGAACGGTAGCGACGCACGACACGCCGGCCGTGACCATGCAGAGGCAAAGGGGCCAGCGACGACCCCATCTGTCCATGACGACCCAACAGGCGAGATAACTCGGTATTTCGGCCAGCGAGGAAAACAGAAAACTCAGATGTTCCTCGTTGCCAAGGGCCGGTCCGTAATACGACAAACCAACGTATACCATATTATTGGCAAACCTATTGAAAAAAATTAAATTAACCATCAATATTTTACTTGTGCGAAAAGAAAACGTGTTACTCACCAATTGAGCGTTATCAGACAGGTTTTCAATCGCATATTCGGAGTTTTGAATAGCGAGAGCACACCGGGACCGCTGCGTAGTCGTTCCTCCTCGCTCTTCGTTCTCGACATGGTCATACGTTGCTTCAACTTTTGGGTGAACGAAGCTGGCAATTCTTTGCCGTTTACCAGGGCGAGAGTCGTCAAAATTTCGTTGGCCTCGGCGAGACGTCCCTTGGCCAACAGCCACCTCGGAGATTCTGGAAGAAACCTGTACGTCCACGTTGATTCAACGCGAAAACTAAATCCCGCCAAATGGGACACATTTTCATCGCAACGAATGTGCTATATGTGTGATGGATTTTTATAATAATCTCGTGGTTACTACGGACCACCAGTAAAAGAAGTAAAGAAGAAACGGCGCGCTCGTTCCGACAGCCAGGGTCCTCCACTGGGGCACGAGGTACGTCACACCCGAGAGCATGCACAGTCCCATCGTGTAGAACGTGCAGGTCATCACCGTAACGAACGATCTGTAGTTCGGTCCCACCAGTTCCAATGCTGTTGGCCCCAATTATTTCAAATTTCACATGAAAAATCAATAATCGCTGTAGCAAACGATCGAACGAATTAAATTGTTACATATGATAAATGGTATCTGATATATAGCTGGAATGGTCAGTCCCACGAGGGTTCGACACGCGGCCCAAGTCCAAAAGCTGTTGGATATCGAAGTCAAACATCCCCCGGCAATGAGGGTGGCAAGACACGTGAAGAACGATAATCTTCGTCCAATTCTGTTTCGTATTTTCAAAAAAAAAAAAAAAATATTTCTATATTTAAACGAGGGATGGGCATCTTCGTATAATTAAAATGATATTGATCACCTATCGTTGAGCGTGCCAAACAGATAAACTCCAATGGGTCCACCTGTGTTTAGAGCTACCAAACCGATGGTCGGATAAATTGCCTTATCGCACACCAGATCAAACTGTAAAGAATAATAATGATAATATAATAATATAATAATATATATTTGTTTTGTTTTGTTTTGAAGAAATGATGGATTTGGTCCGAACGTACGTCAATGACGATGGAAGATATAACTTCGGACGTATTGTACTCCCATCCGTGATCGCATGGAATGATTGGCCATGATGAATTACCCGATGTAATGTTCGTTGCTGTAAGGTCAATATCCGACCAGTCAACGTCGTAACGAGTGCACTGGCTGTACGAAGTCTCATTTCCATCCTATTTTGACAATAATTTCTATTCGTTATTCACAATTATTGACGTTTCAATTAATTTTCTAATGGGTTTTGGCATCGTGCAACAAAAACAATCGCTTATGAAGAATTCGAAAAATTCATTACTACACTCTCAATGTCGCAAATACCAATGATAAAACTATTTTTATTCGACAAGGGAAGATAAAAAAAACACCCCTTTCCCTCACACCCTCGCGTACACGCTTCATCGGTCACGAACAATTATTTTTCAACGTGGTTACAGTTTCTTTTTTTTTCTTCGGATAAAACAAAAGGCTTGCACGGTTCAAAATTACAAAGCAATAATATGTTCTTTCGTATCGATGATGAAAACAATTTGATTGGGTTGATTTATTGTTTTCCAAGAGTCGAAGAAGCGGGGAAGCAAAGCCAGGAGCAATTTTACCAGGACGGTGAATTATGATTTGTTTTTTTTTTTTTTTTTTTTTCGGTTTTTGTGGGGAGTTGAGCACCTGCTGATCGATGGGAATGGCTAGACGCCTTCTTCGCGAAGGATCGAGACCCTCGAGTCCCGGAACTTTGCACCAGTGAGACGGTGTGGATGCCATGAAAAGTTGATTGAACGCACAGAATCCGCATGGCAAACAAGCCGGCAGACAGACAAGCCACAACAATTTCTTCTGATAATTACCGAACTCGCCGACGATCGGCAATAGGTCGTCGAGATCGAACGCATCCTGGAAATACTCACTCGTTCAAACAACACCGACCAATTCCATCGCATAGACACTGATGGTCATTAACAACAGCATGAACCAACGCTTGGTGAGCACCATTGCTTTTTCATTTTTTTACATTTTATTTTCAATATTTAATTCAATGCAGCAAAATATTGCAGAAAACGCTCAAATGATAATCCATAGAAAAAAATGTTTTTATATTCTTCATTGAAATCGAATTGCAAAAAAAAAAAAATCATCTTCGACCGGAAAATGCAATTTTATTGAAAAAATAATACAAATATGATATGAAATATAAATTCTAATAATTTATATTTCATAAATTTAACGAATGTGCGGGGATCGATGTCGAATGAAATAAAATTAAATTGTCGTACATATCGAAGATGATTTTTTACAACGATAAATAATGATGAAAACAAATGAAAACGTCGAGCGAATATTGTCGGAAAATTTCACGCGAAGATGTAACTTGCACTATTTTTCTTCTTTATTTTCACATCCAATGAGATTGATCGAAATACAATTTATCAATCCATGAGCCACTCGATCCGGATGATTAAAAAAATTTGTTTATTCGTTTATTTATTTATTTAATAGTTGAATTTAACGTTGTTGCCAATCACCGAGAAGAACACTCACGTCATCGTCGTTATTCTTTCGTGCGTTATCCTTGGCCGACGGAGGAGCGGTTTTCGTCGTAGGCGACGGGTTATCATCCGGCGGATACATACTCGTCGACTCGGGGGCCTCTGTGGCCACCGGCGATAACACCAGGAGACCTTACAACGGACTTGACGTGACCTGCATTAAGTCTTTGAGGCGCGTTGCAAAACCCAACGACCCTATATATCTTTTTATTTCTTTCTTTCTTTTTTTGCCATTGCAACGAACGTCGTCACCCCATCGTGGGAGGGGGGGAGGGGGGCTGCTTGGTCAAGGACGCACGATCGCTAAACTGCAAATCCATCATTTTCGACTTCCCATGGTATCTTTCTTTTCTTTTTTGGATCGCAATTGCTCAGGGAACGAAAAATTGAATTTTACGGTCAGTTTGGATTTTCACTCATCCCATATAATTTTCAACCGCTACTAAGTTTTTTACAATGAGCAATCACATCTCGGAAAATGCCAAATAAATTCCAGATGGATTCCGAATGAATTTTTTTTATCAATCTATTAGTCCACGTTTCGGTTCATCATCCCAATGTATTTATACGAAAAAAAAATGAATAAGCAAAAATAAATAATTTTCGAAGAGAGTGCCAAGTACGTTGTTGAAAAATCTGTCTGTAGAATTTCCGGATTGAGTTTCGAATGTTGGACGGAGGATGACCCTTGGCCCTCCCCTCCCGGGGAATTATCGCGAGAATGAGATCGCCGGTTGCAGGACAAATGCAACGGGTTGTGCGGATAAACGTAGGCGTAGATGTGCGTGTGTGTGTGTGTGTGTGTATCGCGATTGCGTTACGGCAGTCGAACCCTCGGTAATTCAATTGGGTTAAGGGTACTTAGAGAAGATTGAGGACATTGCTGACACCGAGGGCACGGTATCGTCGATGATACACACACAGTCGTCTCGGTGAGGGGAGGGCAGGTTGCCATTTGCACTGGTAAATATCGCTCATCCGGCGATCTCGAGACCTCCACTGGAAACAAACTTTTCTTATTTTTATTTTTATATTTCATCGAGACTAGAAGAGTTTTTTTTTTTAATTTGGAATTATTTTCTTTTCAATTTCCAGTGGAGCTTGCCCTCCCACCGGACACATCGATGACCGGTTTCGGTACCGGAAGTTTGCAACATTATGGTAAAATACAACGATATGGCAGAAAGGTTGTTATTATTTTTTTTTATCAGGAGATATTATTTTTCATGGTAGCACCCTCATTTATTCAATCTGTAATGAGCCCTCTCTCTCTCTCTCTCTCTCTCTCGCTCTCTCGCTCTCTTGCTCTCTCGCTACACGTATTGTTCTCTCTCGAACTTGTTTCTCAACTGCACAGGTACATCATTGAAACCAAAAAAAAAATTCCGGATGGCCACAATCGTTACACAGGCATTTCTCGCAATTAAAAAGGAAAAAAAAATCTCATCCTATCATTTTTGTTTTTCCTTTTGCCCAAAGACTTTCAAGCCTATCACTCTTATACTCTGGCACAAGAAAGTATACAATAAAAAATGTACACGCGTCCCGGTAATTTCGAATTACCTTGACAAAGATATATTTCTTTTCCGTTTTGTTTTTTCTCGTTTTGTTTTACGGAGTCTCGAGCGATTTTAATCTCGGCTCGACACAACAAGTCATGTAAACGCAGTACAAAATTCATTTCGATGCACACGGAATTGTTCATCGATTATCTTATTCTCAATAATAACGAGGGGGATCATCGCTGTATTTGCTTTCTTCCGTTCGACGACAATGACCGAACGATTCATCAACGCTTCGAACATCGGTAAAACTTTCCTCACCGACGATTTAAAAATTATCACATTGCAACTGTGGAAGACGTTTGAAAATTACCACCTTTAGAATCATCCGGAAATCATTTTGCTCTTCTCACGAAAATCAGCCAACCGATTTGTCATTTGAGAAAAAAAAATGCAGCGGATCATCTCGACGTTTGAGATACTGGAAGGAAATAAATGGAGTTGAAACTCGTCGCCGCGGCAAGACGTAATATCCGGAAACGTCGAAGCTAAAAGAAAAAATATATTTTCATCGCATCGGGGGAAAAAAATGGATCGATTTTGGTCGAGGGCGATAGCGACGACGATCCCACTCGTCGGATTACGGATTACTTACTTTCTCAACTAAAATTCATCTCGCAGACCAAGAGACTCGCACGCTTACTCATCACCGGTATTTTCTTTTTCTTTTTCACGATTCTTTCTTAAACTTATCACTAGCCCATTTATTCAAGGTACTTTCGTTTTAATCCATCCAAAGATTGTCAAAGACACACCAGGCTGAATCGTTATCTATAACGAACAATTTCAAATGTAAATGATAAACTACTCGAATGTTAAAAACTAAAAACAGCAGCGAATATTATTCACGTATTCTAAATGTCCACGGTTGAAAGCGCGTCGACCAAACTGGCGTACCGGACACCAGTGTTAAAAGCCCCAGTTAGTGACCTTCTGTGAGACAAAAATATTTTTTTTAAATGATTTTTCTTTTTTTTTATAAAAATATAAAAGATATGGCGCCAACGTTGCAATGTTTAAAAATGAAAATCAATAACAAAAGATGATCGTCTGTTCGAACGAGGTCTGTAAAAAAAATAAATACATGTATACATTATATATATATAACCCACGGAGCAGTGACTAACTGGCGAAGGGCGATTGACCGAACCGTTCACCTTAAGGAGAGGTCCAACGCGAAGGTTAGGTTCAGCGTATAGCAATATATATGCATATACAATCATACGCATATTAATTTACGTATGAGTGTATATATTATATATGCTATATAAAAAAATGTATCTAAGTCATTGTAAACTCGTGCCAGGAAAATATTAATTTTGTTTGTTTCTTTAATGAAATCAACATTTAACGGACATTCACTAGCGAGAATAAAAAATAAAAATAATAGTAATAATGATAATAAAAAAATAAAACATACACGCTTGACAAGCGTACACACGGTTTCTCACGATTTCTGGGAGGGGTTTCCACGGACGCCACAGACTCCTCAAAATCTCATCGTCTCTCTCTCTTTTTTTCTCTGTCTCTCTCTCATATTCCTTTATTTCATAATTATTCATCATTTTCATACAATATTCTCGCATCCAATCTCACAGCTTCTGTACATCTGGCGCATCACATACGGGGGGGGGGGGGGAAAGGGGTATCAGCTAGGGTAGCTTGTGCCAACCGGATCGATCATGCATACAACATTCGCGGAAATTCTTTCACACACATACACACATCCACCACATATCCGATATTTCATTTTCGCGACAAAAAAAAAATAATTTTAAAAATTAAAAAAAAATAAAATAAAAACGGCGTTCGTTGTTGAATTATTTTTTTTGTTTTCTCGCATCTCTGTCTTGTTGTCATCGTTTGATGTCTTGTTGTCTCCGTCGGTCGACTTGGGCGCAATCACTCGCACACTCGCGCAATTGTCTTAATATCACATTCCCATCTCCCATTCGCTTTTGCCACGGTTCTCCACTTTTGTTTTCTTTCATATTTTTCGCACACATTGTCAACGAATCCTTCGCACAGCAGCAGTATTCTTCGCGCATCCATCGCGTGAAATTTGTGAAAGATTTTTTTTCTTTGCCGCATCGTTTCACGTTTCCAGTGGATTTGCACCAATCCACGATCTATCGTTGTTGATTTAATTATTTATTCTTCATCTCCCAGACACACATACTTTCTCTCTCTCTATCTCTCTCTCCCTGTCAACGCGGGATCTATTCGGAATCAGGACTTTGATTTTTAACATTTTGTTCTCATTCAAATCCGGGGCTCATCACACATTCAAATTACAAGCTTTCTTCAATTATTTCGTCGATCATCCAGATGGCATGGGTTACTTGTTCTCTCTCTCTCTCTCTCACTCCCTCTCGCTCGGTCTCTTTCGCTCTTCCTTTCTCTCTCTCGCTCTCTCTCACTCTTTTTCTCTCTCTCTTTCGCTCTCGATAACGGGCCCGTCCTCCACACAGACCCACGATTCCCTTTAGTACGGTCGTGAAGAGCGGGAACACGTGCAGATTCATCATTTTATCATCCGCATCACCGAACTCTCGATCATCAGCTGGTTTTTTTTCTTTGTTTTTTTTTTAGTTTTGTATTTTTTTTTCTGCTTTGTTTTTTGTTGTTGTTTTTTTTTTCTGTGGAACTCACGCACATCCATCAATTCGCATCCGCACTATCCAATCTTGTTGTCTTTGTATTGTGTTCGATAGCTTTCTAGTCAAATCAATTTGCACGAAAGTACAATCGTGGGGCGATCTGCAAACAACAAAAGCCAATGAGCCAGATGTGATTAACGCTCGTTCAAAGATTCATCTTCAAATCGTGGAAAATTTAATAAATTTTCTATTCGAATTGTATTGTTGGTGGGAAGGAAGGTTGGGGTTCGAGCTTCGGCGGTAGTACTCTGGTTTTTTAAAATTTTCTTTCTTTTTTCGAATATAACTTTGACGAATCTTGCTCTATTTTTTTTAAACCTCGAATAAAATCGTACTTTGTTATGTTTCAATGGTTGATTGTTTTTTGTTTATTTTTCAGACGTGAGTCACCGTTCGATACGATGTTTCAATAACTTTCCAACAGACTTGTAAGTTTGTAAAAAAACTAACAAAATAATAACTTTAACCATTGAGTATGTACTGACCAAAGCTCCATGAGGATCGAAGCAAATTGGGCGCTACGTAATAGTTATTGATAAGATTGCGATTGATTTGTCGACATTGAGAGATAAAAGAAAAGATTTCGTGACCTCGATAAGAGTGCCGCGCGAATAATAACAATAATGTTTCAAACATTAACGAGCCATCAATTGCTATTAATATTACTGTTAAAACGAAAAATATTTTATAAGATCGTACGATCGTCGAATGAGATGATTGATCTAAAATTGGTGAGTAACCCCCGTTAAAAAAAAAAATTAGACAACAGTTGAAAGAAGAAAAAAAAAAGTATGATAAAAATAGTTTTGCTTACCAACTCGACGCAGGATTGGCGTTCTTGACCCTTCTTATCTCCCTCGTGGCCCATGTAGCCAAAGTTTTGGCTTTGTTGTTGCGGGATCGTCGTCCCTTGGTCAAAAGTTCGGTGAGAGGTTCGGTCTCGACCAGAGGCAACAATTTCACCCCGAAAACCGTAACAAGATCGCCTAAAAGTCCAATCGATGCGGTCATTGCCTCATCGGAGTGTTCGACATCAACGGCGATGGAGGAGATAAAAGTGATGATGAATGGAACGTGTGGTTCGATGAGAGCAACGTCCGGACTGGGGCTGCTACCCTCGCCGTTCAAACCCTGAGTTATTCCGGTGTAAGCCTCGAGAACCCCGACTCGCAACTCGTTCAAATAATCAATCATATCGAAATCCGTGCGATCGACATTGGCTTGTGAGGCTTGTGCCAAAGTTTGCAAAATAACGTCGAGATACTTTTGAAATTCCGGTCCGATGCTCAACGCGATATCACCGAAAACCGACAAAATTTGTGGTTTTACGGAACGATGAACGGTATCGTTGCCCAAATTTTCCAGCAACAAAGTCATTATCTCGTCGCAATAAGGCAACATCTTGTTCTTCAATGCGCGACAAATATCACCGGTCAGACCAACGGCAGCGCAACAAACTTGATATTCCGCATGATTTTTCAAACCCATGCACAAAAATGGTTTGAAAGCGTCCATGTATTTGAGAAAGCCTTCTCCCAATACCTCGACCAAAGTCGACACGGCCATGAGAGCGTCTTCCTGTACCCCACCGACTTTGCAAGAATTCGAACTGAACATTGACAACAGAGCCGTCATAATGGCATCGGATATCTGTGGAACGTCTTCGGGAACGACTTTTCGCAATACGGATTGCAAAGTTGCGCACAACAATGATTGCAAATCGTGATATTGCGCGCGATCCGAATGATTTTGAAAATGCGTTTCCATTTGTAATACTTGTTGCAAACGATCGAGTATGACCATGGTGGTGTTTTGCACGGTAACGTAACAATCGCGCGGTGAATTTTTCACCATTTCCATGAGAGCCTCGTAAGCGGCTGATCGTAAATTGGCTTGAGCCCCGTCCGGACGATCGGTCGTTTCCAACAAACATTGAACGATATAATCGAAGAATTGCGACATGCAATAAGTCTCGGGTTGTTTTTCACCCTCGACCGCGGCTTCGTAACTCGCCTCGGCCAAACCCGTGAAAGCCCAACAAACGTTGGCGGCTACACGGGGCTCGGATTTCAAACCATTGACCAACGATTCGAGAAGAGGTTTCAAATAAGTTTCGTTTATCGCAGCTTCCGGAATAATTTCGCATATACGACCGAACGTCCATGCGGCGGTGTCCCGCACGACGACGCTGCTGTCGTACATGAGTTGAATGAGAGTTTGCATGGCCTGTTCGACGAGCGGCTTCAACGTGTTCGGATCTAGACCACCGAGAATCGAACCGAAAGCCATGAGAGCGGCGTCCCGATAACGCCAATCCGGACTCTTTATGTTGTCCTTGACGAATGGCAATACGTAAGGTACGATACCCTCTTCGCAACACGATGCCAATAACATCAGACAAACACCCGCTGATTTTGACGGATTCCAATCGTCCTCGTCGTCGAATTCTTCTTGTTTCGTTAGTTTTCGCATCAATACGGGTACGAGAAATTGCAAAGCTCCTTTGGCGTAATGACGCGATACTTTTGACGGTGGACGGCCTCCCTCCGAAGCCTCGCCCTCTTCCATCGACAGATCAACCTCCTCGTCCGCAACGTTTGACCAGAATTCAATGCCTTGCAACGCCACGTCGTCGATGTCCGATTTCATGGCTTCGAGAGTTATCTTTTTTTTTTTTTTCATGGAAACGATTTTTTTAATTATTCCATGCAGTCAAAAAAATTGAGCCACAATAGAGATAATGCAACCCGTCGGGAATTTTGATTTCATGTACAAGACGTTGCAATACTTACGGGAAAAAGTGCCGGAGCCATGTAAGGTTCCATGTGCTGATAGTACAGCGACATAATTTTCACGAGACACTGAAGTGCCGCCACTCGGATCTGAGTATGTGCCAATAGAGTCGATTCGCACACGACTTCCATGATAAAATTTCTTTCGGTCTGTGAAAACATTTTTTTAAAATGAAGAAAATATTGGAAAATGGGGAAAAAAAAGAGTTTCATCAGTTTGTCGTACCTCGATCTCGAAATTTCCTTTGGTAAATTCCAGCGAGTTGTACAGAGCTCGCGTTGCCGCCAATTTAACGTGATTCGAGGTGCTCGAACCCTTCATGCCGTGTATGATAGCCGTGAGAATTTGATTGGACTGCGATACCAAAACTTCGCTCTCGATTTCCTGGCATATGTAACCGATAGTTTCGAGAGTGGCTTCCTTCATCATCTCCGTGCTTTCCGGATCGGCCACGTTGCTCACCAGCAAACTTATCAAATCGGTCCACTGATTGACCGGCAATTCCGCTACCGCCACGTACGCGACGCATTGAGCCGCCGAACTCGGCCGATTGTTTTCCGTTCCCAAAGCTCCCATGATCTACAATTTTGGAAAAATTTCAAACGCAAAAAAGTTATCGACTTTCGTCCTCCGTCGTATCCAAATCGACGAACGAAACACTCCCCGTGTCGATACTCACGTTTTTCTTAATAAAACTCCTAGTTTCCGCAGGTATGGCCAGCCATCGCTGTTGATACTGAATCTTGGTGGGAAGATCTTTGGAGGTCAGCTGATTCTTCAATTGAAGACCGGCCGCCATGCGAGCCACCGTGCTCGCCGCAGTTGTGCCCAGCACACCGCTGAGTCTTTGCAAGAACTCATGCTGATGGGGGGAAAAACGAAAACGAGAACTTAAGCAAAATCATCCGACCTTCCGATATCCTCCGTGGAAACAAGATCAATTTGCGAGTTAAAAAAAAAAAAACATCAAAGAGTCTTACAAGATTGGTTTCGGCGGCCTGTTCCAAGAAGCGTCGGGCCGCCTCGAGTTCATTTTTCTCTGAAACAAAAAACATTTGCGATGAGTGCGGTCCATCGGCGTGGTCGTCGGGTCGCACGACGGGCCCTTAGTAACAGGCGTGACGATGAACATTTCTCGAAAATATTTAACCGTGTTTGGTCCGTGTCGAAAAGAGGTATCGAACGAGAAGAAAAAAAAAAATTAGATTCACCGCCGATGTTCGAAACGGGAGAAAAAAAAAATTGGGAAATTGGCGTGGCGCGTGGTGTTTTTGCGAGCGTGGTGACACGCGACCGGCTGGGTCGGGAACGAACGATGGGGGGATAACTGGTAAAAGCAAAGAAAAATAAAGAGAAGGATAATAAAATGTTTGGAGACTACGTTACCTCCCGAGACGGTCTTCTCGAGGACCTGTATGAGTTGCATGGTAGTCTGATCCATCTGCATGGCGGGGATCGGTTAATCTCGTTGTTTAAACACGCGACTTATCGTCGATATTACGAATGAGTCTCTTTGTGACCGGCAACAGCGGATGTGCACATGTAGAGAATCAACCAGCACACCTCGTTGCACCGCGTTGCTGCTGCTCCTTCTTCTTCTTTCTCGTTTAATCTTTTCTTTTTTTTTTTATCCGCGACGCACACACACACGCGCGCAGATTATACGCGCACGCTGTTCCCTCTGGCGGCTGATGATCGCGCGCCGCGCCTCCCTCCGCGCGCTCGCCCTTCCGCTCCGCGAAAATTTCTCACTTCCTGGCAAAACCTGAACGGGCGAACTTTATTTCGCGCCGCGATAATAATCACCGACGAATTGGTAAAACTGTTGAACCCACGGCGCTAGCGAACGATCGATCGATCGATCGAATTAAAAGGACACAAAAAAAAAAAAAAAGACAACGAGGTTCCGACGGTCAACTGACTTTTGACGATGTTCAATGTCTCCTCCCTGTCCTCTCGAGCACTCTTATCGTTCGCGCGGGGGAGTGGAGGGGTTCCGTTTCGATCAAACGCACGTTGAGACGAGTTTTTTTTTTTATATCGAAATCAGTAAATCGACGATAGTTTTCTTGCGTCGACGCGGTTTCACTGCCCACACGCCAGTACACTGCGAATCCTCTCGAATAACCGACTGATCGGACTGATTACTTATTCTCGACCAAACGGATTTTGTTTTAGTATCAAGGTTTATCTTATTTTTTTCTTCGTCTTCTCTCTCTCTCTTTTTTATTTTTATATTCGTAGACGACGATTCGGCAGTTCACTGTAGAATCCCGCCCTCCACCGGCAACCACGACAACGCGGTGAAATGAAACAAAAGAAACAAGAAGGCCTAAGATGGTGTACCACCTACCACTGTCTACCACCACACGGGCTTATCAAACCGGCGTGTGACCGCGATGCGCATACTACGATTTACCCGCCAAAGCTAATTTTCTATATTTTTTATCGATCAAAAGAAAGATGATTCGACCGGTGGGTAGGTGGTTTTCCGATTGTCAACATGATGATTTTTACATTTTTCAATGACAAAAATTCGTATGGAAACGAGCCATCGATGTACTTCGGCGAGGACTATTTTTGCTACGCGAAAGCTTTGCGAAATTCACGGGTGGCGTTGTTCGTCTTGCGAGATTCGCGGACAATTGGATTTCAAATCGTTTTCGGGAAAAAAAAAATGTTGGTGAGCATAATCGGCGATGGGTGATCGTATTCACGATAGAAATTCTTTCTTTTTCATTCAATCGCTGATTTTTTTGCAATTGTTCGTCGTGAACGACGATCAACGACGATAGTTCGAACCAATCGGGTTCGAGACGTTTCGTGTTCGAACGTAACGGTCGTTGCAGCCAATGGAGAGCAATGTGTCACACACGTGTCATCTCGTCATGATAGCACAAATCTTTTCCAAAAGAAAGCTTCCGGGGCTCTCCGGTTGGTGTCGCGTCGCATCGATAACACTGCCTACATAAATTCCATAAATGCGTGCACAATTGCCCTCCTCGTTCGCTCATGACGTCCACTGACGTTACTTGGCGTCCCTCGTCGTTTATCGTCGTGGTTTATTATCAAAATTCATTGCCAAGTGCGTTGGAACAACTGTGAATTTACGTGAACAAAACTGTACGAAACTCAATTGCACAGCACATCCGTAAATCTCTGCATCGAGTTCTATATTGGATGGAGAAAAAGATTAATTGGGAAATCGGAGGGGATTAGCCAACATCAATCGCGATGGCCACATCGAAAACTACGAGCACGTACAATAGACAAAATTGGGAAGATGCCGTGAGTGACTGAGTCTTTTTGCCTCCGATCGGACCACGCGCAGATCAATTAATCCTTTTCTTTCTTTCTTTCAACAGGACTTTCCGATTCTGTGCCAAACATGCTTGGGCGACAATCCGTACATCCGAATGGTAAAAACTTTTTACATTTTTCACAAATTCGATCAAGATACGATAATTTTCATTAATTTCATCAGTTTTATTTTATAGAATTTTTCTCATTAATTTTCAGACAAAAGAAAAATATGGGAAGGAGTGTAAAATCTGCATAAGACCCTTCACGGTCTTTCGGTGGTGTCCGGGCGCTCGTATGCGTTTCAAGAAAACGGAAGTCTGTCAAACGTGCAGCCGTTTGAAGAACGTTTGTCAAACCTGTCTGCTGGATCTGGAATACGGATTGCCGATTCAGGTGCGCGACGCCGCGCTCAAAGTCAAAGACGACTTGCCGCGTTCGGAAGTAAACAAAGAATATTACGTCCAAAACATCGACGGCGAGATAGGAAAGATAGACGCGACGGCGCCGGCGGGGGCGGTTGGTAAATCTATAGCGGCGAACGATCTTCTCATGAAACTGGCCAGGACCAGTCCTTATTACAAGCGAAACAGGCCGCACATATGTTCGTTCTGGGTTAAGGGCGAGTGTAAAAGAGGCGAGGAATGTCCGTACCGTCACGACAAACCGACAGATCCGGACGATCCTCTTGCCGATCAAAATATAAAAGATCGTTATTACGGCGTCAACGATCCAGTGGCTGACAAATTGATGCGCAGAGCGGCGGCCATGCCGAAATTGGAACCGCCGGAGGACAAATCCATCACGACGCTTTACATCGGTAATCTCGGCGATGCTCTGACGGAAAAACAATTGCGCGACCATTTCTATCAGTACGGCGAGATACGTTCGGTGACTATGGTGCCTCGTCAACAATGCGCCTTCGTTCAATATACGCAACGCAGCGCCGCCGAAGCAGCGGCCGAACGTACCTTCAACAAAATTTTACTCGCCGGTCGAAGATTGACCATCAAGTGGGGACGGTCCCAAGGACGACAGACCGTATCGGCGGCCGAAGCACCCCGGGAGATGTTGGAACCGGTACCGGGTCTGCCGGGTGCCCTTCCACCACCTCCGGAAACCATGGGAAACAACTTTTTCAATCTACAATCGACAACGGGAATAATGCCACCGATGATGATTCCACCGCCACCGATCGCCCCGCAATTCCTCTTTCCACCGCACATTTCCGCGGCCGCAGCACCCATCTTTCCACCCGGCACAGCACCCATTCACTATCCGAGTCAGGATCCTTCGAGAATGGGCGCTAGTCAGGGCATCGGCAAGCCCTGGCCCGAAGAGTAATTTTCTTTTTTTTTTCTTTCCCAATCCATACCACGAAAAGATAATACGTATTTCATTAATTTCATCAATACACATGTATATTAATGTATATATTTATATATGTATAGACTTTACGGTTTATCGGTTTTATCTACATGCGAAATTTTTGTCACAATTCACCGAATAACCGTATTCATTGTGCTAACGCGTGTAACCATACACGTTTGAACGATGATGAAAAAAAAAAGAATTGAAAACTATTATTGAATTTTTTCTCTTTTTTTTTTTTCGAGATCTTCGTGTCACCATATTTAAAACGTGCCAAAAAGTCGAGAAAAGACACTTGGAAAGTGGAGATTCGGATGCATGACCTTGGAAATGACAAACCTGTATACCTTGAGCAACACGGTTTGATTTAGAGAGTTCAACAATAATTTAGCAGGCAGCTAATTCCGTATCTCGTAATTATTGACTTTATATTCGCTGGAAATCGTGAGTAGTTGACGTGGCTTTCGCTATCGGGAAGGTCAAAGACGTCGACAATAGTATATTTTTCGGTATATGTGTTTTCTCATGGTTCAGCAGGCAATAGCCCGCTTCCCAATTGAGAAGAACTTCTGGTGCTTCAATTTGATCCAACTGTGAAATCGAGCCTATGATGACGCACTCGTCGAGAGCGACATTTATCAAAGTTATACGTGTGTTATTTACTCATATATTTCCATTATGCCGATATCCAAAGAAAGAGACGGTTGTGATAAAGGTGATAAACATCTGTAACAACAAAATGGTTGAAGCTTCGTTTAAATTTTTTCATCGATAATTGTACATGAGCGACAACCCGTCAACCTCGAATTCAGGTATGTAAAATCGTAAGATCGTCGGAACAGAGACGAATGTTTCCTCAATCGACGCACCGTTCGATAACTTATGTGTTATTATATCTTTGAGTCGTGCTCCGTCGCTGATGCTGTCGCATCGTCTTCTCAATCGCAGGTACGTGTGTATATTAATTAATCATTCGAATATTGATATAATCAATTACCGCAATCCCATAAACATGATCATCGTCACCTCGAACTAATTGAAATAAAAATAATTGTCATTTTTTGAATGGCGCGTGGTTGAAGCTATATATAGTCAAACCAATATAATTGAACTATAAGTTCGGAATAAGAAAATGCGATATTTTTCCGCGTGTTAGCGATTATGACAATAGAAATGAATATTCAAACGAAAATCCGTATCTCTGTAATGTGGAAAAACGTTGTGACATAACTGGAGAAAAATTACACGCGTAGTTTTCTCGTTGGAACACTTATTGTGTCAAAAGTGAAAAAATAGTCGCGTCGATAAAAATTTATTATTGAAACGAGGCGGGTTGGAAACGATCATGGTCTGATTTTTTTTTTTTTTAATAGTCCAAACTATTTCGAATTTTTCGAAACCGGAAATGCATTTTTTCAATGCCAAACGAGAATCGTTTGTTAAATGGGAATTTTCTGGTCGAGGCCGCATAATCGCCTGCAGCATCCGCGCGGCCTTGACATAATCATAATGATGAGATTATAAAATGGAAAATCGATAAACCATTTAATTGTAAATTAATAATCCGTAATTCGCGTGATCGAGACTTTACCGCGTAATAACAATCACACACACGTTGTGTTTTTTGCCATGCAGCAAAACATCGTCGAGACAATAATTTTTCCAAGCACCGCGACGATGATCGAACGTGAAACGGTAATGGGTTTTTTTCTGGTTTGCCTCATCGCGATGGGTGGCAGCGATGGTCAAAACACAGTTTCCGGAAACATTTCTCAAGCTGGAAATAATAGTGACCTTGTGGCGACCTACAGAACCCCATTGGAAAGTTTTGCGGCAAACGTTTTCGCACCGGCGGTGGCCGAACAACATCAATCTAAAAACGATAATCCATTGGTCAATTGGATCGCATCTATCGTTTCCACGAATCTAAAACCATTCGCCCCGGCTATAGATTTTTTCAAAAAAACTATCGAAACTACGTATCCGGGCAAGTTTCGTAACGTGTATAAAAATTTAGTTGTCAAAAGACAATATAAAAATAAATATCCGTAATTTCATTTGGTGTCTCGTCGTTGCGTCGATAGGAACTCTCTGGTGCGGCAGAGGAACCACCGCGGGGGATGACAACAGACTCGGTATCTTACGAGAAATCGACGCTTGTTGCCGGGCTCACGACATGTGCGACTCAAACATCTTGGCTGGACAATCAAAGTTTCGTCTCCTGAACAACGGAATTTTCACGAGGTATAATAACTCATAATAAATTTATGTATTATCTAAATAAATGATATATACGACAAATTGTGTGTTAGATTTTTATTTTTCAATATAATTCGATAGATCCGAATGCTCCTGCGACAATACGTTCTACAAATGTCTCATGAGCGTTAATGTTTTCGAGAAGATCATGGGAAACAAAATCGGATTCACGTACTTCAGCGTTCTAAGACCTCAGTGCTTTTCCTTCGAACATCCAATTGTATCCTGCGCTAAACACGACAGCAGGTAAATAATCCCACTCGTGATGGAACACGTGTGTGTGTGTGTGTGTCAGAGGTGTTTTTAGTTACGTTTTTCCTGATATTGAAAATTTCATTTCTCATCATATATATCTTACGAATCAAGTCCGTGTTTATAATATACTCTCTGTTATTTACAGCGGTGTGTTCCTGACAATGAGACAAAGAAAATGCCTGGAATACAAGCTGGACGAAGGGAAGGCCAAGAAGTTTCAGTGGTTCGACAACCCTAATTGGTTTAATATTTCGTTATAAAACTCATAACGAGACGATAGTACATTATACCCATCGAATTGACAATGACGTACGTGCGACAAAATAATTGAAGAAAATAAATAAATAAAAACTAAAATCAATAAACGAGTGGAATTTCACGTGAAATTATCTCATGATATTAATTTTTGAACTACCACGTGAGCCAGAGATCTCGATTATCGTCCGAGACAATGACCACACATTTGGTAGTTCGGCACTCCGGTCGCTACGATTTAGCGCCAACCGAATGATCATCCAAAACCCGAGTCACCGGCTATAGTCACTGATTGTCACTGAACAGTGAACAGTGACTATAGATGGAAAAGAAAAAATATGCACCGAGTGACGTCGTCGAAAATGACAGGGGCGGTGATCTGTATTTATGACACTACATATATACAGAATGTTGTGCACAATACGACGATTCCTAACAGACCGAAGGAGGTAAAGAAAAATTTGATTGCGAGATAACGAAGAGGTTCGCCGAAAGTTTTACAATCTAATTCGTACGGGAAAAAAAAAAAAAAAAAAAAAAAAGTTTATCTCGAGTAAACTTTGCATTCGTGCACTGATTCTGACGTGCTTTGAGAGCCACGATAACCTCGGTGAAGCGACATAACCTCAAAGTAAATTCACTTGAACAGTGTGAGTAGATTTTTTTATCAGATAAATCTTTGTGACGAAACGTATTCATTCGGAGCTTACGATCGTATCAAACGAAACGTATTATATGTTTATTTGTCGTAGCACGAAAACTTTCTCGAATTTCTCTTCGATATTGTATTACACAGATTTTTTTTCGGAAACGCAATTTGTGAACCAAGGAGTTTCAATATTGTGCAAACACTTCTGGAATATGTTTTCTCAACCGTTATTGAATTTCAACAGAAAGTTGGGCTCGGATCGACGGTAACCCGTTTCATGCAAGCTGCATTGCGGCGAGCGAGAAAACATGGACAAACTGAGAAGGGCCCTCAGCGGTAATGATCAATGCGACGAGGAAAGTGGTATCATAACGCAGGTTAGAAACTTTTTAACTTATTTTATTGCAAAATACCTTTTACAATCGATACCTTATATTTATTTCATCACATGTAATACAAGATTGGCCTACGTTATAAGAATTCTTGGTTTTCATGCCGCTAGAATGATTTGGATTTTGTAGTAAGTGTTATCTTCTACGTCTAGAAAGGTCGACGACCGATGAGATGGAATACAAAAACCATAAGTTTTTTTCCAGGTACTGAATGAAAATTCCTTGAGCTGGTCGACGAGGATAAAAGGCTTTGCCGTCTGCTTCATCGTCGGCATTCTGTGTTCCTTTTTGGGGTCTTTTGCCCTGTTCCTCAATCGAGGACTCGGAGTTTTTGCTGTATTCTATACCATTGGAAATATCGTATCTTTATTGAGGTAAACGCGCTATCGCAAACCTATCCGATGAATCACAACGAATTTTCTCACTAATCGGTCAACAATGTTGTCATTATATCGCGCAGCACGTGTTTCCTGATGGGACCGGTGAATCAGCTGAAAAAAATGTTTGCAGCAACCAGGATCATAGCCACTATAATTGTATTGGTCTCTCTGGCAATGACGCTGGTCGCGGCTCTGGTGGTAAGGACCAAAAAAAAAAAATTCATTCGCCGCGATTCAAAATTAAAAAATTCATTTGAATTTGTATGAATGTTCGTAGCTGCACAAGGCGGGTCTGGCCCTGATCTTCATAATAATTCAATCGTTGGCCATGACGTGGTACTCGCTGTCGTACATTCCATACGCTCGTGATGCGGTGAAAAACACACTGGAAGCTTGTGTAACGTGATTCAACGACTCGCCGGTTGAAGAGGACGTTTGGTAAAAATATATACATCGTTCCATAGGTATCGAATCGTTATTACTTACCGACAATAAATCATTTTTACACCGATATACGCAAAAATCAGATGCAACACGTTGCAACATTTTTCTGGCACATTACCACAGATATGATTAAGCTATTGTTCTTATTAGTATTATTTTTTTTCCATAAAAGATTGCAAATGGCACATTAGGAATATTATTGAGACGCATATCGCCAAAGTTATTTCACAAAATTATGATCAACGCGACAAATTATATTTTTTTTTTTGTAAATTAAAATAATTTGTTATATTTTTCGTCGTATTCTCAGCCGTCAAACGTTTGACGATTCATTAAATTGTCTGTCCTTTCGAGAATTTTATAAAGATCTGATGAAAATTTAACGCGCAAAATTAAACTTATAAAAATAGTGTAAATATCGTTGTATTGCACATGAGGCACGAACGAACGTGCCAAATTAACTGATTTATCATGTTAAACGAAAAGCAGTGCCTTGCACGTGAGGAACGTGTTATGTTTTTTTTTTCTTTTCCTTCGATACAATACTTTTGAAAATACATGTATTTTCCATTTTCTTACATTTCATTGCTGCGATTGAAAGTGGCATTCACCGGTTGTTTATCTACCGAGATTTATCGATCTCGAATAATTCGATAAAATCAGAGTTGATTAGATTCCGTACACGATGCAGGATTTGTATTTTTTTTTCAATAATGTTATCGAATTAATTGAGTTGTTTATTATTATTACTACTAAAAATATAAGTAAATTTAAGGTCTATTGATTACTCAGAAATTTGTACAGTACTTAAACGCGCGGAGTTACAAACTTTGTGTACTCAAATCTCTCGGAGGTACGGGGAAAAAAAAAAAAAAAAATGTTGCCCCAAGAGCCCACAACAATTTACATTATAATTCGATATTGTACGATAATAATTTATATATTTTTGAAACTCTACAACTTCGTTAAATTAATTATATTTCGTGCTTGTCGCACAGTTGGCATGTCAATCATTTGATTTTCGAATACGAATGCACCCTGCGAATGGGAAAATAATTTATCATACCATTTTCGAGGGAGCTAAAGAGAAAAGGTTGTGCGTTGATTCATGAAGTTTATTTACTTTTCCCTCTTGTTGATGAGCATCGAAAGCTTTCACGAGTTCGGAAGCCCAAACGATTCGCGATTGCGACGGACTGTAAGCGGTTTGCACGATTGACACGTGCGACGGATGTATCACTTGACGACCGTCGAAACCCCAAGTCGCGCTCTCCATCGACGTGTCCCGCAAACCCTCCAAATCTGCGTTCGGTAAACCGGATTAATTCATTATCAACCATCTCATGATTATGGTGACAATTTGTTCATTACCACCTTTGATATCGATGTGTACCATGTCGATGGCTTGTAATTCAAAAGCTTTGGCAATCATGACGAGTCTCTGCCTCACGTATAACAACTCGGTGCATCTTTTCGTTCTCGTTGCTCCTGCAATTTGTGAAAATATTAATTGACAAACCGATTGGCAAGTTGGCAATGGAAACGCGTGTGGAATTACCGATATCGGCGACGTAATCGTCGCTGCCCATGACAAGCGCAACCAGTCTCAGCATATTTTTTTTTCCAGCGTCGACAGCAGCTCCAGTCAATTCTGGCAATATCATCATGCTAGCCGCTGTTTCGCTGTATACAATCATATCCATTGGAATATTTTGAGGATTTAATTTTCTCACAGTTTCTGTAAACTTGATATTTTTATCCGTTGTATACAACTTGTTTTAATTGAATGGAATTTAAGAAAAAAAATGGAAAAAAAGTTTGCAACGAAATACCCATAAGATCTCGTCGACGGTTTCTAATTTTGGTAATAAAATGCAAGATGGTTTATTGGCTGCATTGAGAATAACATTCAAGTCGTCTTGGCACAATCCTGAATCTACAGAATTTACCCTCACACCCCATTGCGGATTGCTCCATGGAAATGGATTGTTCAACAACTCGGCAATATTCCTTCTCGCCGATGACTGAAATATTATATTTTTGTAAACTCATATTGTATTCAATTATTTCCAATAGGCATTCGCATAAATAAAAGAAAACAAAAATGGAAATTGCATTTTTGTTTTCATTACTTTTTCATTAATGGCAACGCCATCCTCGCAATCGAAAGCTACAAAATCAGCTCCTATGGTGGATGCTTTTTTCACTTTTCGAAGGTCACTCGCAGGTACGTATAACAAAGCCCGTCTGGGAGTCGATGGTTCGCACTGCAAAAAACAATTTACAACAACGCGATTAAACGAATGTGAGAGCGTTTGAATTTCAAGTGACGAGGTTATGACGATACCAAGATTTTCGTTATTGTCAAACGCGTACAAACTGCGATTTCGTTGCCAAGTATCGCGAATTTTTCGATAACAACCTGCAACCAAGTCGAATCATCATCGAAGCCATCATTATCATATTACGTCGGTCTTGCCAATCGTTTTTTATGGTCCGCGTTATTATCCTAATTCTTTCTTCTCTCTTAATTTCCTTTTTTTTTTATTTGCAACAAAAGCAACGTCCACCAGGGCGGCGCTGAGAATAACAATCGTGCACGTATTTACAGCCAAACGAAACAAAACAATCTCGATAATGCGATGAACATGAACCCGACATTGGTCGAATTTATTAGTTTTAGGCGAAAAGAATAGAAATGATAAATTCGAATCTGCCGCGCTTGGGAATGGCAACACGTTCGAGATATCGCGATTAAATTGGAACGCTGTCGAACCTGCTCGAGAGATTACCAAAGCAACGCTCATCACACCTCATCAACGATGAAAGTTTCATCCCCTGGGAACGTGGAAATTCCTTTCGCTTCATAAATGATGATAAAAAAATGCAAACAAACAAACAAATGTATTCGATATCCATCTGATCGATCAAATTGACGTCTTTGCAGATGGCGATAATCGATCGTGAAAATCGTTCGGCGAACAACCTGCGAACGCAACAATCGATACGAAATTTCGAAACTGTCGTCGGTTGGAAAACCAATCGAGCCAATAGCGTTCGTCCGACGAACGGACGACCATTAGCGAGCCATCAACCCGTTCGTCGTACTCGTTTCCGCAAATTCGATTGGTCGTGAGTGTTGGACGTCATTTTTTTCCGTTTGTTTCTTTCTCTCGTTCGATCAACAAGTTGCGCGAAGGTCGCGGATATAAAGATCGGCAGGGGGGCGGGGGGGAAGCCGAAGAAACCGAGTGGGAACGAGACGGAAAGACTTCGGCGAGGCTTGGAGAAGAGCAGCAGCAGCAGTCTCTCACCTCTCACGAGGAATTTAGGGTATTATATCGTACCGGACAGCCATTGTCGTCGCGCGGGTCGCGATTCGCACTTTTATTCAATTCACAACGAAATTAATTTATCGATCGCATCATCGTTGAAGGTGAGTTATTACATCGACAGTTACAACGATATTATCGTTATTCGACGAGTCGATTTATATCGACGATTCGTCACTTTTCATCATGCTGATTTAGCGCTTTTGCGAAAGACGTTAAACCGTTACACCATTATTTCAAACGTCGGCACGAGTTCCAAGCTCCGAAGGTGTATCGACGAATTATCATTTTTTTTTTCGTTTTTTTCGTTTTTTTTTGTTCTCGTCCCCAAGCTTTGTTCGATCGTCGATTCGAAATCCTAATGATTCAATCGCGTCGTGTAACACGAGACGCTGTTTGTTAAAAAAAATGTTTTGACCGCGATGCACAATTGTCGGAGTCGGAAAAAAAAAAAAAAAAACCATGGGACACCCTTTGTCGATTTGTCGCCATGAAATGATCGCGAACGAAGATTCCTTTGAAACATGAGTTTTTAAAAATAATTATCGTGAATATTCATTGAAAAATGGAGATTATGTGATTGTGATTTTTTTTTCTTCTTTTTTTCTTTGTCATAGTTTGTGTACGAAATTTGACATTGCCACGACTTTGCTACTCTTGTCGTGGTCCGATGTCGATGTGATATTTTTGGAGTTTGAAACTTATTTATTTGTTTTATTAACTTTTCTTTTTTTTTTTCTTTTCAGTCAATATGCCAGCACCCGAGGTAACCCACAACAGCCGTATGGCCAAATTCAAGAACACCATGAAGCACGACGTAAGCGCAAAGTTTGCCATCAATTTTACGACAAGAATACGGTCTTCCTTGGCTCTGTGAGGCGATGAACTTTTTTTTTTTATAATATGCCCCGAAATAAGGAAAAAAAAAACAAAACTCGATGACTAACCAGCCCGATGTTTCATAATTCAGGGAAGCCCGAGTGAATATCAACGTATTTTTTATTTGTTTCAGAAACAAAAATATTTTAGTGAAAAAAAAAAGTTATCTTGTAAAATCAATTGACATATCAAAATTTGTTATTCGCATGTTTTTTTTCTTTCGGTCGAATATCGAAAGATGTTCTATGAGAAAAGTTGATCGGATCGCGTTACCATGGAAACTGTACTGTCTTTCCGAAGTTGTCGAATAAAAAAATATGGATAATCGAAGAAACGGGGATTGATGAGGAAAAAAAAAAATAATAACAAATGGAACATTGATTTCAGGATGCTCGCAGAAGAAGAAACGAGGTTTCGGTGGAGCTGCGCAAGGCACGCAGGGACGATCAACTTTCGAAAAAGCGCAATCTGAACATAGACGAGGAACTGGCTAAATCTCCGGAGAATTTAAAATCGCCCACGTCAATGACGATGGAAGAAATAATTTCGGGAATGTCGTCGTCGGACGAATTCGTTCAATTGCGCGCGACTCAGGCTTGCAGAAAGATGCTCAGCCAAGAGAAAAATCCGCCGATCGACACGATGATACAACAGGGAATCGTTCCCCGTTGCATCCAACTTTTGACCTATCATCACAAGTACCATGAAATTAACTTGATTTTTATTTTATTTCACTTTTTTTCCGATCCCACGTTGATTGAAAATTCTGTTGTAATTTTATTTTTCAGTCCGGCGTTGCAGTTCGAAGCCTCATGGGCGCTGACCAACGTAGCTTCGGGAACGTCCGAACAGACAAACGTCGTCGTCAAGCACGGAGCCATTCCAAAATTGGTAGATTTGTTGAAATCGTCGGCGTCGAACGTGGCCGAACAGGCGGTGTGGGCTTTGGGTAACATTGCCGGTGATGGACCAACGACGCGTGATCTCATTCTCAATCACGGTTGCATGCCCGTTTTGGTTGAATTGATAAAACCCGATACAACGGTTCGTTCGTCATTTATTTATTTATTTTTTTTCTTTTTCGATCGATATTTTATAATATTTTTATGATCGATAAAAATTCATTTCCAGGTGACATTCACGAGAAACATCGTTTGGACAATATCAAATTTGTGTCGCAACAAGAATCCACCACCGCCCTTTCAAACGGTCAAATGCGCTTTGCCAGTGTTGAATCGTCTGATGAACAACGACGATCCCGATATTCTCGGTGCCAAAAACCACGAAAAATCAATCATCATAATAATAAATAATTACATCGACATGGACAATTAGCTAAAACTTGATTGTTTTATTGTTTTTTGTTTAAACAGCCGATGCTTGCTGGGCATTGTCTTATCTGACCGACGGCAGCAACGAAAAGATTCAAGCGGTCGTTGAGTCGGGGGTGGTTTCGAATCTCGTGGGTTTGCTTCGTTCGAACGAAGTTTTGGTTCTCACACCGGCTCTACGTGCCGTGGGCAACATCGTAACGGGTAACGATCATCAAACCGATGCGATAATAAGTTGCGGCGGTCTGGCCAATTTACGATCTCTGTTGGAACACAAACGTCCGAACATCGTCAAGGAAGCCGCTTGGACGATCAGCAACATAACAGCCGGTAACAGCGATCAGATACAACAAGTTATCAACGCCGATTTGCTACCACCGTTGATCAAAGTTCTCGAAACGGTGAGTTATTTCTTTTTTTTTTTTAAACATAATCCAGAGGTGGAAAGTAATTTTGATTGAAAAAAATGCCACAGGGTGACTTCAAGTCGCAAAAGGAAGCAGCTTGGGCGGTAACGAACTTCACTTCCGGTGGGACGGTTCAACAACTCGCGCATCTCGTTCAGCTCGGAGTTTTGGTACCGTTCTGCAATCTTCTCGACGCACCCGATTGGAAAACCGTTATCGTCGTTCTCGACGGTTTGACAAATATATTGAACGCCGCGGAAAAATTGAACGAGGTCGAACGGGTGGGTATCATGATCGAGGAAGCCGGTGGTCTCGACAAGTTCGAGGCGCTTCAACATCACGAGAACGAACAAGTCTATCAGAAGGCCATGGCCATCATCGACACCTTCTTCTCCGACGCGGTAAATTTTCATCAAAATCCTTTAAATTATCGTTGAAAAACAAATTCATCAATATTGATCATCGATAATGAATTTCGCAGGAAGCTGAAAATCCGGAAACAGCTCCGGCCACCATCAACGGACAATTGGACTTTCAACCCACCGAAAATACGCCCCAAGGTGGCTTTCAGTTCTAAAATCCATTTCAATGATAATTCCTTCGAATCACAATGTTATACGAAATATTTCCCGAATATTCCCTTTTTTTCTTGTAAAATCCTCTCTGCTCATTGAGGTCAATCGTGTTGACAAGAAAATTTTCATTTTTTCCCATTTACCCGATCCCAACTGCATCATTACTTTTACATCAAATTTTATTTCGTCGTCTTACCATTTCTTCTTCGCTTTTGTCCTTTGATTTTCCACGCAACGGGCTATTTCTTTCTTCCATTGTTTGTACAATAATGCGTATACAAAAAAAAAAAGGGTTCTCGGTCGAAAATGTTTCATCAGCGATGGGTCTCCTTCGTCGTGTTGATAGGATTTGTCTGTGAGACAATTGTTAAATTATCGTTGATATTTGGATTACGCTGCGGTGTCGAATTTGCTTCTGTCTATCGTGATAGATGGAAACGATTTATTTTTTTATTCGTCATCGATTTTACGGTTTCAAGATCGGTACAATTTTTTTTTTTTCCAATCCTCCACGAATATCTGTATTCCGAAAAAAAAAAAATAACAAAGAAGGATGAAGCTTATTATTTTTCTATTATCCAATAAAGATTTTTCATACAAAATCGAATCGGCATTTGTGTGTTAATTACGCTCAATAATTTTGTTTTTCTTTTCATTCGACGCTTGAGAAAACATAAATGGTTTGCGAAAATTGAAAATAAATAATTATATGTTAACAACATTACATGTTACTGCTAGTTTATAAATTTTAGCCTACGGGTTAACGACAATATATGATCGGTAATGATACGCGGGAAGGGGTGAAGGGGGGTGACAAATGACGTATAAACGTAATTACAAATATCCCATCGACGATAATCGTTATTTTTCTATATATCGTTGAACAATAAACGCGCAGTTTACGTACAAAATGCCCCGTGAGTTTTTTCGTGTTTCCAACGTTACAAAGTGCAATTATTTTTTCGTATCGATTCAATGACTAGCGATAACAATATTGCTTCTTTGAAATTCACGATTGCTTTGTCTTGCCTCATCACTTTCTTTTTTTTCTCCTGTGAAAAATTGCGATTGCTAAACTATAATATTATCACGGCGTTACATAGTCATGCTTTTTGTCTGTGTAATACGAACTAACCGGGAAGCGTTTATCAGCTTATCTAATTATCATCGAGCCTACCCGCATCATGATGATACATTTTTTTCTTTTTTACCATATAATAGTTTTACACAATTGTACTGCAACAATTCACAACAAGTCCTATTCAATGACAATTGCGACAATGTACAATCTGTCATTGTCAATGTGTGTTACAAGCTTGTTTTTTATTTTTTGTTTCCTCTTTCACTCGTATAAAATTATAAAAATATATAATTTTCGAGCGAACGAAATAATTTGATTGTTACAGAGGTCGAATGTCCTGTGCCACAGTCTCGTTGGCATTTCATCGATTATTTCGCTTTTCTTTTTCTTCTTTTTCACCTTTGTGTGACAACAATTGTACCGATAATTAGTTGTTTTATTTTATTTTTTGGTCAATCGGCTTAACTCAATTAGACTATACAAAAATAAACGCTCTAGAGCAAGCGAACTTTGGCCCGGGACATTATATAGACCAACCAAGATGATGCACGAAGCGTATTATTTTTCTTACAACTAATCAAGTGGATTTTTCGAGATGATACAATCCAAATTCCACGGAGAAATTACAAATCCGTCGCGTCTCTTCCAGCTTTTTTTTCTCAGCCTCCTGCTAAATTATTAGGATATGCCGGAGCGTCGCAAAAAAACAAAGGAACCGGACTACAAGGCTCGTAACCGGTTACAAGTCGATCAAGTTAAATCGTGGCACAGTTAATTGGTAAACAATATACAGTATATTAAACAACATTTTCAATAATAAATAAAATAACAAATATTTTATTTAATATATATTCAATATAAATAAAATATTATATAAAATATTTTCTATTGTAAATTTTGTTTGACATACATATATTATTTTTTTTTTGTTTAGTAATTAACCGTGCGACAATTAAGCTTATCAAGACTTGTAAGTTGAAAATGTCGCGATTATCTCACTATCGGACAAATCACATATATATATTGTGTACGAGTATTTGGGGCTTGAGTGAGCCTAGATATAATCTCATTCATTCAAAGCGACTATTTGCTCGATTTTCTTTCTAACTAAAGCTACGCTACGAAGTGATTGGGCAGTTTCGATTTAATAATTTAAAAAACAAAAAAAGAAGAAGAAAGAACAAAAAAGGTGTGTGTTGTTTTGTTTTAATAGGGACTGGCCGAGTGTATTCGCCCGAACGAGTAAGCCACATGATGATCGTCACAAACACGTTGCTGTTGGCCTTGATCCAAGTGGCATCTTCCCAAACGACAACAGATCAAAACCAATACCAAAGCCCCACGACCCTATCGACCCAAAAAATCGCTCTGATCGTTAACCAAAAAATGATAAACGAAAGCGGCTTTTTTTCTATCGAAAGTAGCTTGGGTGGCGCGGCTTCTCAGACTGCGTTCTTCCCGGCTTCGCGGGGGATCACGTAAAAATATTGATCCGGCCAAAGTCGCTGTTAAACATTGCAATTTATTTTTTATTTTTTAATTATTATCGTAAAATCGCAATTGAAAGAAAGAAAAAAAGAAAAAAGAAAGCATGGTGAATACTCACCCAACGTCTTGGCGTCCAATCCATTGTCTTGAGCGTGATTCAATAATTCTTGGAGAAACGCGCAAATGTATAGAAATACGTTTCTTCTGATCTCCGGTAGCTGCATGACGATCTGGTCGAATAGATACATTTTATTTTTATTTTTTTTTAATCGCATTTCTAACGGACGATCGAACCCCTACCCTTAGGCACTCATCGGCTTCCGGACTGTCGCGTTAGTCTCAGTAACGCGACAGCCGCGGAGCCGAGTGCCACGGGGCTGCCTGCCGGGCTGGTCTTGGAGGAAGCCCAGAACTCGGTCTCTCGGTCGTTGGGGCTGGTTGTCTTACCTGTTTACACTGCAAATAATTCGTAGCTGCTGATAGACAAACATTGTGAAGATTGTAAGGTACCAGAGGTTCCGATGTGGATTCCAGAAGCAGAAGCAACGATTCGGCTACCGAATGGACACCACCCGCTGAATCGTCCAACGGTCAAGGAATCAATACCGTTGCTACGAAAATGGTACGATAAAAATTTGTGTCCAATTTTTTTTTTTTTTTTTCACAATGATGTATCATATAAATGAATTGAAAAGGATACGCATTGGATCCAAGCTTCCGTTGTCCAACCAATCTCGTATAGCTATTATTTCACCGTGTAAACCCGGAGTCTCGAAAAGTCCGGCAGTTTTTATACCGTGACGATACAAACGATCCACCAAAAACCAAACTTCCTTCGGCACCGAATACGGTTCTTGAGCTGGATTTTTGTTGTTTTCCTACAATACAGTCATATCGAGGAAACAAAAGTATATGAGAAAAAAAATAAACATTTGGAATATTATATTTGGTGGTATAGATAACTCACAAGCTCCATAATTCTGCCAACCGGAATATCTCTTATCGGAACTGGAATATGCACCAGAGCTTCCATGGACGATCCGAAGCAACTTCTCTCGTAAGTACCTTTGATAATTATCCAGTGATTCGTTAATTTATCTTTTTATTATTATTTTTTTAAGTCCGGGTTTCTCACCTGTAACCGTAATAAATATGTCTTTGCCACCTTCGAGATGCAACACCAAAATATCGTACAGCTTATCCTCGCCGGAATTTAATTTGCACGCTGATCTTTTGTCAACATAAACCTCCAGCTTGATGTCACATTTTTCGCCTGTTTATAAAACATTTTTTTTTTTTTTTTGTAATTTAGTTCAAATCGTAGTGGCAATTGATATTGTTTAAAGTCGATCGTTGGAATAATTACCAGGTTTTATAAAACCGGTATACGGTTCTATGTGGAGCCAATCTTTGCAGTAACTCGTGTCGTCCAATTTTTTAATAAATTCAAATTGTACCGGTACCTAAAATAATTTATATAGAACAGAACAAACGAAACATTAATTATTCACACGTCGAATTGTTGATAGAAACGATTTTACGAGCCGGACTATCTCGATAATGCAATAAATGCATAAGCACGACCAACCTGACCGGTATTTGCGATAATGAGTTCTTTGCTGCTGGGTTCCAAAAATTTTAACACATCGAATATAATTTCAGTCGTGTCCACCATAACTTGAGGCAAAAATTCGTTTTCCAATTTGTCCAACTTTTTCATAACTTCCTCGTGAATCTTGCGATATTTCGTCATGTCTATGACTCTTACCTGAATGGGAAAGGAGAAAAAAAAACATTTCGTGTTTTCAAACAATGGTCAATATATTCCGAAAAAAAATAGGAACGATAACGTACTTGCGAATTGAATATGGCACTGACGGGTTTGTGATCGGATATCTTGAGCACCGGATGACTTCTGTAATCGATGGAGGCGATACCATCGCCCTTCCACAAAACTCGATCGCACCAAGCCGGAGCTCGACCCTTTTCGCTTATCATCGTTGCAACACGAGCAATTTAAATAATTAATCACCTTTTTTTCACATAATGTAAATATTTTTTTAAAAAAATTGTTTTATTTATTCTCTGAGAATAACAGCATTGTCATTGTTGACGAACCTCGAGTCCCAATTGTCCGTGCCAGGATCGTACTTGTAAGTGGGTTTGAAATTAATTTTGGCTTCGTGAAAACCATGAAGAACTCGTCCCAAATGACGTTGCTGACAAAGCTGATCGAGCATGAGTACGGGTTCGTACTTTCCGTCCGTAATATGATTTTTCGCCAATGTCGCATCCATCTCGGTTATACGATAGTTCAAATCACCGAGCCAGTATATTTGACTGTTAACGGATTATTATTTATTCGATTAAACAATAATATTCTCAATTGTTAAGCGAAAGAAAAAAAAAACACAAGCACAACGTACTCGTGATCCTTGAAATTTTTAGGTGGAACGTATTTGGCAAACGACAGCCTGGCGCATATATCGGCGTAATCTTGATTTCGTCGTTCGAATTCTTCGCAATGTGCTGCCAAATGTGCATTGACGAAGCATATAGACGTATTGTGTACGGTCATGCTTACAGCAACGCCTCCTTTATTACCCTGATTAATTATTAGTTTTTCCATGATTATTACCATTATTATTATTAGTTGTTATGAAAAAAAAGAAAAGAAATGTTTTTCCATCGTTACCATCTTGCCCATAATTCCCGTTCCAACTGTGTCGATGGAAACGGTCTTGATGAACGACAAATGTGCATCTTCGGCAAATACGACGAGCATCATTCCCACCAATCTCACTATCGCCACTTGATGATAAGTACCTTTTGGATGCAGCGATTTCTTCACCACTTGTCTAGATATATTTCAGCAAAAATCGTAATCGTATGAAATATTTATGGTTTTTTCTTTTTTCTTTTTTTTTTTTTTTTTGCAGAAAGATAATCACCGCCATTCCTCTTCGCGAGGTGTGTCGTTGAAGAGAAAAGCTTCTTTGCTCAAATCCAATTCTTGAAATCCAACGGCGTACAAGTCGGGAGGGTCTTGATCGCCGCTCAGCCACTCTTCAACGGTTATTCCATTCGGCGGTTGTCCATTAACGTTCCACGTGCCAACGAAAATTCTGCGATAACGACAAACACGTAAAAATCATTAATTTCGACGACTTGATAAATTATTTGTTTAATTAAAATAATTATAAATTGTTAGTTTTTATTAAAAATGTCAATTGGTGTGGAACAATCACCGCAATTTTTCCGTGTACGTGTAGTCATCCTCTTTGCAACTCATGTGGTAACGAACTATAGATTCTCTGGCTGCCACAGGTGTCTTTCCGCTTGCAATATTACGACGTGGCACAACGAGATCCGGACTCTCCAGTTCCACCAGCTAATAACCAATTTTCAAGACGAAATGTTTTATTCTTATTTTTTAACAATGGAACGAGTTTAATTGGGGTGAGATACTCACAGGATCGGAAGAATCGTGCGCATCACCGGCAGCGCAATCCAAATTTCTAACGCTTCCCGTGAGCTTCTTTATCCAAAGATAATCCGTTGCCGAATTTTTGGTCTTTTGATAAACTGCATAAAGAGCATTGAGAAAATATAATTTCTTCGACGAAACGAATAACGCAAAAATATCATTGACAAAAAAATATAAATTGTGGCGTACCTTCGATCGCTCTAAATATTTCTGAAACAATAGCGCCCGTTCCGACTCCCGGTCGCATTTCAAAGATCAGACAAAGTTTGCCGGAGCAAACGGTCAAGCGAACGTCCAAGCCGTCGCGCTGTTCGGTAGCAGTCGCTGCGAGTATTACGGATGGACGCTATTTTACTTTGGTTTAAATAATTTTATCGCTATTAATAGGGATCGATCGCGTTTGTACAAACCTATGTCGCATTTGAAGTCTCGATCGATCGGAATGACTCTCTCGATGGTCAAGTCGCTGTAAACTTGCGGCGGATTTCTGGACGTAAGTAAAATAACCAGCGCATTTGTGTTGGCTCTGTTCACCAGGGCCAAAAGTCGACAAGATTTCACACCGCCCTGCATCAGCGACGCCTCCATCGTCTTACGGGTTCGTCAAGGATTCGTGAGGAATTTGAAAAATGTCGGTTAATCTAATTTTATGGAATATCGGTGCAAAGGATACGATAATCACATTCTCTCCGGATGTGAATTTGGATTGGACGATAGAGAGTTGGCCCGTAAGAGCCATTTCTATAGTTTGGAACGACGATCGCCGCTCGATTATCTGGAATAATATGTTTTTTTTCACCAACTTTATTTTATCGAGAAAACCTCAAAAATGTGTGAATTAGCACGAAATAACATGTGGAAGCAACTCTCAACATTCTCATTGGCGAGTTTACAGTGTGTATTTATATATATATAGTTAATTGATCTTATTGATTTGTAATAATATATATCGTGTTGCTACTGTGTGCAATGAGCAAGAAATGAGCTCGTCACAGCAGAGTTAATGCTTTTTGATTACTCGATGCAATATTATCCGACGCCGGAGTGTATTTTTGGTTTTTTCGTTTTTCGTCTGTTCTCATACGAATTGTTATACCACTCCGTTTACGCCCTTATATCGGACAGACAATTACATGATTGACAGATGTGTGCTTCGAATCCGTCGCAACGCTAACAAGCATTAGCGTCGTTCCCTGCTATTTAACTGCATGTGAATAATACGATAAACTCAATAAACGTCAAATTTCACGAGACCAATAAGTTGTTTCGGTGATGAAAAGTTTCAACGATACGAAAGAATTGGCTCGAAGCGCGGCCTACGATCTTATTTGCAACTGTCGATTATTTTTTAGTTTTTTCTTCCATATTTGTTTTTTTGTACAACCATCGAACATGAAAATGGGAATTGGCAGCAACGCTTTGGAGAAAAGAAGCGAATGAAGAACACCAGAGATCGAGGTTGATCGGTCGACCGATGAGGGCGCTCGGTGCCAAAGCCACTGGGTCCAATCGCGCTTCACCGGAAATGTTCCATGGTGGCATCAGTGGTGATCATCTCTGTTTTCACGGACAATCAGCTGCTGGTGTCGATCTCTCACACAATCTCACAGGGGACGGGCAAAGGACTGTAAGAGAGTTGCGCGTGAGGGCGTGAGTCGAACGCACGAGTGGAAATCGCGACATGGCGTCAGTGATAAAAGGTGTGAGACAATTTTAACTACTGGTTTACAAAAACTTACCCTCACGTCCGATTTATTTTTCATTTATTTTTCATTTCAACGCGTGTGACATCGCGTCGATGTTGGTCGATCCTCGCGAATGTACAATAATCGACGTTATCGTGACAGACACTGGCGAAATTTGGAGCAGACTATTCGATCACCGGCCATTCGTTCACGGTGAAATCACTTACTTTCTACGCGAATTCGAGGTAATATAACCACCAACACGACAATCAACGATCAATCTTTTTGTCAATAATTTATAATAATTCATGTATGTTAAAAGTGAAAGGTTTGCAACGGTAATAATGTTTTTCATGTTTTTAAGGAACGTCGGGGCGATCGAGAGGTGGAACGTCTGTTCAAGATACTGGAATACTCAAAGGAATTGGGACAGAACCAGTTGGATCGCGCCGACCAGTTGGGCGACTGTCATTTGCCCAGTCTCAAAGTCAACACGGAGGTTGCGCTTAGCATGTGCGAAAGGATACTCAGAAGGGAACACGAATTCGACGGCGTAAGTTTTTTTTTTGTTTTTCTTTTTTTGATCAACGTTACAATGCGATAATTGTGTCGATTGCCATTGATTGGTTTTTGTTTTTTTTTCTCATTTCCGAAGGAAGCCAAGCTCGGAGCGAATCGAGAGAAGCGAAAGAACGATTGGCAAGGTTTCATAAATGATATGAGCTGCAAGTGCAAAAAGGTCGATCAAACTTTTCACGACAAAGAAGAAGAACTCAGAGAATTTTACATCGATTTGGAAAGGAAGTTGCACATTTCGCCTTAAACATTGGCTTAAAAAAATAATTCCAACATATTCTATCGATCGATGTTGGTTTATTAGGATTATCGATTGGCAGTCGGTCCAAGAATATATATATATACATAGAGAATATCGTGAAAATGGGTGTCGAACCGATAGAGGATCCTTGTATAACGATAAAGCCAACGGCCAAGCTTGTGGAATTTGTGACGAGAAGAGTGAGAAGCGACCAAGCACCGGCAAATATATTAACGTTGAAAAATTCGTCAAAGAGCAAACGCTCGGAGATTTTGCTGAATCTGGATGACGTCAAGTGGCTCGACGGTTATCTCGCGGAACATCGAAAAACGAGCGACGAAAAAATGTATATTCACGAATTTCTCGAAGGCGTTGATATTAATTTGCCAGAACCGAAAATAACTCCAAGAGATCCCGTGCTCGAGGCTAGAATTAAAAAATTAACGGCCCAACAGAGCGCGAGAGAGTACCAAGCGATGACAAAGGGCGTTGACTCTGCACGAAAATTTCTTCCGGAAGACACCATCGCTTTTCAGAGTTAGTCGGTCAACTTTTCAAATTAAAAAAAAAAAAAAACATGATAAATTATTATCAACTAAAACAAAAATAATGTGTATTTGATTTCAGTGAAAGAAATAAATCGGCAATTGATCGCCGTAGCGCAATTCGTATTCTCGGTACTCGCTGGTTTCGCTTTCGGATTCATCGGCGTCGAACTCATCGTTGGAACTTTGGACTTTGGTTTCAGATTGCTTCTCGGAATAATTTGCGCTCTCGTGATAGCCCTAGCCGAGATTTACTTTTTGGCGAAAAAATTGAACGAAGTACACATGGATGAATTTGGCTCGTACTCGAAATTGCATCAAGAATGAAATTATGTCCCATCGATGAACAAAACGAAGGGGGAGAAAAGAAAGGCTGTAAAACGAAGCTCCCCGGTCGGTGGTAAAAAACATTATGTATATGGTTAAATTACATTGATAGAAAACAAATAAATATACATGGATGTTAAGATAAATGAAAAGTTATTCACACAATGATATTAATTATAATGAAAATTCTAATTCTTATTATCGTCATCGGTGTCGCTCTTGGTACTCGAATTGGAGCTTTTGCTCGAATTTGATTTTCCGTTGGGTTTTTTGTCGTGGCGTTCGCTCCCGGACGAATGACCTGTTCGATCGTCACTGTCGGACGAAGAATCGCTGTCCGATTGGCTATCGCTGTCCGAATCCGACGAACTGTCGGACTCGCTGCTGTGCGTAGATTCTTTGGCCGCCATGAGTTGTTTGAATTGTCTTACGGTAATTTTACGCGGCATTATCTCCTTTAAAAATTCCAAAGTCTCGTTTGTCTGTACGACTTCGGCAAGATGTTTGTAATCTACGCTGTTTCCCTTTTTCGCTTGCGCATGCGCCTCTACAGCCAAATGATGAATAAACATTTCCTGAAAATTAACCAATAACAATCGTTGAAAAATTATCGTTTTTTTCTCACAAAATGACAAAATTAAATGTATCAAATATCATGGGGTATCACGGGCGAGGGTCACTCGGATTTTCCCGCGAAAAAAAAAACGTCGTGAAAACGACAAACGAAAAATACACAAAAACGTCTTACCGTGGCTTTGGCGACTAGAAACAAACCGTCCTGGCCAACGGTGTCCACGTGTGGCGAACTCTTCATTATCGTTTTGACTCGAGACAAAGGCAGGCTGAGCTCCTTCATTTTAGCCGGTGATCCTTGCGTCGCCATCTTTTATGTCTGTTATACAAGTTATAGGTTATACATGGTTATAGTCTGCTACGAAGAAGGTTCATGGCAGCTAGCCGATGAGTGGGTAAACAATGTCCGCGAGATCGGCAGTATGGCCACACGACATCTAGCGGAGGGCCCCGGAGGGCGACGAAACTAATGAAACCGGCTGCCAGCTCAAGTGTATCCAGCTCAGTACCACAGATGAGTATAGACTCGAGACTAATCTCGGCTCGCACGCTTCCTCCGTTTCTATGGGTCCGATTGAAATGATTGATGTCTTATCGTGTTCAGGGGGACAAATCCTATCGAAAACACCCCTTACAAAAGGTTATTGCTCGAAAATTCGAAATTTCGATATTGCGTACACTCACTTTTCCCCGAACCCTTATCTTCTCAAAACGAACAAAATGGTTTTTTGGCCATAACTTTTTTTCTATGGGTCCGATTGAAATGATCTTTGTTCCGGCGTGTTCAGAGGGACAAATCCCATCCAAAACACCCCTTTCGAAAGTCCATTGCTCGAAAATTTAATTTTTCGATTTTGCGTACACCCACTTTCCCTCGAACCCTTATCTTCTCAAAACGAACAAAATGGTTTTTTGGCCATAACTTTTTTTCTATGGGTCCGATTGAAATGAGGGTGGTTCCAGCGTGTTCAGGGGGACAAATCCCATCCAAAACACCCCTTTCGAAAGTCCATTGCTCGAAAATTTAATTTTTCGATTTTGCGTACACCCACTTTCCCTCGAACCCTTATCTTCTCAAAACGAACAAAATGGTTTTTTGGCCATAACTTTTTTTCTATGGGTCCGATTGAAATGAGGGTGGTTCCAGCGTGTTCAGGGGGATGAATCCCATCCGAAACACCCCCTATGAAGGGCTGTAACTTGAAAATTCGAAATCCCTTCGGGTTCTTTGGGTTCTTTGGGTTCTTTGGGTTCTTTGGGTTCTTTGGGTTCTTTGGGTTCTTTGGGTTCTTTGGGTTCTTTGGGTTCTTTGGGTTCTTTGGGTTCTTTGGGTTCTTTGGGTTCTTTGGGTTCTTTGGGTTCTTTGGGTTCTTTGGGTTCTTTGGGTTCTTTGGGTTCTTTGGGTTCTTTGGGTTCTTTGGGTTCTTTGGGTTCTTTGGGTTCTTTGGGTTCTTTGGGTTCTTTGGGTTCTTTGGGTTCTTTGGGTTCTTTGGGTTCTTTGGGTTCTTTGGGTTCTTTGGGTTCTTTGGGTTCTTTGGGTTCTTTGGGTTCTTTGGGTTCTTTGGGTTCTTTGGGTTCTTTGGGTTCTTTGGGTTCTTTGGGTTCTTTGGGTTCTTTGGGTTCTTTGGGTTCTTTGGGTTCTTTGGGTTCTTTGGGTTCTTTGGGTTCTTTGGGTTCTTTGGGTTCTTTGGGTTCTTTGGGTTCTTTGGGTTCTTTGGGTTCTTTGGGTTCTTTGGGTTCTTTGGGTTCTTTGGGTTCTTTGGGTTCTTTGGGTTCTTTGGGTTCTTTGGGTTCTTTGGGTTCTTTGGGTTCTTTGGGTTCTTTGGGTTCTTTGGGTTCTTTGGGTTCTTTGGGTTCTTTGGGTTCTTTTGGTTCTTTGGGTTCTTTGGGTTCTTTGGGTTCTTTGGGTTCTTT